>CM077827.1:15535194-16028721 GCA_039720395.1 Liquidambar formosana
AATCTTCTAAGTTTCTGCTTTACCGACTTCTTTAGGGAATTAGTGGGGATATAGTGTTGCACAATATCGGGGTCGATGCCAGGCATGTCTTCATAAGGCCATGCAAAAGCCATAATGTTGGCTTTCAAGAAAGAGATCATCTTTTCTTTTTCAACGGGGGAGAGGGTTTTCCCAATTTTAACTATTCTTGGCAATTCATTCGTCCCTAAGTTGATTGATTCCAATTCATCCATATTAGGTTCGGTGACGCCCCTTTTCCTTTGCTCAACGAGCTCCGGGGGGACATCGTTCCTAGGATCTATATCCATGCCATAAATATCCATAGAGGAGAGAAAAGAGACACTGCATATATAGAGAAAGAAAGCACACTTTATTGACTAGGAATAATGGGAATGACACACAAAAGAAAGAAGGAAAACAAACAAATCTGTATCAATACTATGACTCCACAAAGTGAGTAAAGTAGATACATCTTATTGAATTAGGGAAATATTACTAAACTAAGACACCTACAAGCTGCTATCAGGTAGGCCAAGGTCTTCTTCTTCATGGATCTCCGCAATGACACCACATTCAAGGTACCAATTCAGGAATGGCACGGTAGCATGGCTAATGGATGAACCCTGGAGTTCTTCAATGGTCGAGTCTTCCACGGTGAGGATCATGTCTTGGAACATTTCAGTCATAGCCCCCGCATCAAGGTTCTCTGCCCAGTCTTCCTCTTTCAAGCTTCCATATAGATCTTGGATAGAGTGGTACCAACTTGTCAAACTTTGAGGATTCGGCCCTTCTGTGAAGTATCTATCACCAAAACTTTTATCTGCCACAGCTGGGTCGGAACTTGGATAAAAAGTATATGGGATTGTCACACCCCATTTTTGCACCACCTTACTAGGGCTCATCATTTCATGCATGTTTTTGTTTTGTTTTTGAGTCTAGTCACTTGCATTAGTTTTCTAGAGTCACAAGGACAATGGATATGAATTTTGGTTCAAATTGGAGTTGATCTTGAGGGATAATAAGAGCTTTTGTGACTTGAGGGGCATAATCGTCTTTTAAGTCCCAAACTTTTCATTTGACCTTGGAATGATCTCCAAATTGTCAATTGGAGTTCATATGGATGCATAAGAGGTATTTTTAGTGTCAATTTGGTAAGTCAATGGCTCGGGATTAAAATGGCTCGATGTAGTTCAAGTGGTTAATTGACCCTTCCTTGGGTTAGCTCTAATTGACTCACAATTACCAACCAAATCTTTTCAAATTGACTTTCATTAGTCATCATTTTACCCTCAAAAGTGTTTCATGAAGTTCAATTTTGATATGGCCTGATGATGAGTTTAGTGTGGTTATTTACGGATTATCCTTGAAGAATTAGTGCGAATCACAGCATGAGATTTTTGGTTAAAATGAAAAGAAAATTATTTTATTAAATTAGCCATTTTTATCATGACACTAACACGTGTACGTATGTGATGAGTGTGTGTACGCACATACGATACATGTGCATGCGTGTTAGCGGTCAGTCTCCCAATTTTTATAAAAGACAATTTCCTTTTCCTATTCAGATTAGAAGTCTTTTATCATTATAAAATACCTTTTGATTATTCTCCAAAGAAACCTAGTCCAGGAAGGAAAGGGAAACTCCAGATTTCAGCTATAAATACTCTCTTAATGTCTTTAAACAAGGGAGGAGAAGAGGGTTTGGAGGGAGTGAAATTCGTCATAATTCAGCAGCAGATTTTCTGAAAACCAGCAGTCGTATTTTAATCATAACTTTTTCATCCGAAGTCAGAATTTGATGAAATTGGTCTTGTTAGAAAGATAATTCAATTCTCTACAACTTTGTATTTCACAAGCTTTGTCCAAATCCAACGTTTTCATACCCAAAAACGCGATTGAAGTTGCTGCTGCTGCAAAGTGACGAAAATCACTTTTCTTTTCTCTTGTTCTCTTTTTGTTTTCTATTTCTTTTCAAAGTTGAGTGAGTTTTGATCTCTTTGCTGTGATACCACTTTGACAAAGAGGAGGATTCGTGTTGGTTTGATTCACTCTAAAGACCTGAGGAGCCACGAACAATTACAAACACAAGGGGAGCCACTTTATGCATTAATACTTGAGTGTTTGAGAGAGAATAAGGTATTCTCCTTCTCTATTCAAGCTTAAACTAGGTTTTCATATGGGTTAGGCTTATTGCATCTTAAAGGTAACTTTTTTATCATGTATTAACACTCTAGCTAGTTAATATACATGGAATATCTATTTTTTATCTACTGTTTAGCATGCTTTAGGGCTGTCCTTTAGGTTTTTAATGCATAGTTATGATTCTTGTGCTCCTGTTTGTCCTTGTGCTAGGATTAGTGTCATTGCATGTTAGAGTTAGGATTTTCATCATGTTATATTGCTTTAGTTAGTTAATATGCATGATTTAATTTCTGTTTAGTTTGGTTTTAGCATGATTAAAGTATGTTTTGTATGTTTTTAAGCATATTTGTGAGTTTAGGGTTTTAGAGTCATTGTTTCGTGTTTGTTTTCATATAGCATGATAAAGTAGACTTTTTTATTTGGTTTTTCTTCGTGTTTGCTGTATATGTTTTTCATATGGAGTAAACATGATAGTTTTGCATGCATGTTAGTATGTTTTAGGGTTTTTATGCATGATATGGTTCTAGGAATATGTTAGGACTTATTATTGTTCGCTGTTTTTTGCTATTGGCATGCTTAGTGGATGATTTTAGGTCATAATACTATTCTGTCCAGATTTGCATGTTAGTGTTTTTGCATGGTTTTGAGCACTTGTAAGGGTGCAAATAGGTGTGGTATTTGTCCCATGGCAAATAGGGCTGCTTATGTCTGAAATGGCTAAATGCTTGGAGCTAATTGCGCTCAGGTAAGTGGGTGTGAAGGTGCCCCAATTCACCTTTCTTCTTAACTCATTCTCTTCTCCCTATTTAGGGTTAATTTTTAATATGATCCTATGGTTTAATTAGAGGTTTCCTTAACCAACAAAATTCTGATTTTTATTAAGTTTCCATTTTGTGGATTTCTTTCCTAAAATCAAACTTTCTATCATATTCAACTCTTTTGATCAAATAAGAAAACCTAGGGTTTTAACCATAGGTTTGTATTAGGATTTAACCTTAGTTCTAATCGAACTACGTGGACTTTGATCCATGTATTTCGTTGCATGGTACGTAGGCGCTCTTCGTGAGGCTCAAGTCCGTTCTAGGATCCAAGCATCCTAGGTTTATTTATGTTTTCTTTTCTTCTTTTTATTTTCTGTTTTTATTTGCTTATTATGCATGGATGGATGAATGAAATATATGATATGCATGCAATTCTTGTGATGATATACTTGCTGATTTTTGTATGGAAAGACTTTAATTTAGCCCAAATGAACTGAGAGACCGAAAGGGTGACATGGGTGCCTATAGGCTTTGCCTAGAACCTTCCCATGTCATAACTTAGCCTCCGAATCCCCGATTTCTTTGGTTTTCAAAAGATTGGTTTTTGCCTTTCCTTTTTTATGGAGTCATTCAAATTGTTTTCCTAAAACAAACTATTTTTAGGGTTTTCCTTGTTTCCTTTAAAAAATAAGGTGGCGACTCCTTTCCTTTTTCTTTTTCAAACCCACTTTCTTTTCAATCCCTCGTGGGCCCAATTTCCGGGGTTCACAATTTGGCGACTCCACTGGGGATGTTGTGGGCTAGACTCTATAAAGTTTAATTGGGCTAACTTAATTTCTTATGTTTAATTAAAATCAATCACATTGCATCCGCTTGATTGTGTGCTTTCATTTATTGCATTGTGTGCGCAAACTCTTGCATGCTAGGATCGATGTCCCTCGATGTATCCTTGCCAACGATCGGCCTAGTCTCAACCTTGGTTTTCCTGATTCCATGTGTTGGGGCGAAAGCTATCAACCTCTCTTGCCTAGTACCCTTGGGCTTGCCCTTGGGTATATTAAATGAGTTAATCACGTACTGCTGGACCCACGCGGCGTTCCTGATGCCACATGTGGTTAGGTATAAGGATTGCTCAAGCAAGTGAAGGACCCTAGCCTACCCTTATTATTAGTCCATATAGACAGACTTGTAGGACACTACGGTCTCACCTTTATGCACCCACAATTGTTTGTAATGATGCTATGCCGTGTTTGTGGTGTGAGGCTTTATATCTTATGCCCTTAACATAGACCTTTAAACCCTAGCCTTCGTTAAGGCCATGGGTTAGGAGGAATAAATTAAGGAAATAGGATGTAAAGCTATGTTTGTGATGTGCTAGTCCTAGGGGATTAATTAAACCTAGTTGAAGGACTCTATGCCCTATTCTTTAAAACATACCCTTAATCCATGATCCCTGTAAAGGTAATTGGATAAAAGGAATGAATTAATTGAACATGGTGTAGAGACCGAGTTCATTAAAGAAAATATGGAGGTTTAGGACAAGTCCTTAGACTAAAGGTTAAAACTTTTCTATCCATAGACGTGCTGGCTTGGATCCGCAATCCACAAGGGCGTCTAGTGAGTGTTGAGTCTACCCATCAGACAGACATGGCCGACGAAAGAACTAGTGAGGGGCACTTTGACCTTGAGGCTTGCCTAAAAGCCATCATGGCCAAGCTTGACCATACCGCCGAGACATCCGATACCGCATTGAAAATGGCTCAAGAGAACCAACAGAAGATGGCGGATCTTGAACAAAATGGCTCTAAGGCCCATTCCTCGGGTATACCTCATGGGGCTGGCACCGAAGAGGGACCTCAATCCAATGAGAACACCAAGACAAGGGGGGAAAGTAGCTCGAAACCTGAGGTCACCAACCTAGAAGGGGAAGCCAGGGGGAAAGGTACTAGCAGTGATTCCGTGTTAGCTAGCAAGGTAGAAGCTTTGGAGAGAACCATAAAAGGGATTCGCAGGGCTGATGACATGGTCGATGTGCGGACTCTATCCCTGTTTCCAACGGCTCGTATTCCACTACAATTCAAGATGCCGGAGTTAGAAAAGTTCGATGGGACGGGTTGCCCTAAGACTCATTTGAAGATGTACGTGCGAGCTATGCACCCTCGAGGGGCTACTGACGAGCTTTTAGCTCAAATGTTCCATGAAACCTTGGCCACTTCTGCTTTGAAATGGTTCTTATCCTTGGATGAGAATAGAACCCGGACTTGGGAAGACATATGCAATGAGTTTTCAGAGCACTACAAGTATAACACAGAGGTGGACGTTACTCGAAGGGACCTAGAAACTACCAAGCAAGGGGCTCATGAAACTTTCTCCGCTTACATTACAAGGTGGAGACAAAAGGCGTCGAGAATGACGGATAGGCCGAATGAGGAGGACCAAATTCAGTTAGTGGTTAAGAACCTGCTGCCCGTGTATCACAAGCACCTATTTGCCCACTATTTCCCAAATTTCAAAGCTCTCATTGGGGCTGGCACGCAGGTTGAAGATGCTATCAATGATGGGACAATCAAGACTGAGGAAGTGAGGAGTCGCAAGACAAACTTTACTGGGAAGAACAATGCCGAGGTCAACACCATAACTCAACCAATCCAACCCTTTTCTCTCAATGATGTCAACCCACCTCGCCAATTCACTGACCTATTCATGCCACTCGAAAGAGTCCTTGAAAAGCTCATAAGTTGTGACCTATTGAAGCCACTCGACCCAAGACCTCCACCAAATCCCTTACCCAAGAGCTATAATGAGAATGAGTACTGTAAGTACCACCAATCCAAAGGCCATGCCACCAATCGCTGTATTCGCCTTCGCCACCAAGTCCAAGACCTCATTGACAAGCAAGTCATTTCACCACCAACCCGTCCAAATGTCACCCGTAATCATCTCCCATCACACAACAACACACCCCCACCTAACACCATAAATACCATTGGGGTTGAATCTTCTCGCCCTCGCCATCCCATAAGACAATACACTCCGCTCCCCATGACCTTAACCCGTCTCTTCACCATTTGCCGCAATAACAACCTTATCATGCCACTTCCACCAAAGCCAAGACCATCAACCCCTCACCAATATTGCCAATACCATCGTGCACCCGGCCATGACACCGAGGCTTGTTCTATACTAAAGAAGATCATCCAAGACCTCATTGACCAAAAGGTTTTGTTGTTGCCAAAGAAATCTATCCAACAAGAGCTGAAAGAAAGATATGAAGCAGGGGATCCTCAGGTTGGCCTATTAGGTGAAGCGTCGGGGAAATATGATTACTATGTGCTGTACTCAAGCCCAAGTCCGATATCAGATGAGCCGATAGTCCCTTCAGGTTGGGATGACTTGCCGACAGAGATGGAGAGCATTGACATGATAGAATGGGATGACTTAATGAATGACTCCGAGGAAGTCCATGACATATGGGCTAGCGATGATGAGTTGGACCATATAACCAGAGGGGGTCATCATTTCAAGCCTCCCCACCTAGAGTCTGAAAATCCATTGGAAGATTTGGAAGGGCAGAGGCGCCCTAGCTTGCAAGAAGAAGAGGATGAAGTGCTTAGGCAACTGAAGAAGACCAATGCCAACACCACTATTTGGGGCTTGCTCATGGCCTCGCATAAGCACAGACAGACCGTGTTGAAACTGTTGAATCAGATACAAGTGCCTGTTGACACATCCCCCGAGGGATTGGTACATTTGGTGAATCCAACTGCCAAGAACTCAACCATCGTGTTCACCGATGTAGACCTACCTAAAAGCGGGCCGAGCCATTCTCAAGCTCTCTATGTGACCGTTGACACTATGGGGAAGAGGGTTCCCACCGTTCTTATCGACAATGGGTCCGCACTGAATGTATGTCCTCTCCGAACTGCCACTGTTTTGGGTTTGGGACCCACTGATTTCACGCCATCTGGGCAGACCGTAAGAGCTTATGACAACACCCGCCGAGAAGTAATAGGGGTGGTTACTTTGCCTCTTATCATGGGACCCACTGAATTTAGGGTGGAATTCCAAGTGTTAGATGTGCCGTCATGTTTCAACTTACTGTTGGGCCGACCTTGGATCCATCCCGCTGGGGCTGTGCCATCTTCACTCCATCAAAAGGTGAAGTTTCCATATGAAGGAGCCATAGTAACGCTTCAAGGGGACTATGAATTGAAACTCGCAGGTGTGCCTATATGTGAGATACAACCTGAATCAGCAGCGATACCGCTATCTGGGTTTGATTATGTCCAATGCATTGAGAAAGAGCTGAATGAATCATCATGCCATTACTCTTCTATAAAGCAGTACATCCCATATACTTTTTATCCAAGTTCCGAACCAGCCGTGGCAGATAAAAGTTTTGGTGATAGATACTTCACAGAAGGGCCGAATCCTCAAAGTTTGACAAGTTGGTACCACTCTATCCAAGATCTATATGGAAGCTTGAAAGAGGAAGATTGGGCAGAGAACCTTGATGCGGGGGCTATGACTGAAATATTCCAAGACATGATCCTCACCGTGGAAGACTCGACCATTGAAGAACTCCAGGGTTCATCCATTACCCATGCTATCGTGCCATTCCTGAATTGGTACCTTGAATGTGGTGTCATTGCGGAGATCCATGAAGAAGAAGACCTTGGCTTACCTGATAGCAGCTTGTAGGTGTCTTAGTTTAGTAATATTTCCCTAATTCAATAAGATGTATCTACTTTACTCACTTTGTGGAGTCATAGTATTAATACAGATTTGTTTGTTTTCCTTCTTTCTTTTGTGTGTCATTCCCATTATTCCTAGTCAATAAAGTGTGCTTTCTTTCTCTATATATGCAGTGTCTCTTTTCTCTCCTCTATGGATATTTATGGCATGGATATAGATCCTAGGAACGATGTCCCCCCGGAGCTCGTTGAGCAAAGGAAAAGGGGCGTCACCGAACCTAATATGGATGAATTGGAATCAATCAACTTAGGGACGAATGAATTGCCAAGAATAGTTAAAATTGGGAAAACCCTCTCCCCCGTTGAAAAAGAAAAGATGATCTCCCTCTTGAAAGCCAACATTATGGCTTTTGCATGGTCTTATGAAGACATGCCTGGCATCGACCCCGATATTGTGCAACACTATATCCCCACTAATTCCCTAAAGAAGCCGGTAAAGCAGAAACTCATAAGATTAAAACCAGAATGGGCTCTAAAAGTAAAAGAAGAGGTAACTAAACAACTAGATGCGGGTTTCCTCCAAGTTGTGGAGTACCCCGAATGGTTGTCAAATATAGTGCCTGTGCCTAAAAAAGATGGGAAAGTAAGGATGTGTGTCGATTTCCGAGATCTCAACGCCGCGAGCCCTAAGGATGACTTTCCTTTACCCCATATCGATGTGTTGGTGGATAGTACAGTGGGACATGCACTCCTCTCCTTCATGGACGGATTCTCCAGGTATAACCAGATAAAGATGGCGCCTCAAGACATGGAGAAAACAGCCTTTATCACGCAATGGGGAACGTACTGTTACAAGGTAATGCCTTTTGGCTTAAGAAACGCTGGGGCTACTTACCAAAGAGCAGCTACGACCTTATTGCATGATATGATCCATAAGGAAGTCGAGGTTTATGTCAATGATATGATCGTAAAGTCCGTGGATAGAGAAGGGCATTTCAAGGCACTAGAGAAATTCCTAGAGCGAGCAAAAAAGTACAATCTCCGTCTCAACCCACAGAAGTGCGCTTTTGGTGTCACTGCAGGCAAGTTATTGGGGTTTATGATCACTCAGAGAGGTATCGAAGTGGACCCAGGGAAGATAAAAGCTATTGTGGAGATGGAGCCGCCTAGCACTGAGAAGCAGATCCGGGGTTTTCTGGGAAGAGTTCAATACATAAGCCGATTCATTGCCAACTTGACCATGGTTTGCGAACCAATCTTCAAATTGCTTAAGAAAGGTGTGCCAAAAGTATGGAACGAAGAATGCCAAGAGGCCTTTGAGACCATTAAGAGATACTTGAGCAATCCTCCAATCTTAGTTCCCCCACGGCAAGGTGCGCCGCTTTTGTTGTACTTAACGGTCACCGAAACCGCGACAGGAGCTTTGTTAGCTCAATATCTCGAAGGGTCTACAAAGGAGAATGCCATTTATTACTTAAGCAAGAAAATGACAGACTATGAAGTGAAGTACAATGCAATTGAAAAGGCTTATGTGGCACTAGTATGGGCGACGCAGAAACTCCGGCACTACATGATGTCCTTCGAAGTGTTCTTGATAAGTTGCATGGACCCGTTGAAGTACCTGGTAGAAAGGCCAGTATTGTCATTCAGAACTGCTCGATGGTCAATTCTCCTCAATGAATTCGACATCAAGTACGTGAATCAGAAGTCTATCAAGGGAAGCGTCATCGCAGACTACCTAGCCAGTTGTCCGGTGTCATCATCCGCTCCGTTCAACGATCAATTCCCAAATGAGGACGTGCTAGAGATTGGTAAAAAAACTTGGAGAGTATACTTCGATGGGGCAGCCAATAAGAAAGGTTATGGGATAGGAGTCCTGCTGGTCTCACCCGAAGAGGCATTTACACCGTTGGCGGTCAAGTTGGGGTTCGAAGCCACCAACAACATTGCTGAATATGAGGCCTGTATCCTAGCACTAGAAGCGGCACTTGAATTGGGGATCAAAGAATTAGAAGTGTTCGGGGACTCGGCGCTAATCATCTGTCAGATAAAAGGGGAATGGAAAACTCGAGATGAGAAGCTGCTACCCTACCATGCCTATCTGGAAGCTCTAACCAAGGAGTTCTCAGAGATAGAGTTCAACTACCTTTCAAGAAACAAGAACCAGTTCGCCGATGCCTTGGCGACCCTAGCATCCATGGTGGAGATACCTGAAGGGGGAAATGTGAAGCCGTTGGTAATAGAATGCCGAGACAAGCCTGTGTACTGTTGTGCAATCCGAGGAGGGGAAGTGAATGATGGCCGTCCGTGGTTCCATGACATAAAGAAGTTCATTGAAGAAAGGGAGTACCCAGAAGGAGCATCTCGCATTGATAGAAAAACCCTAAGGCGGTTGGCAAGTCACTATGTACTTTGTGGAGGAAAGCTATATTGAAGGTCATACGACGGGATCCACCTGCTGTGTGTCACCGAGGAGGAAGCTGAGCATCTGATTAAAGAAATCCATGAAGGAACAGGGGCTCCGCACATGAACGGCTATATGTTGGCTAAGAAAATCATGAGGCTAGGCTATTATTGGTCCACCATGGAAAGAGACTGCCACGCACATGTCAAGAAGTGCCACAAATGCCAACTGTTCGCCAGTGGACAACATTTGCCTTCTATGCCTTTAACGAGTATGTCATCACCTTGGCCATTCGCGGTATGGGGGATAGATATCATCGGACAGATCAAGCCAAAGGCATCAAATGGGCATGAATACATCCTGGTCGCCATCGACTACTTCACTAAGTGGGTGGAAGCAGCGTCCTTCAAGACCTTGAATTCCAAGAAGGTAGCACAGTTCATACAGCACAGCATCATCTATCGATATGGGGTACCGCATGAAGTTATCTCAGACAATGGCCAGCACTTTCAGAAAGAAACCCATGAGCTCTTGCAAAAGTATGGCATAGTTCACCATCTGTCGTCACCATACCGTCCTCAGACTAATGGAGCGGTGGAAGCAGCTAACAAGAACATCAAGAAGATACTACAGAAGACTGCGGACTCACACACAGACTGGCATGAGAAGTTGCCATTGGCTCTATGGGGTTACAGAACATCAATAAGGTCGTCAACAGGGGCTACCCCTTATTCTCTAGTTTATGGAATAGAGGCCGTGTTGCCAGTTGAATTGGAAGTTCCTTCACTAAGAGTTGCGGTGGAGAGCCAGATAACAGAAGTGGACTGGGTTAAGAGCCGCTATGATGAGTTAGCTTTGCTGGATGAAAGGCGTTTAAGGGCGCTGTATCATGTTCAGGGGTATCAACGGAGAGTTGCCAGAGCATTCAACAAGCATGTCAAAGATCGAGGTCTAAAGAAAGGGGATGTAGTGCTGAAAGAAATCAGAGCTCCAGTGTTCGATCCGCGGGGAAAATTCAAGCCAAGTTGGGGTGGGCCATACATTATCAAAGAGATATTGCCAGCAGGGGCTGTTCGCCTCATGGATTTAGATGGAATTGAGTTCGCTCGTCCAACTAATTTGGATCAATTGAAGAAATATCATGTTTGAAGCCTGCTAGGTTGAAAACCCGTAAGGGCGGCCTAGGCAAAAGTTAAGCCATAAGAACTACGTAAGACCTGATTCTCCATTCAAAAACAAAAAAAAAAAACAACAAAAACAAAAAAAAAACAAAACAAAAACAAAAAAGAAAAAGAAGAAAAAACCATGGAGATACGTAGGCAACCCATAAAGTTACCTTGGGTGCGGTCTAAATCAAACAAGAAAATCCCAAATTTGATTTATTATTGGCAATTTATTCAAAACTAAAATTGATTGACATAGCAATTCATTGGTATTAAGTAAAAGAACTATAAATATGCCATAAATATCCTATTCTATTTTCTTGAGCCTCTTTGCAGCTCGCTCCTCAGCTTTCTTCTTCTCTCTTTCATGTCTTCTTTTCTTCCTCAAGTCATGTTCATAAGCTGCTGTCACTGCTTCCATAATATCTTCTCTGCAAGATCCAAGTTCGTTGTTCTTGATAAGTCCAAAAATCCTTTCTCTTCGAGTAGTCTCTCTCTCACCTAAATTGCTTTTCAACCATTCCTTATACTCGGGGCTCATCATATATGGACCGTCAGTATTCGTAACTTGGGTTAGTATCAACTTGCTAGGCCATCGATCCTTCGCCCAAGTCACTACAGAAAGACCCGCGGGCACCACAGGATAGTCACCTTTCAAGGAAGTGGGTATGGTTTGCATGGCGCCCATCTGACGCAGAACCCTTGAAGGCCAATAGAAGGAAGTAGACCTCAGTCCTATGAGTCTCACCATGGCGCATCCAGAAGTCCGCAGAAGCACCTGGTCACTGCAACCCCATATGAATACAAACCACTTGACACTCCTCCAAGAAAGGGTTTGGTAGTAACCTAGCCAATCTCTCAATGAAAATTGCCCAGGTAATTCAATGCGGCGAAGGCAGTAATGCTGGGGCTTGTATGGTGTAATGGCAACTGGTGACAAGAAATTCAGTCTTTCAAGCAACCACATCTGCAGTAGAATGGGGCTACCTCCTAAAGGAACCTTTGGGTCCTCATGAGTTTTATCCAAACCATTCAGGGTTTCAGCTAGCACCATGGGAATCAAGTTATGGCCCTTGGCAAGGAGAGGAATCAAGTCATAGATTTGAACGGGAACATGTGGAGTACCAGTGGAAATAAGAAAACGACCAATGAGGCAAAAGGCAAGTGCATGCTTAATAGGAAAGGTAAAATTCAGAATACCTTTACTATCACAAGCTAAAAACGAGGTTGCCAATTTCATCAAGTCTACTATATGGTCCTTTACAAACGTAGAGGCATATTGTGAGTGAATCCCAAGTAGATTGGAGAAAGAAGTAAGAAAGCTTGGGCGAGGAGTAGGGAGAATGAAAGGACCTACCGTTGAAACTCCATACAATGCACAGAATTCCTCCATGGTTGGGCACAGTTCTTCATAGTTGAAGCGGAACACATGAACTTGAGGATCCCAAAAATATGTAGCAGCAGTCAAGAGGTTCGTTTCAAGCCTCACATGCCTCAAGGAGAGCAATGGATCCAAGCCAATGTTGGGAATCATACAAGAGGGAAAAATAGAAGTGCGGAATATAAAAATTTTCCCTTTGATTCCACAGCCCATGAATCTAACTATGCATATACAAAATCAAACCCTAACTATGAAGAGGGTTAGAACACTTACAGAATTTTTGTCTTCTCCTTTTTGCTCCAAGCTTTGATTCCGGACAACGGTGAATGAGCAGCCCAAGTGTGCTGCCTCCAACGGTATCCACACCTAGCTAGAGCTTCAAGTCCTTTCCACCTTTTCTTTGTTGTTGCTAGTGAAGGAGAAGAGAGGAGAGAGAGAGAGGGAGGCTGGAAAATCTGGACAGCCCCTTGGGATTTCAACTTGTGATGATGTCACACATCATAGTGTGACTTATATAGTCCACACTAAGGGGGCCGGCCCTAGGGGGAAACCCTATTAGGGTGTGATGCAATTTCTCTAAATTGCACAATAACCCCTATAAATTATATCAAATATAAATAGGCCTCAAAGAACTATTCTTTATGCACTCATACCCTTTCTCTCATAGACTTTAAAGCTCATCTTGCATTATCAGTGTGTGACCCATTGGGTTCACATCATCAAGTAGTAGGAATAGCACGAGGTGTGCACAATGGAACTCTTTCCATTTAGGGTCTAATTGGAACTCCTTCCAATTCCCTAATTGATTATAACTCACTTATATCAATTAGGGCTTCTACTAACCATGAATAACACCTAGCATATGGTTCATGGTGTCGTCCTTAATGAAGTGAATATGTATCTATCAAAGAACCCTTCTGTTATAGTTTATAGGTTACAATTGCATCCTTCCATTTACACAATGTCTCCAATTGAACTAATAGGACATGGAAGTCTGTCAAGTCCCTAGTTCAATTACTTTATACTCATTCATAAATATCAACTCAATGATGAACTTATGGAAACTCCTTTCCATATTCACACTGCCATGGCCATGGACTGAATGAGTTATATTATGAATGCTATATGAGACATTCTCTCTCTTTTTCCTGAGAGTAATGGATTCCTTGTTGATCACTCACATGCCTTCATACACATAGCAATAGGGCCAATGAACACCTTTACAGACCTATGAATAGAATCTGCACTTAGTGTTATCAAACTTCTAAAGCTACATGCATAAGGTAACTATGGTGTCTCAGGTCTAAGGATTACTTGTACCACTATAACATTGAGAAACTGATTGACAGGCAGGTTAAAACTCCATTCAGTTTATCTCAAATCTTTGGTCACATTCAGTGTACCTATTCTATTAACAGGCACCCACCTGTTGGTTGTAGTGTCTCCACACAAATAGCTTGAGACCAGCTATCCTCCTATAGAGTCAACCTAACAAGTGCTAGTCCTATGGTTCATTACTGTCCATCATAGTGAACCTTCAACTAGGAATGATTTAGGAGTTTAGTACAGAGATATATACAGTCTCATAATTACAACTCTTTGTAATTCAATATTCTCAACTCTAACTCCTTGGACATATTATGTAAATATAAATGATGCATACAAACATAATAGAATAAGCCCTTTTATTAAATCAATAATAAATGTGACATACATAAATGAAATCAAATGATTGTTCCTTTATCCCTAAACAATCATCTCTATGATTGGCTCTAGGGCATAACTCTAACAATCTCCCACTTGCACTATAGCCAATCCACAATGTATCTAATACCCATTTCCTGTCTGTGGTGATCCAACTGCTCTTGGGTCATAGCTTTAGTGAAGGGATCTGCTACATTTTCTGTTGTGTGAATCTTCTGTATGCTAATATCACCTCTTCCAATGATCTCTCTAATCACATGGAATCGACGCTCAATGTGTTTGGACTTTTGATGAGACCGTGGTTCCTTAGCTTGAGCAATAGCCCCGTTGTTGTCACAAAACAATGGCAAGGGCTTCTCAATGGCAGGAACTACTCCCAGTTCAGTAATGAACTTCTTTATCCAAACAGCTTCCTTTGCAGCCTCTGATGCAGCAATCTACTCAGCCTCTGTAGTGGAGTCCGCTGTAACATCCTGTTTACAGCTCCTCCAACTTACAGCTCCACCATTCAAGGTGAAAACATACCCCGATGTTGATTTCCTATCATCATCGTCAGATTGAAAATCTGAATCCGTATAACCAACCATTTCTAAATTTCTTTCTCCATAGACAAGGAAAAGTTCCTTAGTTCTTCTTAAGTACTTAAGGACAACCTTGACTGCTTCCCAGTGTTTCACACCTGGGTCTGCCTGATATCTGCTTGTAACACTTACACCAAAAGCGATATCTGGTCTTGTACATAACATGGCATACATTAGACTCCCTACTGCAGAAGCATAGGGAATCGTCCTCATGTACGCAATCTCCTCTGGAGTTTTAGGTGCCATGTTTTTAGACAACTTGATTCCATGCCTAACAGGAATTAGACCTCTTTTGGAATCTTCTAAATTGAACCTTTTCAATATTTTGTCTATGTACAATGATTGGGAGAGACCTAGCATCCTTTTAGATCTATCTCTATAGACCTTTATTCCCAGAATATAGGATGCTTCTCCTAAATCTTTCATGGAGAAATTCTGTGAAAGCCACTCTTTCACTTTTGATAACGTTTCTACTTTATTCCCGATAAGTAGAATGTCATCAACATATAGGACCAGGAAGGTAATCGCACTCCCACTAACTTTCTTTTACACACATGGTTCATCCATATTCTATAGGAAACCAAACGATTTGATTGCCTCATCGAATCGGATGTTCCAGCTTCTAGAAGCTTGTTTGAGTCCATAAATGGACCGCTGTAGCTTGCACACTTTGTGGTCCTCACCACTGGATGTAAAACCCTCAGGTTGCTGCATATAAAGGTCTTCCTCAATGTTTCCATTAAGGAAAGCGGTCTTTACATCCATTTGCCATATCTCATAATCGTAGTGCGCAGCTATAGCTAACAAGATCCTAATGGACTTAAGCATAGCCACTAGCGAGAAGGTTTCCTCATAGTCAATGCCATGTCTTTGTCGGTAACCTTTTGCCACTAGCCTAGCCTTGTAGGTCTCTACCTTTCCATCTGAGCCTATCTTCCTTTTGAAAATCCATTTGCAGCCAATAGGTACTATACCTTCTGGTGGATTAACTAAAGTCCAGACTTTTTTGGAATACATCGAGTCCATTTCAGATTTCATAGCTTCCAGCCATTTGTTCGAATCAATATCCGAAATCGCCTGTCCATAAGTAGTAGGGTCATCTGGGTGTTCTCTATCACCAAGGAACAATTCCTCTGCATTATGGTTGAGAAATCCATATCTCTCAGGTGCAACAGATACCCTACTCGATCTACGGAGAGGTTGTGGTACATTAGTGGGTTCTGTCTCATCAGCGACAGGGGTGGGATCACTGTCGGTTTGTGTCTCATCGGACAATTCTTTGAGTTCTATTTTCCTGTTATTGCCTCCTTCTTGAATAAACTCTTTTTCAAGAAAGACTGCAAACTTACTAACAAACACCTTTTGTTCATCAGGATAATAGAAATAATATCCTAAACTCTCTTTAGGATATCCCACAAACCTACATTTAATTGATCTTGATTCTAACTTGGTTGCATCATGTGTCTTTACATATGCAGTGCAACCCCATACCTTAATATGTTTAAGGCTTGGTGCTCTCCCTTTCCATATCTCATACGGTGTCTTAGGGACAGATTTGGTTGGGACTCTGTTCAACAAGTACGCGGCAGTTTCCAGGGCATATCCCCAGAAGGACAATGGTAAATCAGTGTAACTCATCATGGACCTAACCATATCCAATAAGGTTCTATTCCTCCTTTCTAACACACCATTAAGCTGTGGTGTTCCAGGAGGTGTCCATTGAGATAGAATGCCCGCTTGAACAAGATGATCTAAAAACTCACCAGTTAAATATTCTCCTCCTCGATCCGATCGAAGAGCTTTAATACTTTTACCAGTTTGTTTCTCTACTTCATATCTGAATTCTTTAAACTTTTCAAATGCTTCAGATTTGTACTTCATCAAGTACACATACCCATACCTAGAATAATCATCGGTAAAGGTTATAAAGTAAGAGAAACCTCCACGAGCATGTATGCTCATAGGACCACATACATCACTATGTATCAATCCTAATATGTCTACAGCTCTCTCACCGTGACCGGTGAAAGGTGACTTGGTCATTTTACCTAGTAAACAGGATTCACAAGTTGGAAAGGGCATAGAAACCAATGGACCCAATTGTCCATCCTTACACATCTTGTTAATCCTATTCTCACTGATATGACCTAGTCTCAAGTGCCAGTCATATGCGGAGTTTTCTTCATCTCTTGTTCTCTTGGGTTTGTTTGCATTCAATTTAGAACTATCATGCTCTATGCAATTAACATTTGCAATAAAGTTTAAAAAATAAAGGCCATTCACATAAACTCCAGAAGTAATGAACTCTTCATTTTTAAATAAAGAACATTTATTCTCCTCAAAAACAAACCTAAATCCTTGTTTAGATAATACTGAAATAGAAATAATGTTTCTTATAACTTCTGGAATATAAAGACAGCCTGATAATTCTAAACTACTCCCACTAGGCAAAGTCAAGCAGCAAGTCCCCACGGCTAATGCAGCAACGTTTGCTCCATTTACCACTCGTAGGGTTACTTCTCCTTTACTCAGCCTTCTGCTTCCCACTAGGTCCTGCATGGAATTACAAATATGAGAACTCGCACCAGAATCTAGTACCCAAGTGGAAGCAGAGCTAACACTCATGTTAGTCTCAAGTATAAGAGCATAATCCATACCTTCCGAAGGTTGGTTCTTCAGAGTATCTAGATACTCTTGGCAGTTACGTTTCCAATGCCCATCTTTGCCGCAGTAAAAACAGATCCCTTTACCTTTCCTCTTCCTTTGGGTACTCTTACCCTTTCTTATTCCCTTGCCTTTAGGCTTGAGTATAGAATTGGAAGCAGGAACTTCAACCCATTCATCACATTCAAGCAAGAACTCTTTGCCATACAACTCTTGTATGTGGATAAATATCTCGGGTGCACTTCCCATGGACTCGTATTGCTTCTTAAGCTCAGGACTTAGAGACACCATCATATAGCATCTCGTCATAAGATCATCATCCACGCGCTTCTGATAAGCGTCTTTCTCTTGCCGAGTTGCAGCCTCAGTAGGAGCATTGGGAAGTGGACTTTGAAGTGCATAGGTAATATTTTCAGAATTCAAAACGATTTTTAAATTCCTTAACCAATCAAGATAATTAGGTCCAGTTAAACGGTTGGTTTCCAAAATGTTGGATAACGGCTTGCGGTGAGCCATTACGGTGATCTACATACAGAAAATTAAACAGAAAATCAGATTTCATTTTTAATCCATAATGATCGGGTCTTTAATCATATGGTACCTCCCACTATTTTATCAAATTCCATACACCCTCTAATGGAATTCGGGAATCTCATTCCTAATGGGGATTGGGGTCCCACTGTGACCTAGAAGCCTCACATGTTAGTTTCTTGACTTCTAACCCACAGTAAGAAGACAACTCTTTGTCTATTGCTTCATAAGCAAATTCCAATCGTTTTGCCTCTAGGGTACATACTCCTCACATGTTAGTTTCTTGGAATACTTCCCTAGTTAAGTTAAGCCCATCATTCACACAGGTATGTTTCACCAAATATATACCTCACATGTTAGTTTCTTGGTATATACCAGCTTAGGCACCCCATGATATCTATATATGTGATAGTTTCAAGTAATGTCTTTAATATGGGTAGCTCCTACATGTCTGCAGCCAGGTACCCACATTAAGGGACGTTAGATGATCCTATAATGATGGAAGGCAATGAAGAATGCATTCCCTAATGTATTCTCCATTTCAACTTAATATTAAAATAGAGGGGTTTTTAAGGGTCTCATCAAATTAACATACATCTCATGCATATAAATAAAAATTGAACAGCATAAAATAATAATAATCCACTTATCAATATTAGTCCCTAAGAAGAGACATATAACGATCTATGGATTTGGAGCTATCACTATTAATCTCATTAAAAGCTCCCACTATGATGATTATGGACTTTGAGAGAATTCAATCCAAGCCAATAGATTGAATCCAAGGTCTAAGGTGGGTGTAGGTGATCGTAAAATAACACATTCGAAACATGCATGCTGTCTTGAAACACTTCTCTAAGCTTTCAAGTCCTTCAATCTGCTCCCTTGGCTTGATGGTCTCCACCATTGGCTTGTTGGGCTCTATCATGCTCCTTTGGGTCCACCATGCTCCTTAGTGCGCTCTCGATTACATAACATTTACATAATTTAAAGAAAGGGATACATAAGGGGAATGTGGGGTACATAAGAGAATGATAGAGAGAGAGGGAGAGGGAAGGTGGCATGCAAGCCCCAAATAAATTACATCACCTTAATAAAATTACAACTCTTGTAAATAATAACATCCCATTCATAAGACGGCCAATCACAATTGGTTTAAAGGGTATAGTCCATAATCATCATCCAAACACATACATACAATCTCATTGCATAATGTAAAGAAAAACTGTAAGCATTAAAACATATGGGCATTATGGTAATTCTCTTGAATGATTTACATTAATCTCATTAATGCATCCTAATCTTATTAGGTATTAACAAAAATATCCAGAATTAAATAAAGTCTTAACATTTAAGACATTTTAGTTTCAATTAATCAAATTAATTTAAACATATAAAGTTTCCTAAAATAACTCTAATATCCAATATTAGGGTTTCCTTAATTAAACAAATCAATTTCATTTAATTAAGAATTTCCAGATTTTAATTTAATCCCCAATTGTATTTTAAACCATTTAAAACATTATAAAATTAATCAATATTAATTAAATAATTAACATGGGAATTAAATAAAATCATTTAAATGATGAATTAGTGTATTAGGGTTTCCTAAAACCCTAAACCCTAAACGCATAACCCTAAACCCTAAATGCAAGCCCTAATCATTAAATTCCTTATGATTGGTCATTTAATGTCCAATCATTAAAACCCTAGGTTCATATGGTATTTAATAAAAGGGATTAGGGTTTAATTAATGCCAAATAGGGTATTAATTACCCTTAATTAATTATTCTAATTAGGGTTTCCAAAACCCTAACCCTAGACATCATTTATGGTATTAATTATGCCCTAACAATTAATAACCATGATTGGTCATTTAATGACCAATCATTAACTCTTAATAAAGGTAATTAATATTCCAATTAGGGTTTTAATTAATGCCATAATGAAATTAGGGTTTCATCATTAACTCAAAATTAGGGTTTCATCCTTAACTCTATGCAGCCGTCACAACCAGGGGGCTGCCTGAGCTTGGCTAGGCTGCCATGGCCACCAACGACTGGGGAAGGCCATGGCCAGCCATGGGAGAACATCCTAGGAGTGTGGGACAAGCCTCTGGACACATGAGGAGTGGTGGAAGTGGCTGCCATCATCAAAAACAATCAGGGTTTCCAAAACCCATTGCTGGAGCCATTGTTGCAGACCTTGAAGGTCACAATAGCTTCTAAAACCTTATCAATTCGACTCCTCCATTGAAACCAGCTTTTGTATCATGTCCCTACATGAAATACTAAGCTTCTAGAAGAGGTTTGGATGATCGAATCATCACCAATTGTTCTAAACAATTAAAACAACAGTATGCTGCCCAGAATTTGACAGCATACTGTCCATGGTCAGAAATTGATTTAAAACCCAGCAAGATGAATGAATTAGGCTACCAAACGAATTTTCCCAGTATCCTACATGTCTTAGGAAACTAATGCAATTGGTTTCATGCAATTTGGAGTTCCCTAACTCAAGTTCTAATCAAAACTCCATTGATGACTTTTCTGCAGAGAAAATCTGCTATGCTGTTCATGAAAAATTTTCAAACTTTTTGAATCTTTTTCCATCAAAACCTTTTTGAAACTTAAAGAAAATCATATACACATGATATATAATGATCCTACAATGGATTTGCATCAAAAATACAGAAGCTTTGATTGAATTTAATTGCAAGAACCTCTGGGTTCTAAAACCCAGATTCGACCCTCTTCAGAAAACCCAGTTTTCCTTTTTCTTCTTCTTCCAATTCAAACCCTATACAACCTTTGCATCAATGGTTACCCTTAACCATGATTTAGAAAAGGAGTAGAAGAAGAATAGACCTAGGGTTCCAAACCCCAGGTTCGGCCAGAGAGAAGAACAATTCTGCAGTAAAAATTCTCCAGATTTTTGAATCATTCAACTACACCATAAATTCCAGCCCATATGTATTTTGTATTATGCATAATCATGGCTCTGATACCACTATTGGGAATCATACAAGAGGGAAAAATAGAAGTGCGGAATATAAAAATTTTCCCTTTGATTCCACAGCCCATGAATCTAACTATGCATATACAAAATCAAACCCTAACTATGAAGAGGGTTAGAACACTTACAGAATTTTTGTCTTCTCCTTTTTGCTCCAAGCTTTGATTCCGGACAGCGGTGAATGAGCAGCCCAAGTGTGCTGCCTCCAACGGTATCCACACCTAGCTAGAGCTTCAAGTCCTTTCCACCTTTTCTTTGTTGTTGCTAGTGAAGGAGAAGAGAGGAGAGAGAGAGAGGGAGGCTGGAAAATCTGGACAGCCCCTTGGGATTTCAACTTGTGATGATGTCACACATCATAGTGTGACTTATATAGTCCACACTAAGGGGGCCGGCCCTAGGGGGAAACCCTATTAGGGTGTGATGCAATTTCTCTAAATTGCACAATAACCCCTATAAATTATATCAAATATAAATAGGCCTCAAAGAACTATTCTTTATGCACTCATACCCTTTCTCTCATAGACTTTAAAGCTCATCTTGCATTATCAGTGTGTGACCCATTGGGTTCACATCATCAAGTAGTAGGAATAGCACGAGGTGTGCACAATGGAACACTTTCCATTTAGGGTCTAATTGGAACTCCTTCCAATTCCCTAATTGATTATAACTCACTTATATCAATTAGGGCTTCTACTAACCATGAATAACACCTAGCATATGGTTCATGGTGTCGTCCTTAATGAAGTGAATATGTATCTATCAAAGAACCCTTCTGTTATAGTTTATAGGTTACAATTGCATCCTTCCATTTACACAATGTCTCCAATTGAACTAATAGGACATGGAAGTCTGTCAAGTCCCTAGTTCAATTACTTTATACTCATTCATAAATATCAACTCAATGATGAACTTATGGAAACTCCTTTCCATATTCACACTGCCATGGCCATGGACTGAATGAGTTATATTATGAATGCTATATGAGACATTCTCTCTCTTTTTCCTGAGAGTAATGGATTCCTTGTTGATCACTCACATGCCTTCATACACATAGCAATAGGGCCAATGAACACCTTTACAGACCCATGAATAGAATCTGCACTTAGTGTTATCAAACTTCTAAAGCTACATGCATAAGGTAACTATGGTGTCTCAGGTCTAAGGATTACTTGTACCACTATAACATTGAGAAACTGATTGACAGGCAGGTTAAAACTCCATTCAGTTTATCTCAAATCTTTGGTCACATTCAGTGTACCTATTCTATTAACAGGCACCCACCTGTTGGTTGTAGTGTCTCCACACAAATAGCTTGAGACCAGCTATCCTCCTATAGAGTCAACCTAACAAGTGCTAGTCCTATGGTTTATTACTGTCCATCATAGTGAACCTTCAACTAGGAATGATTTAGGAGTTTAGTACAGAGATATATATACAGTCTCATAATTACAACTCTTTGTAATTCAATATTCTCAACTCTAACTCCTTGGACATATTATGTAAATATAAATGATGCATACAAACATAATAGAATAAGCCCTTTTATTAAATCAATAATAAATGTGACATACATAAATGAAATCAAATGATTGTTCCTTTATCCCTAAACAATCATCTCTATGATTGGCTCTAGGGCATAACTCTAACAGCCAAAGCACTTGAACTCAGATTTTGCTTCAGCACTCATAACTCTCAAAAACCCTCCTAAAAATTTGTCTAGAGCCTCCATAACTTCTAATGAATGAATACAAGTAGGTTTAGGAACCTCTTGGATGTGTTTTTATAGGGAAAAGGTCACAAATCCAAGTTCAAATAGGAAAAAACCCATTAGAATAGGAAGTTTCCTATTCAAAGTGGGATTTCCGCTTCGGGCTCGGGTAACCACCCAGGCCTGGGCGGCTAGCCTCCCGAGGCCTGGTGGTCACCCAAGCCACCTTGTTTTGGCTTTCTCCCTCGCTTTGTCTCGCCTTGACGCGTGATCAAACCTCCTTCCAAATGAGATATTCAACACTTTTTGAGCTTAAAATCAATCAAATTCCATCTTGAAATCAATTCCTTGAATTGATTTTATGTTCAAAAGGGTTGAATATATTTCCCCTGTGTCATGCCAACTCAAGTGACAATGTGTTAAGTCACTTTCCTCTTGCACCATGCCTGTTCAATCTTGATAAATTGATCATATATCCTCATTTCAAATCTTGATTTTTCATCCTACTTGGTTGAATATATTCATCGCTTGAATGTGTTCTTCCATTTCAAAAGTGTATTCACCCTTTGAATATGCTTCTCAGTTTCAAATTCTTATTTTCTATCATACTTGGTTGAATATATTCATCACTTGAATATATTCTTCCATTTCAAAAGCATGTTCACCCATTGAATATGCTTCCTAGTTTCAGATCCTCATTATCACTTACTTGGTTAAATATATTCATCACTTGAATATATTTCTCCATTTCAATGGTATACTCATCACTCGAGTATACTTCTCAGATATTTCGTCACTTACTTGGTTAAGTATATCCATCGCTTGGGTATATTTCTCCATTTCAATGGTATGTTCATCACTTGAACATACTTCTCAGATCATTTGTCACTTACTTGGTTAAGTATATCCACCACTTGGGTATATTTTTTCCATTTCAATGGTATGTTCATCACTTGAACATACTTCTCAGATCATTTGTCACTTACTTGGTTAAGTATATCCACCACTTGGGTATATTTTTTCCATTTCAATGGGATACTCATCACTTGAGTATACTTCTCAGATATTTTGCCACTTACTTGGTTAAGTATATCCATCGCTTGGGTATATTTCTCCATTTCAATGGTATGTTCATCACTTGAACATACTTCTCAGATTATTTGTCACTTACTTAGTTAAATATATTCATGACTAGAATATATTTCTCCATTTCAATGGTGTACTCATCACTTGAGTACACTTCTCAGATTATTCTCTATCTTACTTGCTTAAGTATATCCATCGCTTGGATATATTTCTCTATGGTATGTTTATCACTTAAACATACTTGTCACTTACTTGGTTAAGTATATCCATCACTTGGATATATTTCTCTATTTCAATGGTATGTTTATCACTCAAACATACTTGTCACTTACTTGGTTAAGTATATTCGTGACTAGAATATATTTCTCCATTTCAATGGTGTACTCATCACTTGAGTACACTTCTCAGATTATTCTTATCTTACTTGGTTAAATATATCCGTCGTTTGGATATATTTCTCCATTTCAATGGTATGTTCATCACTTGAGTGTACTTCTCAGCTTACTTGGTTAAATATATCCATCACTTGGATACATTTCTCCATTTCAAAAGTGTGTTCATCACTTGAACGTACTTCTCAGTCTTTTTCAATCATTAAGTATACTCATCGCTTGAGTATATTTCTCAGCATCTTTTTCATCACTTGGTTAAATATGTTCGTGACCTGAATATATTTCTCCATTTCAAAAGTACACTCATCACTTGAATACACCTCTCAGATTATTCTTATCCTACTCGGTTAAGTATATCCATCGCTTGGGTATATTTCTCCATTTCAATGGTATGTTCATCACTTGAACATACTTCTCAGATTATTTGTCACTTACTTGGTTAAATATATTCATCACTTGAATATATTTCTCCATTTCAATGGTATACTCATCACTTGAGTATACTTCTCAGTTCATTCTCTATCTTACTTAGTTAAATATATTCGTGACCTGAATATATTTCTCATTTTTCAAAAGTATGTTCATCACTTGAACGTACTTCTCAGTCTTTCTCAATCATTAAGTATCCTCACCACTTTAGTATACTTCTCAGATTTCATTCTCACATTACTTGGTTAAATATATTCGTGACCTGAATATATTTCTCCATTTCAATGGTATACTCATCACTTGAGTATACTTCTCAGATATTTTGTCACTTACTTGGTTAAGTATATCCATCGCTTGGATATATTTCTCCATTTCAAAGGTATGTTCATCACTTGAACGTACTTTTCAGATCTCATTCTTATCACTTGGTTAAATATATTCGTGACTAGAATATATTTCTCCGTTTCAAAAGTATGTTCATTCGTAGTGGCTTGAATATGCTTCTCTTGACAATCATCAACCCCCAGTGGTTTAAGTATACTCATGACTTGAGTACACTTCCTTATTTCAGTCTCAGGTTTTCAACCTCCCATCATTGTTGGTATCAGTGTGTGATTTCTCCGGGCTTTTTGGCCAAAAATGGGTTGTTCTTTATCATTGGTTCACAAGTGTAACTTGTTCGCCAATGAGGGGCTTCTGTCACACCCCATTTTTGCACCACCTTACTAGGGCTCATCATTTCATGCATGTTTTTGTTTTGTTTTTGAGTCTAGTCACTTGCATTAGTTTTCTAGAGTCACAAGGACAATGGATATGAATTTTGGTTCAAATTGGAGTTGATCTTGAGGGATAATAAGAGCTTTTGTGACTTGAGGGGCATAATCGTCTTTTAAGTCCCAAACTTTTCATTTGACCTTGGAATGATCTCCAAATTGTCAATTGGAGTTCATATGGATGCATAAGAGGTATTTTTAGTGTCAATTTGGTAAGTCAATGGCTCGGGATTAAAATGGCTCGATGTAGTTCAAGTTGGTTAATTGACCCTTCCTTGGGTTAGCTCTAATTGACTCACAATTACCAACCAAATCTTTTCAAATTGACTTTCATTAGTCATCATTTTACCCTCAAAAGTGTTTCATGAAGTTCAATTTTGATATGGCCTGATGATGAGTTTAGTGTGGTTATTTACGGATTATCCTTGAAGAATTAGTGCGAATCACAGCATGAGATTTTTGGTTAAAATGAAAAGAAAATTATTTTATTAAATTAGCCATTTTTATCATGACACTAACACGTGTACGTATGTGATGAGTGTGTGTACGCACATACGATACATGTGCATGCGTGTTAGCGGTCAGTCTCCCAATTTTTATAAAAGACAATTTCCTTTTCCTATTCAGATTAGAAGTCTTTTATCATTATAAAATACCTTTTGATTATTCTCCAAAGAAACCTAGTCCAGGAAGGAAAGGGAAACTCCAGATTTCAGCTATAAATACTCTCTTAATGTCTTTAAACAAGGGAGGAGAAGAGGGTTTGGAGGGAGTGAAATTCGTCATAATTCAGCAGCAGATTTTCTGAAAACCAGCAGTCGTATTTTAATCATAACTTTTTCATCCGAAGTCAGAATTTGATGAAATTGGTCTTGTTAGAAAGATAATTCAATTCTCTACAACTTTGTATTTCACAAGCTTTGTCCAAATCCAACGTTTTCATACCCAAAAACGCGATTGAAGTTGCTGCTGCTGCAAAGTGACGAAAATCACTTTTCTTTTCTCTTGTTCTCTTTTTGTTTTCTATTTCTTTTCAAAGTTGAGTGAGTTTTGATCTCTTTGCTGTGATACCACTTTGACAAAGAGGAGGATTCGTGTTGGTTTGATTCACTCTAAAGACCTGAGGAGCCACGAACAATTACAAACACAAGGGGAGCCACTTTATGCATTAATACTTGAGTGTTTGAGAGAGAATAAGGTATTCTCCTTCTCTATTCAAGCTTAAACTAGGTTTTCATATGGGTTAGGCTTATTGCATCTTAAAGGTAACTTTTTTATCATGTATTAACACTCTAGCTAGTTAATATACATGGAATATCTATTTTTTATCTACTGTTTAGCATGCTTTAGGGCTGTCCTTTAGGTTTTTAATGCATAGTTATGATTCTTGTGCTCCTGTTTGTCCTTGTGCTAGGATTAGTGTCATTGCATGTTAGAGTTAGGATTTTCATCATGTTATATTGCTTTAGTTAGTTAATATGCATGATTTAATTTCTGTTTAGTTTGGTTTTAGCATGATTAAAGTATGTTTTGTATGTTTTTAAGCATATTTGTGAGTTTAGGGTTTTAGAGTCATTGTTTCGTGTTTGTTTTCATATAGCATGATAAAGTAGACTTTTTTATTTGGTTTTTCTTCGTGTTTGCTGTATATGTTTTTCATATGGAGTAAACATGATAGTTTTGCATGCATGTTAGTATGTTTTAGGGTTTTTATGCATGATATGGTTCTAGGAATATGTTAGGACTTATTATTGTTCGCTGTTTTTGCTATTGGCATGCTTAGTGGATGATTTTAGGTCATAATACTATTCTGTCCAGATTTGCATGTTAGTGTTTTTGCATGGTTTTGAGCACTTGTAAGGGTGCAAATAGGTGTGGTATTTGTCCCATGGCAAATAGGGCTGCTTATGTCTGAAATGGCTAAATGCTTGGAGCTAATTGCGCTCAGGTAAGTGGGTGTGAAGGTGCCCCAATTCACCTTTCTTCTTAACTCATTCTCTTCTCCCTATTTAGGGTTAATTTTTAATATGATCCTATGGTTTAATTAGAGGTTTCCTTAACCAACAAAATTCTGGTTTTTATTAAAGTTTCCATTTTGTGGATTTCTTTCCTAAAATCAAACTTTCTATCATATTCAACTCTTTTGATCAAATAAGGAAACCTAGGGTTTTAACCATAGGTTTGTATTAGGATTTAACCTTAGTTCTAATCGAACTACGTGGACTTTGATCCATGTATTTCGTTGCATGGTACGTAGGCGCTCTTCTTGAGGCTCAAGTCCGTTCTAGGATCCAAGCATCCTAGGTTTATTTATGTTTTCTTTTCTTCTTTTTCTTTTCTGTTTTTATTTGCTTATTATGCATGGATTGATGAATGAAATATATGATATGCATGCAATTCTTGTGATGATATACTTGCTAATTTTTGTATGGAAAGACTTTAATTTAGCCCAAATGAACTGAGAGACCGAAAGGGTGACATGGGTGCCTATAGGCTTTGCCTAGAACCTTCCCATGTCATAACTTAGCCTCCGAATCCCCGATTTCTTTGGTTTTCAAAAGATTGGTTTTTGCCTTTCCTTTTTTATGGAGTCATTCAAATTGTTTTCCTAAAACAAACTATTTTTAGGGTTTTCCTTGTTTCCTTTAAAAAATAAGGTGGCGACTCCTTTCCTTTTTCTTTTTCAAACCCACTTTCTTTTCAATCCCTCGTGGGCCCAATTTCCAGGGTTCACAGGGATGTACTGCTTTATAGAAGAGTAATGGCGTGATGATTCATTCAGCTCTTTCTCAATGCATTGGACATAGTCAAACCCAGATAGCGGTATCGCTGCTGATTCGGGTTGTATCTCACATATAGGCACACCTGCGAGTTTCAATTCATAGTCCCCTTGAAGCGTTACTATGGCTCCTTCATAAGGAAACTTCACCTTTTGATGGAGTGAAGATGGTACAGCCCCAGCAAGATGGATCCAAGGTCGGCCCAACAGCAAGTTGAAACATGACGGCACATCCAACACTTGGAATTCTACCCTAAATTCAGTGGGTCCCATGATAAGAGGCAAAGTAACTACCCCTATTACTTCTCGGCGGGTGTTGTCATAAGCTCTTACGGTCTGCCCAGATGGCGTGAAATCAGTGGGTCCCAAACCCGAAACAGTGGCAGTTCGGAGAGGACATACATTCAGTGCGGACCCATTGTCGATAAGAACGGTGGGAACCCTCTTCCCCATAGTGTCAACGGTCATATAGAGAGCTTGAGAATGGCTCGGCCCGCTTTTAGGTAGGTCTACATCGGTGAACACGATGGTTGAGTTCTTGGGAGTTGGATTCACCAAATGTACCAATCCCTCGGGGGATGTATCAACAGGCACTTGTATCTGATTCAGCAATTTCAGTACGGTCTGTCTATGCTTGTGTGAAGCCATGAGTAAGCCCCAAATAGTGATGTTGGCATTGGTCTTCTTCAGCTGCCTAAGCACTTCATCCTCTTCTTCTTGCAAGCTAGGACGCCTCTGCCCTTCCAAATCTTCCAACGGATTTTCAGATTCTAGGTGGGGAGGCTTGAAATGACGACCCCCTCTGGTTATATGGTCCAACTCATCATCGCTAGCCCATATGTCATGTACTTCCTCGGAGTCATTCATCAAGTCATCCCATTCTATCATGTCGATGCTCTCCATCTCTGTCGACAAGTCATCCCAACCTGAAGGGACTATCGGCTCATCTGATATCGGACTTGGGCTTGAGTACAGCACATAGTAATCATATTTCCCCGACGCTTCACCTAATAGGCCAACCTGAGGATCCCCTGCTTCATATCTTTCTTTCAGCTCTTGTTGGATAGATTTCTTTGGCAACAACAAAACCTTTTGGTCAATGAGGTCTTGGATGATCTTCTTTAGTATAGAACAAGCCTCGGTGTCATGGCCGGGTGCACGATGGTATTGGCAATATTGGTGAGGGGTTGATGGTCTGGGCTTTGGTGGAAGTGGCATGATAAGGCTGTTATTGCGGCAAATGGTGAAGAGACGGGTTAAGGTCATGGGGAGCGGAGTGTATTGTCTTATGGGATGGCGAGGGCGAGAGGATTCAACCCCAATGGCATTTATGGTGTTAGGTGGGGGTGTGTTGTTGTGTGATGGGAGAGGATTACGGGTGACATTTGGACGGGTTGGTGGTGAAATGACTTGCTTGTCAATGAGGTCTTGGACTTGGTGGCGAAGGCGAATACAGCGATTGGTGGCATGGCCTTTGGATTGATGGTACTTGCAGTACTCATTCTCATTGTAGCTCTTGGGTAAGGGATTTGGTGGAGGTCTTGGGTCGAGTGGCTTCAATAGGTCACGACTTATGAGCTTTTCAAGGATTCTTTCGAGTGGCATGAATAGGTCAGTGAATTGGCGAGGTGGGTTGACATCATTGAGAGAAAAGGGTTGGATTGGTTGAGTTATGGTGTTGACCTCGGCATTGTTCTTCCCAGTAAAGTTTGTCTTGCGACTCCTCACTTCCTCAGTCTTGATTGTCCCATCATTGATAGCATCTTCAACCTGCGTGCCAGCCCCAATGAGAGCTTTGAAATTTGGGAAATAGTGGGCAAATAGGTGCTTGTGATACACGGGCAGCAGGTTCTTAACCACTAACTGAATTTGGTCCTCCTCATTCGGCCTATCCGTCATTCTCGACGCCTTTTGTCTCCACCTTGTAATGTAAGCGGAGAAAGTTTCATGAGCCCCTTGCTTGGTAGTTTCTAGGTCCCTTCGAGTAACGTCCACCTCTGTGTTATACTTGTAGTGCTCTGAAAACTCATTGCATATGTCTTCCCAAGTCCGGGTTCTATTCTCATCCAAGGATAAGAACCATTTCAAAGCAGAAGTGGCCAAGGTTTCATGGAACATTTGAGCTAAAAGATCGTCAGTAGCCCCTCGAGGGTGCATAGCTCGCACGTACATCTTCAAATGAGTCTTAGGGCAACCCGTCCCATCGAACTTTTCTAACTCCGGCATCTTGAATTGTAGTGGAATACGAGCCGTTGGAAACAGGGATAGAGTCCACACATCGACCATGTCATCAGCCCTGCGAATCCCTTTTATAGTTCTCTCCAATGCTTCTACCTTGCTAGCTAACACGGAATCACTGCTAGAACCTTTCCCCTTGGCTTCCCCTTCTAGGTTGGTGACCTCAGGTTTCGAGCTACTTTCCCCCCTTGTCTTGGTGTTCTCATTGGATTGAGGTCCCTCTTCGGTGCCAGCCCCATGAGGTATACCCGAGGAATGGGCCTTAGAGCCATTTTGTTCAAGATCCGCCATCTTCTGTTGGTTCTCTTGAGCCATTTTCAATGCGGTATCGGATGTCTCGGCGGTATGGTCAAGCTTGGCCATGATGGCTTTCAGGCAAGCCTCAAGGTCAAAGTGCCCCTCACTAGTTCTTTCGTCGGCCATGTCTGTCTGATGGGTAGACTCAACACTCACTAGACGCCCTTGTGGATTGCGGATCCAAGCCAGCACGTCTATGGATAGAAAAGTTTTAACCTTTAGCCTAAGGATCTGTCCTAAACCTCCATATTTTCCTTAATGAACTCGGTCTCTACACCATGTTCAATTAATTCATTCCTTTTATCCAATTACCTTTACAGGGATCATGGATTAAGGGTATGTTTTAAAGAATAGGGCATAGAGTCCTTCAACTAGGTTTAATTAATCCCCTAGGACTAGCACATCACAAACATAGCTTTACATCCTATTTCCTTAATTTATTCCTCCTAACACATGGCCTTAACGAAGGCTAGGGTTTAAAGGTCTATATTAAGGGCATAAGATATAAAGCCTCACACCACAAACACAGTATAGCATCATTACAAACAATTGTGGGTGCATAAAGGTGAGACCGTAGTGTCCTACAAGTCTGTCTATATGGACTAATGATAAGGGTAGGCTAGGGTCCTTCACTTGCTTGAGCAATCCTTATACCTAACCACATGTGGCATCAGGAACGCCGCGTGGGTTCAGCAGTACGTGATTAACTCATTTAATATACCCAAGGGCAAGCCCAAGGGTACTAGGCAAGAGAGGTTGATAGCTTTCGCCCCAACACATGGAATCAGGAAAACCAAGGTTGAGACTAGGCCGATCGTTGGCAAGGATACATCGAGGGACATCGATCCTAGCATGCAAGAGTTTGCGCACACAATGCAATAAATGAAAGCACACAATCAAGCGGATGCAATGTGATTGATTTTAATTAAACATAAGAAATTAACCTAGCCCAATTAAACTTTATAGAGTCTAGCCCACAAATCCCCAGTGGAGTCGCCAAACTGTGAACCCCGGAAATTGGGCCCACGAGGGATTGAAAAGAAAGTGGGTTTGAAAAACAAAAAAGAAAGGAGTCGCCACCTTATTTTTTAAAGGAAACAAGGAAAACCCTAAAAATCAGGTTGTTTTAGGAAAACAATTTGAATGACTCCATAAAAAAAGGAAAGGCAAAAACCAATCTTTTGAAAACCAAAGAAATCGGGGATTCGGAGGCTAAGTTATGACATGGGAAGGTTCTAGGCAAAGCCTATAGGCACCCATGTCACCCTTTCGGTCTCTCAGTTCATTTGGGCTAAATTAAAGTCTTTCCATACAAAAATCAGCAAGTATATCATCACAAGAATTGCATGCATATCATATATTTCATTCATCCATCCATGCATAATAAGCAAATAAAAACAGAAAATAAAAAGAAGAAAAGAAAACATAAATAAACCTAGGATGCTTGGATCCTAGAACGGACTTGAGCCTCACGAAGAGCGCCTATGTACCATGCAACGAAATACATGGATCAAAGTCCACGTAGTTCGATTAGAACTAAGGTTAAATCCTAATACAAACCTATGGTAAAAACCCTAGGTTTCCTTATTTGATCAAAAGAGTTGAATTTGATAGAAAGTTTGATTTTAGGAAAGAAATCCACAAAATGGAAACTTTAATAAAAACCAGAATTTTGTTGGTTAAGGAAACCTCTAATTAAACCATAGGACTTGTATTAAAAATTAACCCTAGATAGGGAGAAGAGAATGAGTTAAGAAGAAAGGTGAATTGGGGCACCTTCACACCCACTTACCTGAGCGCAATTAGCTCCAAGCATTTAGCCATTTCAGACATAAGCAGCCCTATTTGCCATAGGACAAATACCACACCTATTTGCACCCTTACAAGTGCTCAAAACCATGCAAAAACACTAACATGCAAATCTGGACAGAATAGTATTATGGCCTAAAAATCATCCACTAAGCATGCTAACAGCAACACAGCGAACAATAATAAGTCCTAGCATATTCCTAGAACCATATCATGCATAAAAACCCTAAAACATACTAACATGCATGCAAAACTTGTTAGGATTATGCCCTAGAGCCAATCATAGAGATGATTGTTTAGGGATTAGGAACAATCATTTGATTTCATTTATGTATGTCACATTTATTATTGATTTAATAAAAGGGCTTATTCTATTATGTTTATATGCATCATTTATATTTATGTAATATGTCCATGGAGTTAGAGTTGAGAATATGGAATTACAAAGAGTTGTAATTTTGAGACTGTAGATATATCTCTGTACTAAACTCCTAAAGCATTCCTAGTTGAAGGTTCACTATGATGGACAATAATGAACCATAGGACTAGCACTTGTTAGGTTGACTCTATAGGAGGATAGCTAGTCTCAAGCTATTTGTGTGGAGACACTACAACCAACAAGTGGGTGCCTATTACGAGAATAGGTACACTGAATGTGACCAAAGATATGAGATAAACTGAATGGAGTTTTTTCTTACCTGTCAATCAGTTTCTCATTGTTATAGTGGTACAAGTAATCCTTAGACCTGAGACACCATAGTTGTCTTATGCATGTAGCTTTAGAAGTTTGATAACACTAAGTGCAAATCCTATTCATGGGTTTGTAAAGGTGTTCATTGGCCCTACTGCTATGTGCATGAAGGCATGTGAGTGATCAACAAGGGATCCATCACTCTCAGGAAAAAGAGAGAGAATGTCTCATATAGCATTCATAATATAACTCATTAAATCCATGGCCATGGTAGGATGAATATGAAAAGAGTTTCATGAGTTCATCAATGAGTTGATATTCATGATTGAGTATAAAGTAATTAAACTAGGGACTTGACAGACTTCCATGTCCTATTAGTTTAATTGGAGACATTGTGTTGAAGGAAGGATGCAATTGTAACCTATAAACTATAACAGAAGGGTTCTTTGTAATTGACTATTCACCTCATTAAGGACCACACCATGAGCCATATGCTAGGTGTTACTCATGGTTAGTAGAAGCCCTAATTGATATAAGTGAGTTATAATCAATTAGGGAATTGGAAGGAGTTCCAATTAGACCCTAAATGGAAAGAGTTCCATTGTGCACACCTCGTGCTATTCCTACTACTTGATGATGTGAACCCAATGGGTCACACACTGATTATGCAAGAAGGGCTTTAAAGTCTATGAGAGAAAAGGTTTTAGTGAATAAAGAATAGTTCTTTATAGGCCTATTTGTATTTGATACAAATAATAGGGGTTAAAGTGCAATTAAGTGTAATTACACATAACCCTATTAGGGTTTCTTCCCCATGGCTAGCCCCCTTTAGTGGGCTGCCTATATAAGTCACACTTATGTGTGACATGGCATAATAGGCTTGCACAATAAACCCTAGCCGTCCAGCCCCTTGGAGGCTCTCTTCTCTCTCTCTCTCTTCTCCACCTCTAGCAACAACAAGGAAGAAGAAAGAAAGGACTTGAAGCTCTAGCTAGGTGTGGATACCGTTGGAGGCAGCACACTTGGGCTGCTCATTCACCGCTGTCCGGAATCAAAGCTTGGAGCAAAAAGGAGAAGACAAAAATTCTGTAAGTGTTCTAACCCTCTTTGTAGTTAGGGTTTGATTTTGTGTTATGCATAGTTAGATTCATGGGATTGGGAATCGCAGGGAAAATTTTTATATTCCACCTTTGTATTTTTCCCTCTTGATCGATTCCCAACAAAACTATCATGTTTACTCCATATGAAAAACATATACAGCAAACACGAAGAAAAACCAAATAAAAAAGTCTACTTTATCATGCTATATGAAAACAAACACGAAACAATGACTCTAAAACCCTAAACTCACAAATATGCTTAAAAACATACAAAACATACTTTAATCATGCTAAAACCAAACTAAACAGAAATTAAATCATGCATATTAACTAACTAAAGCAATATAACATGATGAAAATCCTAACTCTAACATGCAATGACACTAATCCTAGCACAAGGACAAACAGGAGCACAAGAATCATAACTATGCATTAAAAACCTAAAGGACAGCCCTAAAGCATGCTAAACAGTAGATAAAAAATAGATATTCCATGTATATTAACTAGCTAGAGTGTTAATACATGATAAAAAAGTCACCTTTAACATGCAATAAGCCTAACCCATATGAGAACCTAGTTTAAGCTTGAATAGAGAAGAGAATACCTTAGGAAGTGGCTCCCCTTGTGTTTGTAATTGTTCGTGGCTCCTCAGGTCTTTAGAGTGAATCAAACCAACACGAATCCTCCTCTTTGTCAAAGTGGTATCACAGCAAAGAGATCAAAACTCACTCAACTTTGAAAAGAAATAGAAAACAAAAAGAGAACAAGAGAAAAGAAAAAGTGATTCTCGTCACTTTGCAGCAGCAGCAACTTCAATCGCGTTTTTGGGTATGAAAACGTTGGATTTGGACAAAGCTTGTGAAATACAAAGTTGTAGATAATTGAATTAGCTTTCTAAAAAGACCAATTTCATCAAAGTCTGACTTCGGATGAAAAAGTTATGATTAAAATACGACTGCTGGTTTTCAGAAAATCTGCTGCTGAATTATGACGAATTTCACTCCCTCCAAACCCTCCTCTCTTCTCCTTTGTTTAAAGACATTAAGAGAGTATTTATAGCTGAAATCTGGAGTTTCCCTTTCCTTCCTGGACTAGGTTTCCTTGGAGAATAATCAAAAGGTATTTTATAATGATAAAAGACTTCTAATCTGAATAGGAAAAGGAAATTGTCTTTTATAAAAATTGGGAGACTGACCGCTAACACGCATGCACATGTATCGTATGTGCGTACACACACTCATCACATACGTACACGTGTTAGTGTCATGATAAAAATGGCTAATTTAATAAAATAATTTTCTTTTCATTTTAACCAAAAATCTCATGCTGTGATTCGCACTAATTCTTCAAGGATAATCCGTAAATAACCACACTAAACTCATCATCAGGCCATATCAAAATTGAACTTCATGAAACACTTTTGAGGGTAAAATGATGACTAATGAAAGTCAATTTGAAAAGATTTGGTTGGTAATTGTGAGTCAATTAGAGCTAACCCAAGGAAGGGTCAATTAACCAACTTGAACCACATCGAGCCATTTTAATCCCGAGCCATTGACTTACCAAATTGACACTAAAAATACCTCTTATGCATCCATATGAACTCCAATTGACAATTTGGAGATCATTCCAAGGTCAAATGAAAAGTTTGGGACTTAAAAGACGATTATGCCCCTCAAGTCACAAAAGCTCTTATTATCCCTCAAGATCAACTCCAATTTGAACCAAAATTCATATCCATTGTCCTTGTGACTCTAGAAAACTAATGCAAGTGACTAGACTCAAAAACAAAACAAAAACATGCATGAAATGATGAGCCCTAGTAAGGTGGTGCAAAAATGGGGTGTGACACCTGTCAATCAGTTTCTCATTGTTATAGTGGTACAAGTAATCCTTAGACCTAAGACACCATGGTTGTCTTATACATGTAGCTTTAGAAGTTTGATAACACTAAGTGCAGATCCTATTCAGGGGTCTATAAGAGTGTTCATTGGCCCTACTGCTATGTGTGTGAAGGCATGTGAGTGATCAACAAGGAATCCATCACTCTCAAGAAAAAGAGAGTGAATGTCTCATACAATATTCATTGAATATAACTCATTAAATCCATGGGCCCATGGTAGAATGAATATGGAAAGGAGTTTCCATAAGTTCATCATTGAGTTGATATTAATGAATGAGTATAAAGTAATTGAACTAGGGACTTGACAGACTTCCATGTCCTATTAGTTCAATTGGAGACATTGTGTTGATGGAAGGATGGAATTGTAACCTGTAAACTATAACAGAAGGGTTCTTTGTAAATGACTATTCACCTCATTAAGGACCACACCATGAGCCATATGCTAGGTGTTACTCATGGTTAGTAGAAGCCCTAATTGATATAAATGAGTTATAATCAATTAGGGAATTGAAAGGAGTTTCAATTAGACCCTTAATGGAAAGTGTTCCATTGTGCACAACTTATGCTGTTCCTACTACTTGATGATGTGAAACCAATGGGTCACACACTGATCATGCTAAGAGAGCTTGATAGTCTATGAGAGAAAGAGTATAAGTGAATAAAGAATTGTTCTTAAGGGGCAAATTTATATAGGATATAAATTTAGAGGGGCTATTGTGTAATTAGGAGTAATTACACAAAACCCATTAGGGTTAGAAGACCCCCCTAGTTGGAGGCTATTTAAAGCCTTTTATGATGTGATGACATCATCACTTGAAGCACTCTTGGAGGCTCCCAAGTGTTGGCCGAAAATTTCACCTCTTTCTCTCTCTCTCCTCTCTTCTCCTACTCTAGCATCAACAAGGGAAAGAAGGAAAGGACATCAAGCTCTAGCTAGGTGTGGATACTGTTGGAGGCAGTACACTTGGGCTGCTCATTCACCGCTGTCCAGAGACAAAGCTTGGAGCAAAAAGGAGAAGAAAAAGCTTGGAGCATAAAGGAGAAGACTTGTTCAACTGTAAGTACCCTAACTCTCTTGGTAGTTAGGTTTATGGTTTTTGTATTAAGCATAATTAAGATTCATGGGTTTGGGAATCATAAGAAAAATTTTAAATTCCGCCTTTGTATTTTTCCTCTCTAGTTTGATTCCCAACACACACAACCTGGAGGATTCAACCTTGAAAGTAAAAGAAAGAAAAAGAAGCCTACTGCGCCTCATATCAAGAGCGTGTAAGGGCCGTAGCTGTGAAGACAAAGAAAAAAAGAGCCTTCTGCGCCTCATATCAAGAGCGTGTAGGGGCCGTAGCCGTGGAAACAAGAAGAGGTTAGTGTAAATAATATGCATGCATGCATGAACCTAACCTTGCCAAATTTGATTTTGTTTAAACATCATCTCAACCTTTTGGTATACTTAAATTTCCATTCCACACATCATATATGCAAACTCACATGCTATAAAAGAAAATGAAAATGGGTGCTAGCAACCTATTTGGAAGGGTTTGCAAGCATTGGGTGGTTTAGGGTTTTCCTGCCTTTAACCCACCATACAAGGGTTGGTCCCTCCACGACATGTGTTAGAAGACCCAGGTACGTACTCGGGCTAAGGTAGGGAAGGTGACAATCACATGTTAAGGCTACAAGAATAACGGTAAACTTAATAGGAAATTTTAAACTAGAAAGCTTAGGAATAAAAGGGGAAGCTCACCTAGTGTAGGTGATTTCACCTTAGCTTTGACCAAGTTAGGCCTAAGTGCTTGAAATCCTCCTTTGAGAAGCTCCTTTGATGATTCCAAGTGTGTTTGGAAAGTGATGGAGTGAAATAGGGAAGGAAAGTGGGGTAACAGTGAAGTTACCAGTCAGCAGAAGTGAAGTTGCCACTCAACAGATATGCAATTGACAGTCCTTCTGTAGTAAAACTGCAGCAGAATTTGTGTCCTTCTTATGCCATCCAAATGGAACTTGGATGGTTCAAGCCTAGGATTTTCCTTCAAGAACAGCCCCCAAATATGTGTGAGAGGGTTCTTGAGAGGATGTGTGGTGGATTTCTTCTTGTGGTGGATGGAATTGGATTGGATTTTTGGGTTGGATGGATTAGTGTTTAGGATGGTTTTCTTTTGATGGAAGGATTAGTGTATGGGTTAGTGTGAGGATGAAATGACTAAGGGCTTCCTAATTGTGTGTGGGAAAGATGTAATGAGGCTAAGGATTAGAGGTTTTGCGAATTGGCTCTTAATTCATAAAAATGGGGGCTATTTATAGGAAAATTTGGACTTTTAGGGGTAAAATGGACATTTGGAGGGGCATTTTGGTCATATGGGACGTAGGGGGCATTTAGGCATTGTTTGCTGAAGGAATTACCTCATTTGATGAGGGCAAGATGGTCCAAAAGTGGCAAAGGGCAAACTGCCTATCCACGCTGGCATGGCAGGCGTAGCCCACGCTAGCCTGGCCAGCGTGGAAAATAGTCCCATCCAGGCAGTTGGATTTCGGCTGTAGGAGGCTGCAGGGATCTATAAAGCCAAAAGCAAGATCTTCCACGCTGGTTTGGCCAGCGTGGGCACAGTTATCCCACATTTGTGATGATTTCTCATCATCACACATGGGAACTTGTGTTTTTCGGGCAGTGTGCCCTTCTAGAAGCTGTGGGACCACTGTGGTGGGCCTAGGGTGGTGGTCCGCCCTACTGTGGGGCCGTATGATGGAGTGATCGCGTTCGATCGCTAATCGGGTGAAATCCGACCATTGATCTTGAATGGGGATTGAAACTTTGGGTCCCAAAACTTGGTTTGGGACCAAAGAGTAGAGTGTGCACTCTCTTGGGTGGGATTGAATGGCCCGGATGCGAGTATGATGCTCGTAGGGTTCTACAATTAGGGTTTTGTTGATCATGAGCCGAATGAGGCCTGATCTTCGATCAAATGGTCCTGTATTGATCTTGAGGGGTTGAATTGAAGATCCAACAGTCGGTTTGACCATTGGATGTGAAATTGTGAGGAATTAGACCACCTAATGTTGCATTAGGGGTTTGGTTTTGGTCGATTTGGGGATCGGAGGGCTCGTGCCTTCTGATTCCCAATCAAATAGTCCTAGACTGCTCGAGGGATGTTGAATTGAAGATCCTATGGTTGAATTGGCCGTCGGATCAAGGATTGTTGGAGATTGAACCACCTAGTGCTGAATTAGGGGTTCAGTTTGGGGGAAATTGGGGATCAGAGGGCTCGTGCCTTCTGATTCCCGATCGAATGATCCTAGACCGCTCTAGGGATGTTGAATTGAAGATCCTACGGTTGAATTGGCCGTTGGATCAAAGATCGTTAGGAATTGAACCACCTAGTATCGATTTAGGGGTTCAATTTGGGGGCTAATTGGGGATCGGAGGGCTCGTGCCTTCTGATTCCCAATCAAATGGTCCTAGACCACTCTAGGGATGTTGAATTGAAGATCCTACGGTTGAATTGGCCGTTGGATCAAATATTGTTAGGAATTGAACCACCTAGTACCGATTTAGGGGTTCAATTTGGGGGAAATTGGGGATCGGAGGGCTCGTGCCTTCTGATTCTCAATAAAATGATCCTAGACTGGTCTAGGGATGTTGAATTGAAGATCCTACGGTTAAATTGGCCGTTGGATCAAAGATTGTTGGGAATTGAACCACCTAGTGGTGGTTTAGGGGTTCGACTCGGGGGAAATGGGGATCAGAGGGCTCGTGCCTTCTGATTACCAATCAAATGGTCCTAGACCGCTCTAGGGATGTTGAATTGAAGATCTTACGGTTGCATTGGTCGTCGGATCAAAGATTGTTGAGAATTAAACCACCTAGTACTGATTTAGGGGTTCAATTTGGGGGAAATTGGGGATCGGAGGGCTCGTGCCTTTTGATTCCCAATCAAATGGTCCTAGACTGCTCTAGGGATGTTGAATTGAAGATCCTACGGTTGAATTGGCCGTTGGATAAAAGATTGTTAGGAATTGAACCACCTAGTACCGATTTAAGGGTTCAATTTGGGGGAAATTGGGGATCGGAGGGCTCGTGCCTTCTGATTCGCAATCAAATGGTCCTAGACCGCTCTAGGGATGTTGAATTGAAGATCTTACGATTGCATTGGCCGTCGGATCAAAGATTGTTGGGAATTAAACCACCTAGTACCGATTTAGGGGTTCAATTTGGGGGAAATTGGGGATCGGAGGGCTCGTGCCTTTTGATTCCCAATCAAATGGTCCTAGACTGCTCTAGAGATGTTGAATTGAAGATCTTACGGTTGAATTGGCCGTTGGATAAAAGATTGTTAGCAATTGAACCACCTAGTACCGATTTAAGGGTTCAATTTGGGGGAAATTGGGGATCGGAGGGCTCGTGCCTTCTGATTCCCTATCAAATGATCCTAGACCACTCTAGGGATGTTTGAATTAAAGATCCTACGGTTGAATTGGCCGTTGGATCAAAGATTGTTAGGAATTGAACCACCTAGCATCGATTTAGGAGTTCAATTTGGAGGAAATTGGGGATTGGAGGGCTTGTGCATTCTGATTTCCAATCAAATGATCCTAGACCGCTCTAGGGATGTTGAATTGAAGATCTTACGGTTGAATTGGCCGTTGGATCAAAGATTGTTAGGAATTGAACCACCTAGTACCGATTTAGGAGTTCAATTTGGGGGAAATTGGGGAACGGAGGGCTCGTGCCTTCTGATTCCCAATCAAATGATCCTAGACCGCTCTAGGGATGTTGAATTGAAGATCCTATGGTTGAATTGGCCGTTGGATCAAAGATTGTTAGGAATTGAACCACCTAGTATCGATTTAGGGGTTCAATTTGGGGGAAATTGGGGATCAGAGGGCTTGTGCCTTTTGATTCCCAATCAAATGGTCTTAGACCGCTCTAGGGATGTTGAATTGAAGATCCTACGGTTGAATTGGCCGTTGGATCAAAGATTGTTGGGAATTGAACCACCTAGTACCGACTTAGGGGTTCAATTTGGGGTTTTCGGGTATCGTGCCTGTTCCCGGCTCTTGGGCTTCGAAAATCGGAAGTCGATTTAAGGAGAGGCTTTGTCCTAGTGGGTAGGATAGGGTGAATGAAGTTAGGTACGGAACATGTCTGACCTAATTGTACTGTTGACGGGTTGATCGATTTTGTCCGGAGGCGGCCTGGCAAAATTTGGGTGTCTACAACTGCCCCTCTTTGTCAGGTTCTCCTTGGGAGAATCTTAACAAAGACTGTATGACGCGTTTTGCTGGGCCGACGACGGATGATGTCAAGACCAGGTTAGGCCTAGCGCGGCTTGGCGCATCGCAGAGGGCCCGAGAGTGTACTTGGATTGAACAGGGGTAGATTGGTCATTTCCTTAGTTTAGGATCTTTGCAGACCTTTTTGTAGTTTAGGGTCTTTGCGGACCTTGCTCACGTGGATGGGCAGGCCTAGACGCGGCTTGGCGTGCTTTGAGGGGCTATGGCAAGTGTTTATAGGAAGCAAGAGCAAAATTGGCATTTTAAAGTTTCATTAAATGTCATGCTGGTATGGCAGGCGTGGATTCACACCTACCAAACAGGCGTGAACAGTCATGATTCAAAGCTAAAGTGTTGCGCGGGTTGGGAGGCCATTGCATCGTATTTTCTAACATATTCTCGCATTTTCTCGCTTGCCAATCACTGAGAATCGCTTGGGATTGCTTCCAGACTTTGTTTGGGACCTGCGTTTTCGATTGGGAAGGATTCTTTGAAGATTTGACCGAGGGTTTTGGGATTTTTCGCATCCGACTTCGGTAAGTTCCCAACTCTGTGTTCTTTGAACTTCTCCTCAATTTAAACGTGGCTTCTTCATGTTTTTTGTTTTGTTTGTGATCTGTGATTTGTTGATAAAGCATAGGGGTTTTTATTTTGAATTTTCCTTGACATGGGGGTCGTTTGACAGTGGGTTTTCGTGGGTTTTTGAATGGGTTTTTGTGTGTTGTGCTTGCTGTGTTTTTGTTTTATTTTAAGAAGCATGTTTCCTGTGTTTATCAAACCTTGTTTGATGCCTAGGTCGTGTATGTGTGGGTTTGGTTTTTGGGAAAAATCTAAATGGGTGAAGTTCTTGTTTTGTTTTCTGATTTTTGCAATTGTGTATGTTTGTTTTTTGCTTTTTGAAACGATGCTTGGGAACATATGAATGGACTGCAGCCCTTCCCGCAGGTCCTAGACACACATGGGCAGGTTTAAACCTCGGGGAATTCGTGAGTGTGGTGAGGGAATGCAGGATGCTTGTTTGTTTTTGTTGGATTTTGTTGGATTTTGAGTGCAGGGTGCTTGTTTGTTTTTGTTGGATTTTGAGTAAAATGGATATGGTTTGATGTGTTTTATGTTTTTTTTTTCTTGTCGCATGTGTTGTTGTTGTTTTTTCTTTTTTTTTTTCATTAGGTTGTTTGGATGCCCTTTGGGCAGAATTTGGGATATAGGCAATGGGCGTGGTGCATTGGATTTTTTTGGCGAGGCTTGGCAGTAGCTTGGACTGCCAGTTGGTTTTAAGCTAGGTTTCAGCTTCGTATGGGCTTGCCTGAGTGTTTGGACAGGTTTAGGGTAGGTAGGAAGGCTAGGTGTGTACCTATAGTGAGGGTTTAGGTTTGTTTTTGGTAGGAAGTTGCCCTTTTCCCATTGTTTTGGTCACTTTCGACCTTTGGATGCCTTTCGATTGCTTTAGGCACTACTTAGAGCATTTTTGGACAATTTTGAAGGTGTTGGGCTACTGGATAGGCACCCAGGTTTGGGTTTGGACGAGTCTTGGGTTAGGGCAGTAGTATTTTGCCCATTTTTGTTGAAATTTTCTAGAACATGCTCGTTGTAGACAGCGTGGTTGGTTCATTTGGGTTGGGCAGCGTAGGCATTAGCCTTGGCGAGGTCTTTGAAGTGGACACAAGGGGTTGGTTTATGTATGGGGTGATGCGTGTGTAATGTGTCGGTGTGTGCGCGTGTATTTTGTTTGACCCGTGTGAGAATGAGTCCTGTGTGGGAGAGATGAGTGGTTTTACTCTGCCGAGGATTAAGTTCGTTGGGTTTTGGGTTTTCTTTTATGTTGGGATGTGTGTGTTTTTTGCGACTGCGGGTATCGAGCTTTCTCGGTTAGGCTTTTGATGGGAGAGGCTTATGGAAGTTTAGATCGCGCGGGGATGGGTCGTGGTTTAGGTAAACCACTTCACTCCATTGGGGATTGGTTGGGTTGTTTTATGGGCATCAATGGGCGATTTTATCGTGTAGGTTTATTGTCTGCTGGGTTGGTTGGCGTAGCTATCCTCACTTGAGGTAACTTAGGTTTTTTGTGAGTGGGCTTTGTTGTCTTCACTCTGGATGGGTGGTTTCCGGCTTGCGGGTAGGGTTGAGTGGCTGCTTGGTCCCACTGGGAATGCCAAATGCTAGACACACCGACTTGGTTGTGCCTTGGCGTGAATCTGAGGTGCCAATGGACAAGTTTCTTTGGGGAAACGAGTCCAGGGCTCTAGAGCGGCCCATGTAATGCTTTTCTCCACTGGGGGATTGGTTTAAGGATAGTTTGGGTGAACTGCGTTTTTGAAATTGAGTTGTGCTTACTCGTGGGGAGTGGGCGAGTGTTTCAAGCGTCCGTGGGTTGCTTGAACATTGTTTTCGATTCGGGTTTGAGGGAATAGGTAGTATCTTGTATCCGAGATGTGCGGTGAGTTTGAGAGTTGAATTTTAGGAAAGGGAATGGTGCAACGGCTTCCTTTTCAATGATAGTGGTGTTAGGATTATGCCCTAGAGCCAATCATAGAGATGATTGTTTAGGGATTAGGAACAATCATTTGATTTCATTTATGTATGTCACATTTATTATTGATTTAATAAAAGGGCTTATTCTATTATGTTTATATGCATCATTTATATTTACATAATATGTCCATGGAGTTAGAGTTGAAAATATGGAATTACAAAGAGTTGTAATTTTGAGACTATAGATATATCTCTGTACTAAACTCCTAAAGCATTCCTAGTTGAAGGTTCACTATGATGGACAGTAATGAACCATAGGACTAGCACTTGTTAGGTTGACTTTATAGGAGGATAGCTAGTCTCAAGCTATTTGTGTGGAGACACTACAACCAACAAGTGGGTGCCTATTGCAAGAATAGGTACACTGAATGTGACCAAAGATATGAGATAAACTGAATGGAGTTTCATCCTACCTGTCAATCAGTTTCTCATTGTTATAGTGGTACAAGTAATCCTTAGACCTGAGACACCATAGTTGCCTTATGCATGTAGCTTTAGAAGTTTGATAACACTAAGTGCAGATCCTATTCAGGGGTCTGCAAAGGTGTTCATTGGCCCTACTGCTATGTGTATGAAGGCATGTGAGTGATCAACAAGGGATCCATCACTCTCAGGAAAAAGAGAGAGAATGTCTCATATAGCATTCATAATATAACTCATTAAATCCATGGCCATGGTAGGATGAATATGAAAAGAGTTTCATGAGTTCATCAATGAGTTGATATTCATGATTGAGTATAAAGTACTTAAACTAGGGACTTGACAGACTTCCATGTCCTATTAGTTTAATTGGAGACATTGTGTTGAAGGAAGGATGCAATTGTAACCTATAAACTATAACAGAAGGGTTCTTTGTTAGATACTTATTCACCTCATTAAGGACAACACCATGAACCATATGCTAGGTGTTATTCATGGTTAGTAGAAGCCCTAATTGATATAAGTGAGTTATAATCAATTAGGGAATTGGAAGGAGTTCCAATTAGACCCTGAATGGAAAGAGTTCCATTGTGCACACCTTGTGTTATTCCTACTACTTGATGATGTGAACCCAATAGGTCACACACTGATCATGCAAGAAGGGCTTTAAAGTCTATGAGAAAAAGGGTTTTAGTGAATAAAGAATAGTTCTTTATAGGCCTATTTGTATTTGATACAAATAATAGGGGTTAATGTGCAATTAAGAGTAATTACACATAACCCTATTAGGGTTTCTTCCCCATGGCCAGCCTCCTTTAGTGGGCTGCCTATATAAGTCACACTTATGTGTGACATGGCATAAGAGGCTTGCTTGCACACTCCCAACCCTAGCCGTCCAAAGTGTTGGAGGCTTTCTTCTCTCTCTCTTTTTTCTCCACCTCTAGCAACAACAAGGAAGAAGAAGGAAAAGACTTGAAGCTCTAGCTAGGTGTGGATACCATTGGAGGCAGCACACTTGGGTTGCTCATTCACCGCTGTCCGGAATCAAAGCTTGGAGCAAAAAGGAGAAGACAAAAATTCTGTAAGTGTTCTAACCCTCTTTGTAGTTAGGGTTTGATTTTGTGTTATGCATAGTTAGATTCATGGGATTAGGAATCGCAGGAAAAATTTTTATATTCCGCACTTCAATTTTTCCCTCTTGTTCAATTCCCAACAAGTGGGACTTGACTCTGCTCTTATGCGCATCCTTGGACGCGATACGAGTTCAAGACAAGTATCTGGGCTCGAGACTAGCCTAAATGAGTTAATTTGACCATTAGGAAGCTACCGGTAGCTTGAATCACTCTCGTGAGATAGGCACGGAACCAAGGTGAGTCTTATACAGCCTTACTCAGCATTGTGAAGCTGTCTAGGATGTTAGGAACTCAACTAGGGCTTCGGTTAGCCTTGCGGCCTTGGAATAGAGCCTGGGATGCCAGTGTTGGCTTATGATGACCCTCGACGGTCGAGATAGGGTGTAGGGATTCACGCAAGCTGAGATGCGTTTGTGAATGGTTTTTGTAAACCATCCGGACTTGTAAAAAGCCACTGCGAGCGTGTAACCGCCTTTGTGAGTTGCGTAACGGTGTAGATGATCACCGTGGACCATTCTAAAGGTATAGAAAAGTCCATATGGGCTAGAAGTGGCTCTCATGAGCCGAGGTAGGTGTTACGGAGTGAGCTAGGTCGCTCAGCGACTCTCGCGAGTCCAGGTAAGAGTTGTGGAACGAACTAGGTTGCTCGTTGACTTCTTTAATCTAAGGAACAGGGTTTGGGAGTGAATGATGTCACTCATCGACTCTCGGAAGTGGAGAAAAGGGTTTGGGAGCGAACAGTGTTGCTCATTCGACTCTCGGAGGTGGAGAGAAGGGTTTGGGAGCGATCAGTGTCATTCATTCGACTCTTGAAAGTGGAGAGAAGGGTTTGGGAGCGAACAGTGTCGCTCATCGACTCTCGAAAGTGGAGAGAAGGGTTCGGGAGCGAATAGTGTCACTCGACGACTCTCGGAAGTGGAGAGAAGGGTTTGGGAGCGAACAGTGTCGCTCATTCGACTCTTGGAAGTGGAGAGAAGGGTTTGGGAGCGAAAAGTGTCGCTCATCGATTCTCGGAAGTGGAGAGAAGGGTTTGGGATAGGGTGAAAAAGGTTTTCCGCAGGATCATTTAGAGATGTGGAAAGCTCGCGTGAGCTTAGGACGGTTCTTATAAGCAAGGATAGGAGGTAAAGGGTTCACATGAACCACTTAGGGGTGTGAGAAACTTAGGTAAGCTTAAGAATGGCTGCAAATGGTTCACGTGAACCACTTTGGGATGTAGAAAAGCTTAGGTAATGCTCAGGACGAGTCTTGCAAGTTGAGATAGGATGTAGATGGTTTGTGCGAACCAACGAGATGTAAGGAAGCTTAAGTAAGCTTACGATGACTCTCATAAATGGAGATAGGACGCGAATGGTTCTCGGGAACCAAACGGGAGGTGTGAACAAGCTATGTAAGCTTAGAATGACTCTCGTGAGTCGAAATAGGAGGCGAATGGTTCTCGGGAACCAAAAGGGAGGTGTGAACAAGCTATGTAAGCTTGAAATGACTCTCCTGAGTCGGGATAGGAGGCAAATGGTTCTTGGGAACCAGACGGGAGGTGTAAACAAGCTATGTAAGCTTAGAATGACTCTCGTGAGTCGGGATAGGAGGCGAATGGTTCTCGGGAACCAAATGGGAGGTGTAAACAAGCTATATAAGCTTGGAATGACTCTCGTGAGTTGAGATAGGATGCGAATGGTTCTCGGGAACCAAACGGGAGGTGTGAACAAGCTATGTAAGCTTGGAATGACTCTCATGAGTCGAGATAGGAGGCGAATGGTTCTCGAGAACTAAACGGGAGGTGTGAATAAGCTATGTAAGCTTGGAATAACTCTCGTGAGTCGAGATAGGAGGCGAATGGTTCTCGGGAACTAAACAGGAGGTGTGAATAAGCTATGTAAGCTTGGAATAACTCTCGTGAGTCGGGATAGGAGGCGAATGGTTCTCAGGAACCAAACGGGAGGTGTGAACAAACTATGTAAGCTTAGAATGACTCACGTGATTCGGGATAGGAGGCGAATGGTTCTCGGGAACCAAATGAGAGGTGTGAACAAGCTACATAAGCTTGGAATGACTCTCGTGAGTCGGGATAGGAAGCGAATGGTTCTCAGGAACCAAATAGGAGGTGTGAACAAGCTACGTAAGCTTAGAATGACTCACGTGAGTCGAGATAGGACGCGAATGGTTCTCGGGAACCAAACAGGAGGTGTAAACAAGCTATTTAAGCTTGGAATGACTCTAGTGAGTCGGGGTAGGATGCGAATGGTTCTCGGGAACCAAACGGGAGGAGGGAACAAGCTATGTAAGCTTGGAATGACTCTCGTGAGTTGGGATCATGCAAAAACCTATCAACGCCTTTTGTGATCATGATTTAAAATTTTATGACATGTTCATTTATTGTTCATCTTTCTTTTCTGTCATTGCTTTATTCTTTCTTTCACTCATCTATCTATAACCATGCTCTATCATGCTATATGATATGTCTGTGCATATACTTACCTACGTTGTAGTTTCTGTTCATTTGCTCAGTCTTTGCTTTACTTTTGCTTTCATCTCCAGTCTAATACTTTGAATTTCCTAGATTTATCTTTTGCAGATATATGGCTTCTGTTGGAGGAGCTGGTGGTGACGATCCTGGACATGGTCCTCCCCGACGCCACCCTTTTCGTGCAGAGAAGGGCAAGAGCATTGCAGTTGAGGCTCCCCGTCGGAGCAAGCGACAACGGGGGAGTGGTATTGTGATTGACGAGGCTGTGGCGGTGGCCCGTGCTGAGGTAGAGGCTTGAGGGAGAAAGCCTAAGGTTGAGGCTGAGGGCACCGTGCCCAAGACAGAGGCTCGAGAGGGGGAGCCTGAGGTTGAGGCTGAGGGTGCTGTGCCCGAGACAGAGGCCGCTGAGATGGGCTTTGATGAGGAGGACCTGGCCGGGATTATGGAGGGCCAGGGTGCACCCAGGGATAGGCGCTGTAGGTGACGGTTGCCTACTGTTGCTGGTGGGGCTGCTCACAGAGAGCCCACTGCTGAGGAGCAAGCTTAGGTAGCCGATACCGAGCTACTGAGAGGTTTGTCAAAGCACCCCTCGATGTATGCCTGTATTGGGACGATGAGTGACTTGGTTGCTTTCCTGTTTTCTTTTCTTTCTTCTATTTGCTCTTGCCTGCTTTTACTGTTTATTTTACTTCACATGTCTTGACAAATTTCTTTGGTTTTTAAATCTTAACAGAGTCCGATTGGGCGGAACCTCACTTTCAGGGGTGCCTGGCACACAGCGATCCTGTTGGCAAAGAAGGTCAACCCGATCTTACGAGGCTAGCTGGCGGAGGCAGGCTTTGGAGCCTTCATGACCATAGACGCCTTTGGGGTGAGGCGTTCATTCATCCAGGCTTTGGGCGAGATGTGGTTTCCTGACACCAACTCTCTCCATTTGCCTCAGTTTGAGCTGACACCGACCCCGATGGATTAGACGATGATTACGGGGATTCAATTTGGTAGAGCTCCCCTTCCTAGATGGAAAGTGGAGTTGGTGGAGGTGGCTTGGTTGTTGGAGATCAATCCGGCAGGGACTTCGAAGTCCCGTATCAGGCTGAGCGACCTACAGACTGGTGGAGATGAGTGCGAGGACTTTGCTACAGACTTCAGCGATCGGAACGAGCTCATGTTCCATCGCTTGTTCATCTATTTTGTCGCCAGCTGTTTCTTCCCTGATAGCATGTCCACCATTGCCTATGACTTCGCAATGCTGACTAAGCACCGAGAGAGGTTGGGGACTTATAATTGGGGCTCCGCTACTTTCGCTGCCTTCCTGGAGGGTATGCGGAAGAAGTCCGTAGGCGCTGTTGGTTCGTTCTCGGGTTTTTACCCATTCCTCTAGGTACTTTTTCATTTCTTTGAAGCTATTTCCCTTTCAGTTATGTTCATGCTCGTGTTTATTCCTTGTTTCCTTGGTAGTTCTGATACACATTTTGCTTTTGTTACAGATGTGGGCTTTTGAGCATATTCCTCCCCTCCGTCCCTCGACGGCTATTGCTGACGCCTTTCCCCATAGGTGGTGGTGGGATCCTGATGCCCAGGACATCCAGATGGCTTTCATCGACTTCCTGATGGCCCGCTTGCAGCTTGAGTGCGTCACGATTGACTCGGTGAGTTGTATTCGTTGATTTCTGAGATAGTTGAACTGTATGCTTTGCCATAAGTTGTTAACTCCTCTGTTTTTTGTTTCTCAAACCACTTTCCAGCCTTACCTCGATAGTGAGCACTTTGGGTGTGACGAGGTAATGGATGCAAGGGGTCGGTCGTCGCATCGCATCTTTCTCTGAGGTTGGGATTCCTGGGAGATGTACATGGGCGAGTAGGCCCACCATCAGTTGACCGGGGAGATCCGGGTCCCGCTGTCGCCTCCCAAGGTATGATTCAGGAGTCTCGACACCTTTCCTGGGGTGATTGAGGACGCGGCTCAGCATCTTGGCGAGGCCGGCGATGGCTACTACACCTGGTTTGCTACCTAGTCCATTGGTTTCATCATGCCGACCATTCCGACTATTGGTGAAGTGTCCTTCGGCGGCGACATGTTACGCCTGGCTGGTGAGTTACTGTGACTCTGTTGCTTTTCATATCATGTCTTTGTTTCATCTATTTAATGGTTTTGAACTTGCTTCCCTGTTTTGACAGCTTAGGGCCCATCCGGACTTGATCGTGGTGAACCGGGGGAGCATGAGGCGATGACTCACTGCCTTGAGGTCCTGGAGCGAGACTGTGCCTACCATATGCAGCGCTTTGTGAGTTTCCCTCTTTTCCTTTTTACTTTTCTTGCTATTCTTTATCTGTGACTTATCAAGTTCTTTCCTCAGTTGGAAGCGGAAGCAGAGCTCCAGGAGCTGAGGCAGGCTCGAGCGAGGGCCAATGGTGAGAGTTTGAGGGCTACAGCTGACACAGAGGCGGTCCTGGACTCTGCTCCAGTTGCCGAGGACACCCAGGTTTGTATTTGCTGTAGTAGTTCTTTCGTTTAGCATTGTTGCTTCATTTGATCTTTTTCTTTTCTTTTCCTTTCCTTTTCAGGACACTACGGTGCCTGGCACCATAGAGGAGATAGATGTGGCGGCATTGGTGGAACCGGGGACTGGTAGCGACGAGCCGATGGCGGAGGCAGAGCCTGATGCTAATGCAGAGCCCGACAGAGCTGATAGAGACGATACCAATGATGGCGGCGATGATACTGAGGCTGAGGAGGATGCTGGGGAGGCGGGCGGTGATGAAGGAGACTCCGAGGAGACTGAGAGCGATGATGAAGGTGCTTGAGGACCTCCACTTCTTTTCCCTCCTTTTTATGTACTTTTGGACATGTATTTGAGCGCATAGGTGCGTTTGCACCTATTATCACTTTGTACTTGAACCCTTGGATGTTTTGAACTTACCATTGATTAGCAAGTTCTTTATTTTAGGCATGATTCTGGAATTGCATGATTGTATGCTGTGTTTTTTCTTGCTTTGGAGCTGCATACTGCAATTATGGCGATGATTGGATGTTGAGGGAGGCCGGGTGGGCCTTTGAAGGAGTTGACATATCCTTTTGAAGTGTACAGGTTCTATTTGCTATGCAGGATGTCTCTCATGTGAAGAAACTATCACGTTGTTGGAACAAATGGGCCCATGGCCCATGGCAGCTTATCCACGCCTACTATATAGGCGTGGGTACCCAGCCCACTCACGCTGGTATGGTAGGCATGAGTGGGTTTCTCCTCGTATAAAGTTGCCCGAAGCGGTGGACCATCTAGTACTCACCTCATTTGAAACAAAAATTCCAGAGAGCACTCCTGGAACTTCGAGGCTTCCCAAAGTTCTCATTTTCTCCAGTTAGGGGCCCTATGGCCGGTGTTTCTACTCCCCGACTCTATCCTTACTCCCATGAGGGTTTGAAGAAGTGGGCACGTAGCTTCTCTTCTGAAGAGGTGAGTCATATTCGCCTTGTTTATGGAAATATTGTTCATTAGTAAAAGTAGATGTACATATTCCGCTGATGGAGGCTCTGATTAACCACTGGAATAGAGAGCATGCTTGCTTTAGATTCAGCACTTGCGAAATGGTTCCTACTCTTGAGGAACTTGGGAGGTTGATGGGGTTGCCCCATAGTTATGATGACTTGATTGATCCCATTGGCCAAGGAGGGAAGAATGCTTTGAGTGACCTGGTTGGAATTTGGCGGAACCATCTATCTTTGAAATCAGGGGGTGCTGGGACGACCCCCAAGTGTTCTCTGCGCTTCCTTCTGAGTTGTTTCGCTCACTCGGCAGGGTACGCGAATCATGAAGCAGTGTTCACTCGTGATGAGGAGCATTGGAAACAGAACCGTCCTTGAGTCTTTGCTTTGGCGGTGTATGGATTGGTTATATTTGCCTGCGAGCCAGGCCTCATTGATAGCAAAGTTAGTACTGTCGTGGATCAACTGGAGAGAGACAGGACCGTGATTCCGATGATCTTGAGTGAGATGATTCACTCCCTGCACTGTTGTAGTGTTGATGGTAGTAGTCCATTTCTAGGGTGCGCTGCTCTTCTCCAGGTATGGGTTCTAGAGCACTTGTTTCAATTCCAAACTATCCCTGTGGGTAGCTATTATCGAGAAGATTTGATTCACAATCATTTGTACGCCAGCACTGTGGCACGGCCTTCCCTAGACATGGTCCAGTGGGAGTTGTTTCTGAGTGATCCCCCTTTTGAAGCGATTACATGGAAGATGAGTTGGCTGTGCCAGTGTGATGCCATCTGGAGCTGCGATGCAGGGTTCTTTGTCCCATTAGTCGGGCTGTATGGCATGTCTGCTTTCCTCCCACACCGAGTGCTTCATCAGTTCGGTAAAGTTCAGGGCATTCTAACTGCTATTGACATCTCGTCCTGGTTCTTCGACTTAGCTCCTTCCTCTGAGAAGAGAACTCGAGAGGCCATGAGGATGTGGGAAGGGAAAAACCACTATCCCATAGCATATGGTTATGATGTTGAGGGGTCCTTTGGGAACCAGTATGCGACTCGGGATTATCTGACCTAGGTGTCATACGGCTTTAGAGCTAACTTGGAGCTGTCGGGACCGTCTGCATCCCTATCTGTCAATCCATCATATAAAGATTTCCTTACCAACCAGCAAGTGCATTATGAGAGCATTCGCCATAGTTGGTTGTCTGCCCAGCGGTCTCTAGAGAGTCAATATGCTGAGCTACAGACCGAGAAGGGTCGTTTGAGTGCCGAGCTCGAGTCATTGCGCACAGGTGTGCAAGAGACGGTGGCTGAGGCTGAGGAATTAACGCTGCCTGAATTATCGTCTGGCGATACTTCGACTCAGCGGCGCAAAGAGCACGGTTTCCTTGGTAAAATGCTAAAAAGGTTTCGTGGAGTTTGATCCATGGACTGTTTCCTAACGCGTTCACCCTTTGTAGTTGCCAGGCTTTCTCTTTGAGTAGCTTTCTATTGCAAAACAAGCATTTGTATCTTTGTGCGCGTGTGATTTAGTGTGTGCTGCATGTGTTTTGCTTTATTTTGAAAAAGAAAAACTTTGCAAGCAATAAATGTGTAAATTTCTACCTTTCAATTGCAATAGCTTCACTTGAATCCACTTGGCACTTTTTCACAGATTAGTTTGAGAACTTGAACTCATTAGACAGACTCACAGTGCTGTGGACGTCCTGCGGCCGTCCTGTTTTAAGGGAATTTCAGCCATTAGAGCCTTGGTGAGTAGCAAACCATGAATAAGTAGTCACAGTCTTTAATCATCCCCGGTTTTGTGATCGAAAAGGAGTTCTGAGTGATGATGGATGCTAAGTGCTTTCCTCGAGCGGCATTTCTCCTAGTACTCAGTCTTTGTGAAGAAGGGAACTTGGATGTCATCCCTTTATATGAATCATTGCAACCTGTTGGAATCCCTTGATTGCTTTGAAACTGTTGGGGCGGAGACCATGGGAGCTGCCTTTTTGTTTTGTTTTGTTTTTTTTAACAGACTCCCGATTGAATGTGTCTCGCCCCAATCTTGATGGAATGGAGTGGTCGTAAAGCAAATGAATTCATTTTATGGAATCGACTTTGGCATTAATCTCAATTTCTTGATGACAGAAAAAGGGTTTTACAAATTCCTATCTCTTGACTGAATTTATTTTCATCCTTAGGCATAGTACCTTCGGATTGTGTCGGAGTTCACTGGGCCATAGAGCTCTTGACCATCCATCTCTATTAGTATGAGGGCTCCTCCTGAGAACGCCTTTTTCACGACATAAGGGCCATCATAGTTCAGAGCGAATTTTCCTTTGGGATCTTCTTGGTGAGACAGTCTCTTTTTAAGGACCAAGTCTCCTTTTCTGAATTGTTTGCCTCTCACTTTCTTGTTATAGGCTCTTGCCATTCTCCTATAGCAGCATTGGCTGTGACAAATGGCTCTCAATCTCTTTTCTTCGATCAAGTTAAGCTGGTCGTGTCGGGCCTTAGCCCATTCTGCTTCTTCGAGCTCTGTTTCCATTAGGATCTTGAGAGACGGTATTTCAACTTCAACCGAGAGCACTGCTTCCATCCTGTAGACCAAGGAATACGGAGTTGCCCCTGTGGACGTGCGAATAGAAGTGCGGTATGCCAACAGTGCATATGGTAGCATGTCATGCCAGTCATGGTAAGCGATAGTCATTTTCACGACTATCCTCTTGATGTTCTTGTTTGCTGCTTCTACCGCCCCATTCATCTGCGAGCGATAGGCTGTGGAATTGCATTGGTCGATCCTGAATGTGCCACACAGTTCCCTCATCATGTCGTTGTTTAGGTTAGTGGCGTTATTGCTAATGATGCAGCTTGGGCTACTATATCTGGCGATGATTTTGCTTTTGATGAACTTGGTCACCACTTTCTTGGTTACGTTGGCGTACGATTCTGCCTCTACCCACTTGGTGAAGTAATCAATGGCCACTAGAATGAACTGGTGATCGTTTGAGGCTTTTGGGTTTATGCTGCCTATGACGTCCATGCCCCACATTGAAAATGGCCATGGAGTTGTTATGTTATTGAGGGGCAGCGTGGGTGCTTTCTCCTTCGCCACATAGACTTGGCATTGGTTGCATAAACGAGCAAACCTAACGTAGTCATTTTCCATGGTTGTCCAGTAATAACCCATCCGCATGATTTTTCGAGTTAGTATGAACCCGTTCATGTGGGCCCCACATTGTCCTACGTGAACCTCCTCGATGAGTCAAGAAGCTTCTCGAGCGTCGACGCATTTAAGTAGTAAAGAGTCATAAGACCTCTTGTAAAGAGTATCACCATCCAGGAAGAATTGCATTGCCATCCTCCGAATGGTTCGTTTGTCGGTGTCTGTCACGGCTTCAAGGTATTTCCTCTCCTTGATGAAGGCCATGATGTCTTGGTACCACGGTTTCCCATCAGGTTCTTCCTCCACCAAGATCTGCATGATGCTTTCTATTAGGCAGGTATAGGCTGGGCTGTGCCTGACTGTGATTTTTACGGGATGTATGTCATGATCATCTGGGATGTTCATGAGGGAGGCCAGGGTGGCAAGTGCATCAGCGAATTGGTTCCTGGACCTTGGCAGGTATTTGAATGTAATCTTACAGTACCTAATGATGAGTTCCGTGAGATATTGGTGGTATTTAACCAACTTCGGATCTTTCGTTTTCCAATCGCCCAATGTTTGACAGATGATGAGTGCAAAGTCTCCGTATACCTTGATATCTTAGATACCAAGATCTAATGCTGCTTGCAGACCCAGAATGCATGCTTCGTATTCGGCCATATTGTTGGTGCATGAGAATCGGAGCTTGATGGAAAGTGGGAGATAAGTGCTCTGTGGTGATACAAGGATAGCCTCGATTCCTTGGCCTGTCATGTTAGCAGATCCATCGAAGTATAGCAGCTATTCAGGGTATTCTTCGAGTTCTTCTTCTGTAAAGTTCATCAAATCCTCATCTGGAAAGAATATTTGCATAGATTCGTAATCTGGCTGGGGCATTTCAGCTATCTGATCAGCAATAGCCTGCCCTTTCATGGCTTTCTGTGTGATGAATACTATGTCCAATTCTGTCAATAGCATCTACCACTGGCTATTCTAGCCGTAAGTGAAGGCTTTTCGAATACGTACTTGAGCGGATCCATGTGGGTGATAAGGTACGTAGTGAAATGGAATATGTTATGCTGTAGTTGATGCACCAACCAAGCCAAAGCACAACAAGTTTTCTCCAAAGCAGTGTACCTTGTTTTGTAATCTGTGAACTTCTTGCTTAGGTAGTAGATGGCCCTTTCTTTCCTTTTGGTTTCATCATGCTACCCCAGTATGCACCCTATGGAGGTCTCTAGAATAGTTAGGTACATGAGCAATGGTCTGCCCGGTGTTGGCGGTACCAGGACTGGTGGGTTGAGGAGATGCTCTTTGATCTTTTCAAAGGCTTGCTGGCATTCCATGGTCCATTTGATGGGCACGTCTTTCCTCAGTAGCTTGAAAATTGGTTCGCAAGTTGTAGTCAACTGAGAGATAAACCTGCTGATGTAATTGATTTTGCCCAGGAAACCTCTGATCTCTTTCTGAGTTCTTGGTGTCAGCATGTCGATGATGGCTTTGGCTTTGGATGGATCGACCTCGATTCCTTCTTGGCTGATTATGAACCCCAGTAACTTGCCTGATGTAACCCCGAATATGCACTTGGCGAGGTTAAGATTGAGTTGATACTTACGAAGCCTTCGAAAAAGCTCCCGCAAGTCTGTCACATGGTCTTCTTCTTTCTGAGACTTGGTAATCATGTCATCTACATAAACCTCCAATTCTTTGTGCATCATGTCATGGAATAGGGTCGTTATGGCCCTCTGATAAGTTGTTCCTACGTTCTTCAACCCGAAGGGCATGACTTTGTAGCAGAAGGTTCCCCAGTGTGTAATGAAAGATGTCTTTTCCTGGTCGGATTCGGACATCTTGATCTGGTTGTATCTTGAGAAACCATCCATGAAGGAGAACATCTCATGCCCGGCAGTATTGTCCAGCAGTACGTCTATGTGTGGTAAAGGGAAATCATCTTTAGGGCTAGCCCGATTAAAATCTCTGTAATCGACACACATCCGGACCTTGCCATCTTTCTTTGGAACTGGCACTATGTTGGCAACCCATTCTAGGTAAGTAGCGACTCTTAAGAATCCTGCTTCGAATTGCTTCATGACTTCTTCCCTGATCTTGAGCGACTATACTGGTTTCATTCTTCTAAGTTTCTGCTTGACTGGTTTGAACTCAGGTTTCAGAAGCAACTGATGCTCCACAATGTCTGTGTCTAAACCTAACATGTCTTGGTACGACCAAGCGAACACGTCCTGGTATTCTGTTAAGAGAGACGTGAGCTCTTTTTGCTGAGAGAGTGATAGATTGGAACCAATTCTGACTTCCTTAACACTACCTTTCATCCCAATGTTGATAACGATGGCCTCTTCTAGATTGGGTTTTGGACAATTGTCGTATCGCTCGACCATTTCCAGTATTTCCTGCATCTCCTCCTCCTCATAATCATTTTCAGTAGCTGCATTGATCTCAGCCTCGAAGTCATGTCTAATGAGAGGGTTTTCTTGTTTATCTGTGTTATGGTGCCTGTTTCATGGATTGTTCCTGAAGCACACGCATTTTATAGGCAAAAATTAAGAACACATTCCTTTCGAAGGAAAAACAAGATAATTGCAATGCATTAATCATCAAGTAAGGTACAGGTGATAATGCTCTTTTAAGGAAAGCATGAAGATAGTTCGAAAATAAAATCACACGACATTTAAAAGAAAGATAGTGGTCTCCTGTGTGAAAGAAGTTGCCCCTGCTGGTGGGAGACCGTGAGCCAACAGGGGGTAATGCTGCTTGCAACCAATTTACCCTAAGGAAGCCTGCCTCTTCATAGGGATAGGCACAGTAATCCAGTTGTGGAATTGCTCCCCGGTCTTTGCAACATGGATGGAGTTGGTGGGTGGAATCACTGGAGATTCATCCACAGTAGTGACCTCAGCATCTTCGGAAAAGACCCACTTCAAGACTTCTTCTGGCACCTCACCATAGTCAAAGGCTTCTTGGTAATCTCGAGACACCATTTGGCCTTGGTTTTCTTGCAGATCTTCCCTGATGTCTATTACGGGGATGGCGTTGTAGTGTTCTAAGAGGGCCAATTTCTTTTGTCTTCTCTTCTCCCTTTCCTGTTTCTTGTCCTACTTGGTCGGACGATATCCGAGTCCCCAAGTATCGATGGCCTGTGGTAGTTCTATTGGGTTTACAATCCCCTATAGTGTCTTCCCTAGTCCTTTTCCGGTCTCAAACCCATTTTTCACAAGGGTTCTAGCGATCATGAAGTAGTTTTCCTGAATCTCTTCCTTTCCTGGCATTGGTGCTCCTTATGGGACGTAAGTAGTGGGAACCACTTCGTAAGAGCTGAAGGATACCGGATTGTTCTCGATGTCGATGTAGGGGATTGCTGAGGCATGGTAGATAGCATAATTATCTTCTACAAAGATCGTGACCAGGCAATCTTTTATCACATACTTGTTGCTTTGGTGGAGGCTCGAGGGGACCGCTCTAGCTAAATGAACCCAAGAACACCTGAGTAGGAAGTTGTAGGCAGTGGGTATGTCAAGGACTTGGTGTTAGGATTATGCCCTAGAGCCAATCATGGAGATGATTGTTTAGGGATTAGGAACAATCATTTGATTTCATTTATGTATGTCACATTTATTATTGATTTAATAAAAGGGCTTATTCTATTATGTTTATATGCATAATTTATATTTACATAATATGTCCATGGAGTTAGAGTTGAGAATATGGAATTACAAAGAGTTGTAATTTTGAGACTATAGATATATCTCTGTACTAAACTCCTAAAGCATTCCTAGTTGAAGGTTCACTATGATGGACAGTAATGAACCATAGGACTAGCACTTGTTAGGTTGACTCTATAGGAGGATAGCTAGTCTCAAGCTATTTGTGTGGAGACACTACAACCAACAAGTGGGTGCCTATTACAAGAATAGGTACACTGAATATGACCAAAGATATGAGATAAATTGAATGGAGTTTTATCCTGCCTATCAATCAGTTTCTCATTGTTATAGTGGTACAAGTAAACCTTAGACCTTGGATTCAATCTATTGGCTTGGATTGAATCCTCTCAAAGACCATTAAAACTGTAAGTGTTCTAACCCTCTTCGTAGTTAGGGTTTGATTTTGTGTTATGCATAGTTAGATTCATGGGATTGGGAATCGTAGGAAAAATTTTTATATTCCGCCTTTGTATTTTTCCCTCTTGTTCGATTCCCAACAGTGGTATCAGAGCCATGATTATGCATAATACAAAATACATATGGGCTGGTAATTATGGTGAAGTTGAATGATTCAAAAATCTGGAAAATTTTTTCTGCATAATTGGTTTTCCTCCATGGCTGAACCTAGGGTTTGGAACCCTAGGTCAATTCTCTTCTACTCCTCTTCTAATTGATGGTTAAGTGTATCCATGGATGCAATAGGTTGCATAGGGTTTGAGTTTGGAGAAGAAGAATAAGGAAACTAGGGTTTTATAAAACTGTTATGAACAGTTTTCATGGTTGCCATGAAAAACCGTCATCTTGTTTTGCATGCCGAATTCAGAGTTCTTCTCCAAAATTTTCGAGCCATATATGGTTAGAAAGCTCTTCGAATAAGCTTTCCAACCCAACAAACGGTGCGTCAATCCGAGTTCTGTAGTGAAAGTTATGAAATTTTTACTACAGGCTGTCTGGAAAGACAGTTTTGCTCGGGAATGATGCAATAGCCACAACTTTGAGTTATTGATGGAGATCAAAGGCATGGCAATGGTTGCCACCACTTGGGTTATGTTCTAGATATGGTAGGGAAAGGTTCCCAAGCATTTAGATGCATCATAATTGGATTAAGATGCTAGAACAGAAGGAAGAAGGAGAAGAACACCATGGAGGCTGAATCTGGGTTTTAGAACCCTAAGGTTCTTGCAATTAATTCTAATAAAAGCTGCAGTATTTATGATGGAAGATCATTGTAGGATCATTATATATCATGTGTATATGATTTTCTTTAAGTTTCAAAAAGGTTTTGATGGAAAAAGATTCAAAAAGTTTGAAAATTTTTCATGAACAGCATAGCAGATTTTCTCTGCAGAAAAGTCATCAATGGAGTTTTGATTAGAACTTGAGTTAGGGAACTCCAAATTGCATGAAACCAATTGCATTAGTTTCCTAAGACATGTAGGATACTGAGAAAATTCGTTTGGTAGCCTAATTCATTCATCTTGCTGGGTTTTAAATCAATTTCTGACCATGGACAGTATGCTGTCAAATTCTGGGCAGCCTACTGTTGTTTTAATTGTTTAGAACACTTGGTGATGATTTGATCATCCAAACCTCTTCTATTAGCTTATTATTTCATGTAGGGACATGATACCAAAGCTGGTTTCAATGGAGGAGTCGAATTGATAAGGTTTTAGAAGCTATTGTGACCTTGAAGGTCTGCAACAATGGCTCCAGCAATGGGTTTTGGAAACCCTGATTGTTCTTGATGATGGCAGCCACTTCCACCACTTCTCATGTGTCCAGAGGCTTGTCCCACACCCCTAGGATGTTCTCCCATGGCTAGCCATGGCCTCCCACAGTTGTTGGTGGCCATGGCAGCCTAGCCAAGCTCAGGCAGCCCCCTGGTAGTGACGGCTGCATAGAGTTAAGGATGAAACCCTAATTTTGAGTTAATGATGAAACCCTAATTTCATTATGGCATTAATTAAACCCTAATTGGAATATTAATTACCTTAATTAAGAGTTAATGATTGGTCATTAAATGACCAATCATCGTTATTAATTGTTAGGGCATAATTAATACCATTAATGATGTCTAGGGTTAGGGTTTTGATAACCCTAATTAGTGTAATTAATTAAGGGTAATAAATACCCTATTTGGCATTAATTAAACCCTAATCCCTTTTATTAAATACCGTATGAACCTAGGGTTTTAATGATTGGACATTAAATGACCAATCATAAGGCATTTAATGATTAGGGCTTGCATTTAGGGTTTAGGGTTATGCATTTAGGGTTTAGGGTTTTAGGAAACCCTAATACAATAATTCATCATTTAATTGATTTTATTTAATTCCCATGTTAATTATTTAATTAATATTGATTAATTTTATAATATTTTAAATGGTTTAAAGTACAATTGGGGATTAAATTAAAATCTGGAAATTCTTAATTAAATGAAATTGTTTTGTTTAATTAAGGAAACCCTAATATTGGATATTAGAGTTATTTTAGGAAACTTTACATGTTTTAAATTAATTTGATCAATTGAAACTGTAATGTCTTAAATGTTAAGACTTTATTTAATTCTGGATATTTTTGTTAAACCTAATAAGATTAGGATGCATTAATGAGATTAATGTAAATCATTCAAGAGCATTACCATAATGCCCATATGTTTTAATGCTTACAGTTTTTCTTTACATTATGCAATGAGATTGTATGTATGTGTTTGGATGATGATTATGGACTATACCCTTTAAACCAATTGTGATTGGCCGTCTTATGAATGGGTTGTAATAATTTTTCAAGAGTTGTAATTTTATTATGGTGATGTAATTTATTATTTGGGGCTTGCATGCCACCTTCTTTCTCTCTCTATCATTCTCTTATGTACCCCACATTCCCCTTATGTATCCCTTTCTTTAAATTATGTAAATGTTATGTAATCGAGAGCGCACTAAGGAGCATGGTGGACTCAAAAGAGCATAGTAGAGCCCAACAAGCCAATGGTGGAGACCATCAAGCTCATGGAGGAATTGGAGGACTTGAAAGCTTAGAGAAGACTTTCAAGAATGCATGCATGTTTCCATTGAATGTTTTACGATCACCTACACCTACAATAGGCCTTGGATTCAATCTATTGGCTTGGATTGAATCTTCTTAAAGTCCATAATCATCATAGTGGGAGCTTTAATTTATGAGATAATTGTATTAGCTCCAATACCATAGTTTGGTATATGTTACCTATTCACTTAGGGACTAATATCAAAATATGGTACTTTATATATGTTGATATATAATAGCATGCGATGTATGATTTATAATAGCATGAGATGTATGATTATAAATAGCATAATTTATATGTTTAAATTTTGATACATAGGATGCATGTTAATTTGATGAGACCCTTTAAAACCCCTCTTATTTAATATTAAGTTGAAAATGGAGAAGTCATTAGGGAATGAATTCTTCATTGCCTTCCATCATTATAGGATCATCTAACGTCCCTTAATGTGGGTACCTGGCTGCAGACATGTAGGAGCTACCCATGTTAAAGACATTACTTGAAACTATCACATATGAGATATCATGGGGTGCCTAAACTGGTATATACCAAGAAACTAACATGTGAGGTATATATTTGGCGAAACATACCTGTGTGAATGATGGGTTTAACTTAACTAGGGAAGTATTCCAAGAAACTAACATGTGAGGTGTATGTTCCCTAGAGGCAAAATGATTGGAACTTGCTTATGAAGCAATAGACAAAGAGTTGTCTTCTTATTGTGGGTTAGAAGTCAAGAAACTAACATGTGAGGCTTCTAGGTCACAGTGGGACCCCAATCCCCATTAGGAATGAGATTCCCGAATTCCATTAGAGGGTGTATGGAATTTGATAAAATAGTGGGAGGTACCATATGATTAAAGACCCAATCATTATGGATAAAAATGAAATCTAATTCTTTGTTTATGTAGATTACCTAATTACTCACCTCAAAACCCCTATTTCCTAACATATAGGATATTGATAGTTTGACTAAACCCGATTTCTTTGATTGACTTAGGAAATTGAGAATTGTTCTTAATTTCAAAAGATTGTTCATATGCTATTAGGCCTTTTCTTAAAGGCCCTCCATAAAACATCCTAAGAAGAAAAAGACACTATGCACAATTGGCATCTTGTTGCCATGCTATATGATAGTATTGATGACTAATGAGCTTCAGAAGCAAAATTAGTCAATGCAAATGCCTTTGATGTCCTACATCTCATACAAAGGTTGTATAGTGAGTAAAATAATACTATAAAGTACAGTACTTATAAAGGACTTCTTCTAGACTAGGATGTAATAAAAGTTGTTTATTAATAATCATTCTTTTGAAAAATGATTAATTACATAGAATAGCTTGAGAAGCTAGATGTGATTTAAAATGGAAGCATAGAGGAAATCAAGTCTTGAAAAGTCAAAGACAAAGAAATATAATTATTTTGTAGTAAACATAAGGTATTGTAAAGGGAACTTGATAAGTATCAGTCTTCCTAGAAGAACCAAACTTTTGAAGTTTTGGTTCATGCTCTAAACTAAATTGTTGGTTAGTTTTGCTTCTTGGTTTTTGGATTCTAGTGTAATCTAAATTGAAGCAGAAAGTTAAGTAGATAATAAGTTACCTTTAAAAATTTTAATAGAGCAAGAGTTGCTAGATTAATTTTGGGAACTTATTTCTTAACTAGGTCATTTAAGACATTCTAGAAATTTGATTTCTGAATTTAAATGACTAATTAGAGCGAATGCAACGTATTCTGAGAATACAAGAGATGTAGAGACTCTCATTTAAATGTAACAATTATGACTTGGTTATGAGATGACCAAACCCATCTTTTACTTGGTGAAGTGAAGGAGTTACATTTATAATTTGACTAATACATTGTGATGTATATAGTCATGTAGAGCATGCATTCAATTACAGTAGACTCATCTTAGAATACCATAGCTCAATGGTGAATCTAAGAGAACGAATTGAACCCTATTAAGATATGGTTTGATCCATGATGAGTTTTACTAATGTATCCATCTAAGATATACCTTAAAATTGCTACATATTGATAATTTAGGGTTCATTCCAGTTTTGTCCCAATTATATTAGATATGATATGGGAAGAAACCCAACTTAAAGAAGTTAAGGCTTGGGCTTGTGCTACGTTTGTCTGGAAACATAATGTAGACAATCTGGAAATAAGGTCAAATAAGTGTTGAATTGTGGTATATCCTAAAAGTGGTTGGGATAGCATTTCTATTACTCTAATGAACAAAAGTTGTCCATTAGGATGATTGTTGGATTTTCTTGAGAAAGAGTTCATTCAAGAAAGATGTAAAAGTAGATAGAATTTACAGAATTGTTTGTAAAGCCACAAACCAACAAAGATCCAACCCTTGCCCCTATTGAGGCAAAAACCTTTAATTACACCACATTCTTTTCATAGATCAAATTGGATATTTTTTAACATAAGAGAGATATTGTATCTCCATTAGAATGTGAAAGAATTGTTCTTTGGTGATAAAGATCACCAAGATAATCCTATTGATTATGATTAGGCGATGTTTGACATCAACTTGAGAAATGACTAAGAGTCATTAAATCCAATATGGACAGGTAGAGACCTAAAAGGCTTGACTATTTAAGAATGTTTTCAACATAGGCAAAAAGTTGTCTATAAAGAAACTTGTTTGATAATAGTTATGCTGAAATCCATTTAGATCTTGTTATCTATAAACACACATTTTGAATATGAGATATGTCAAAAAGGATATAAAGATGTTATATCAAATGGTGAAAAACCATAAAAGTGTGTAAGTTATAGAAGTCTATTAATAGACTACAAGGTTCTCATAATTAGAACATCTATAAAGTTGAAGTAATCAAATTGTTTGATTTCTCTCATTGTATAGATGGACCATGAGTGTATAAAAGGTTAGTGGGAGTGCGATCGTTTTTCTTTATCCTAAGTATAGATGACATCCTAATCATTATGAATGATATATGAATGACATCCTAATCGTTTTGGTTTTTGGAGAAAAACTAATTCATGAAAGATTTGGCAGAAGCATCCAACAAGATCTATAGAGATAGATCATATAGATTGCTAAGTATCTCCAAATCATCAAACATAGTTGAAATGTTGAAGGAGTTCAACATGGAGAATTCTAAGGGAGGTCTGATTTACTTCAGATAAGAATTCATTATTCAAGGGCATGTGCCCTAGGATAACACAAGTAAGGTTCTTAAAGTGTTAAGAAGCCTTATTCTACACTATGTATTGAACCTGATATCTATTATGTTGTAATTGTTACAAATAGTTATCTATCAATTCAAATTTGGAATATTGGATTGTATATGGAAATTGTAAACTCATAGTAGATGGGTATATGGATTTGGATATAATCCATATGGGGTATATTTTATATTCACTTTAGTTGGTGAAATACTTAATGGAAGAACTGTATGAAAGATACAGTGGATTCCATTATTAAGGGTGAATTAATTGTCGCATTGTCTAGGAGACTGTTTGGATCTATAAGTTCATTTAGAACTTGGAGTTGTTCCTTCCATTGAGTTGCCCACACCTTGTTTTGTGACAACAATGGGTCTATAGCTCAAGTATAGGAATCACGGTCTCATCAAAAGTCCAAACACATAGAGCGGCAATTCCAAGTGATTAGAGGAATCATTGGAAAAGGTAATAGATACATTACAGAAGATATTATCTACATAAGTTTTTGTAGACCTACTGACTAAAGCTTTAAAACATAATTGGTTATGTCTAAGACCAACATCTTGAGAAGATAGGTATGCGATACATGGTCAATTGGCTTTAGTGCAAGTGGGAGATTGTTAGGATTATGCCCTAGAGCCAATCATGGAGATGATTGTTTAGGGATTAGGAACAATCATTTGATTTCATTTATGTATGTCACATTTATTATTGATTTAATAAAAGGGCTTATTCTATTATGTTTATATGCATAATTTATATTTACATAATATGTCCATGGAGTTAGAGTTGAGAATATGGAATTACAAAGAGTTGTAATTTTGAGACTATAGATATATCTCTGTACTAAACTCCTAAAGCATTCCTAGTTGAAGGTTCACTATGATGGACAGTAATGAACCATAGGACTAGCACTTGTTAGGTTGACTCTATAGGAGGATAGCTAGTCTCAAGCTATTTGTGTGGAGACACTACAACCAACAAGTGGGTGCCTATTACAAGAATAGGTACACTGAATGTGACCAAAGATATGAGATAAACTGAATGGAGTTTTATCCTGCCTGTCAATCAGTTTCTCATTGTTATAGTGGTACAAGTAATCCTTAGACCTGAGACACCATAGTTGCCTTATGCATGTAGCTTTAGAAGTTTGATAACACTAAGTGCAGATCCAATTCAGGGGTCTGCAAAGGTGTTCATTGGCCCTACTGCTATGTGTATGAAGGCATGTGAGTGATCAACAAGGGATCCATCACTCTCAGGAAAAAGAGAGAGAATGTCTCATATAGCATTCATAATATAACTCATTAAATCCATGGCCATGGTAGGATGAATATGAAAAGAGTTTCATGAGTTCATCAATGAGTTGATATCTATGAATGAGTATAAAGTAATTGAACTAGGGACTTGACAGACTTCCATGTCCTATTAGTTCAATTGGAGACATTGTGTTGAAGGAAGGATGCAATTGTAACCTATAAACTATAACAGAAGGGTTCTTTGTAAATGACTATTCACCTCATTAAGGACCACACCATGAGCCATATGCTAGGTGTTACTCATGGTTAGTAGAAGCCCTAATTGATATAAGTGAGTTATAATCAATTAGGGAATTGGAAGGAGTTCCAATTAGACCCTAAATGGAAAGAGTTCCATTGTGCACACCTCGTGCTATTCCTACTACTTAATGATGTGAACCCAATGGGTCACACACTGATCATGCAAGAAGGGCTTTAAAGTCTATGAGAGAAAGGGTTTTAGTGAATAAAGAATAGTTCTTTATAGGCCTATTTGTATTTGATACAAATAATAGGGGTTAATGTGCAATTAAGTGTAATTACACATAACCCTATTAGGGTTTCTTCCCCATGGCCAGCCCCCTTTAGTGGGCTGCCTATATAAGTCACACTTATGTGTGACATGGCATAATAGGCTTGCACAATAAACCCTAGCCGTCCAGCCCCTTGGAGGCTCTCTTCTCTCTCTCTCTCTTCTCCACCTCTAGCAACAACAAGGAAGAAGAAAGAAAGGACTTGAAGCTCTAGCTAGGTGTGGATACCGTTGGAGGCAGCACACTTGGGCTGCTCATTCACCGCTGTCCGGAATCAAAGCTTGGAGCAAAAAGGAGAAGACAAAAATTCTGTAAGTGTTCTAACCCTCTTTGTAGTTAGGGTTTGATTTTGTGTTATGCATAGTTAGATTCATGGGATTGGGAATCGTAGGAAAAATTTTTAAATTCCGCACTTCGATTTTTCCCTCTTGTTCGATTCCCAACACTTGGAATGTGATCTGGGAAGTGTATGGTCCCATTTCCATGGGCAAATCTATTTCTCCCAGCATGTCCCTACGTGATCCGTCGAAGGCTCGGATGACCGTGTTGCAGGGGCGAAGATCTGATCTCTCGTACCCTAGCTTTGTGATTGTGACTAGCTGGCATACATTGAGTGCTGACCCATTGTCTATCAAAACTCTTCCTACCACTTTGGCTTTGCATTTTACCGCAACATGGAGAGCATGATTATGCCCAGTCCCCTTAGGGGGTAGCTCGTCTTCCGTGAAAGTTATGGCATTGGTAGCCACTACTTATCCTACCATGTTCTGGAAGTTCTCTGGTGTGATGTCCGAAGGGATGTGCGCCTTGTTGAGGACTTTGGCTAGGGCATTACGATGGGTTTCTAATGCCAAGAGCAAACCCAGGATAGAGATCTGGGCAGGCATTTTGTTGAGTTATTCTACGAGATTATACTTGTTCTTCTTAAGGGCTCCCAAGAACTTGTTGAGGTCCTCTTCTGTTACCGGTGCCTTGATTCCATTTGCCTCATGAGACTTATCCTTTCCTTTTTTCTGTAAGAGTTCAAGTTCAGTAGGCGTGTAACATCTACCGGATTGAGTCATTCCTCTGATTTCTCCCACATCGGCCTCAGGTGTGACTTCTGTCCCATCCAGGTAGGTTGCTTTTAATTCATAACTCCATGGCACAGCATGATAGGGGACATACGGGAGTTGTTGGGAGATACTTATCGTTATTGGTTATGGCTCAAAGATAGTGATGGTCGTCTCTGTTGGGAATCGAACAAAGAGGGAAAAATAGAAGTGCGGAATATAAAAATTTTTCCTACGATTCCCAATCCCATGAATCTAACTATGCATAACACAAAATCAAACCCTAACTACAAAGAGGGTTAGAACACTTACAGAATTTTTTGTCTTCTCCTTTTTGCTCCAAGCTTTGATTCCGGATAGCGGTGAATGAGCAGCCCAAGTGTGCTGCCTCCAACGGTATCCACACCTAGCTAGAGCTTCAAGTCCTTTCTTTCTTCTTCCTTGTTGTTGCTAGAGGTGGAGAAGAGAGAGAGAGAGAAGAGAGCCTCCAAGGGGCTGGACGGCTAGGGTTTATTGTGCAAGCCTATTATGCCATGTCACACATAAGTGTGACTTATATAGGCAGCCCACTAAAGGGGGCTGGCCATGGGGAAGAAACCCTAATAGGGTTATGTGTAATTACTCTTAATTGCACATTAACCCCTATTATTTGTATCAAATACAAATAGGCCTATAAAGAACTATTCTTTATTCACTAAAACCCTTTCTCTCATAGACTTTAAAGCCCTTCTTGCATGATCAGTGTGTGACCCATTGGGTTCACATCATTAAGTAGTAGGAATAGCACAAGGTGTGCACAATGGAACTCTTTCCATTTAGGGTCTAATTGGAACTCCTTCCAATTCCCTAATTGATTATAACTCACTTATATCAATTAGGGCTTCTACTAACCATGAGTAACACCTAGCATATGGCTCATGGTGTGGTCCTTAATGAGGTGAATAGTCATTTACAAAGAACCCTTCTGTTATAGTTTATAGGTTACAATTGCATCCTTCCTTCAACACAATGTCTCCAATTGAACTAATAGGACATGGAAGTCTGTCAAGTCCCTAGTTCAATTACTTTATACTCATTCATAGATATCAACTCATTGATGAACTCATGAAACTCTTTTCATATTCATCCTACCATGGCCATGGATTTAATGAGTTATATTATGAATGCTATATGAGACATTCTCTCTCTTTTTCCTGAGAGTGATGGATCCCTTATTGATCACTCACATGCCTTCATACACATAGCAGTAGGGCCAATGAACACCTTTGTAGACCCCTGAATAGGATCTGCACTTAGTGTTATCAAACTTCTAAAGCTACATGCATAAGGCAACTATGGTGTCTCAGGTCTAAGGATTACTTGTACCACTATAACAATGAGAAACTGATTGACAGGCAGGATAAAACTCCATTCAGTTTATCTCATATCTTTGGTCACATTCAGTGTACCTATTCTTATAATAGGCACCCACTTGTTGGTTGTAGTGTCTCCACACAAATAGCTTGAGACTAGCTATCCTCCTATAGAGTCAACCTAACAAGTGCTAGTCCTATGGTTCATTACTGTCCATCATAGTGAACCTTCAACTAGGAATGCTTAAGGAGTTTAGTACAGAGATATATCTATAGTCTCAAAATTACAACTCTTTGTAATTCCATATTCTCAACTCTAACTCCATGGACATATTATGTAAATATAAATGATGCATATAAACATAATAGAATAAGCCCTTTTATTAAATCAATAATAAATGTGACATACATAAATGAAATCAAATGATTGTTCCTAATCCCTGAACAATCATCTCTATGATTGGCTCTAGGGCATAATCCTAACAATCTCCCACTTGCACTAAAGCCAATCGACCATGTATCGCATACCTATCTTCTCAAGATGTTGGTCTTAGACATAACCAATTATGTTTTAAAGCTTTAGTCAGTAGGTCTACAAAAACTTTTGTAGATAATATCTTTTGTAATGTATCTATTACCTCTTCCAATGATTCCTCTAATCACTTGGAATTGTCACTCTATGAGTTTGGACTTTTGATGAGACCATGATTCCTATACTTGAGCTATAGACCCATTGTTGTCACAAAACAAGGTGTGGGCAACTCAATGGAAGGAACAACTCCAAGTTCTAAATGAACTTATAGATCCAAACAGTCTCCTAGACAATGCGACAATTAATTCACCCTTAATAATGGAATCCACTGTATCTTTCATACAGTTCTTCCATTAAGTATTTCACCAACTAAAGTGAATATAAAATATACCCCATATGGATTATATCCAAATCCATATACCCATCTACTATGAGTTTACAATTTCCATATACAATCCAATATTCCAAATTTGAATTGATAGATAACTATTTGTAATAATTACAACATAATAGATATCAGGTTCAATACATAGTGTAAAATAAGGCTTCTTAACACTTTAAGAATCTTACTTGTGTTATCCTAGGGCACATGCCCTTGAATAATGAATTCTTATCTGAAGTAAATTAGACCTCCCTTAGAATTCTCCATGTTGAACTCCTTCAACATTTCAACTATGTTTGATGATTTGGAGATACTTAGCAATCTGTATGATCTATCTCTATAGATCTTATTGGATGCTTTTGCCAAATCTTTCATGAATTAGTTTTTCTCCAAAAACTAAAACTTTACATTAGATAACATTCATATATCATTCATAATGATTATGATGTCATCCATACTTAGGATAAAGAAAAACGATCGCACTCCCACTAACCTTTTATACACTCATGGTCCATCTATACAATGAGAGAAATCAAACAATTTGATTACTTCAACTTTATAGATGTTCTAATTATGAGAACCTTGTAGTCTATTAATAGACTTCTATAACTTACACACTTTTATGGTTTTTCACCATTTGATATAACATCTTTATATCCTTTTTGACATATCTCATATTCAAAATGTGTGTTTATAGATAACAAGATCCAAATGGATTTCAGCATAACTATTATCAAACAAGTTTCTTTATAGACAACTTTTTGCCTATGTTGAAAACATTCTTAAATAGCCAAGCCTTTTAGGTCTCTACCTGTCCATATTGGATTTAATGACTCTTAGTCATTTCTCAAGTTGATGTCAAACATCGCCTAATCATAATCAATAGGATTATCTTGGTGATCTTTATCACCAAAGAACAATTCTTTCACATTCTAATGGAGATACAATATCTCTCTTATGTTAAAGAAATATCCAATTTGATCTATGAAAAGAATGTGGTGTAATTAAAGGTTTTGCCTCAATAGGGGCAAGGGTTGGATCTTTGTTGGTTTGTGGCTTTACAAACAATTCTGTAAATTCTATCTACTTTTGCATCTTTCTTGAATGAACTCTTTCTCAAGAAAATCCAGCAATCATCCTAATGGACAACTTTTGTTCATTAGAGTAATAGAAATACTATCCCAACCACTTTTAGGATATACCACAATTCAACACTTGCTTGACCTTATTTCCAGATTGTCTACATTATGTTTCCAGACAAACGTAGCACAAGCCCAAGCCTTAACTTCTTTAAGTTGGGTTTCTTCCCATATTATATCTGATATAATTGGGACAAAATTGGAGTGAACCCTAAATTATCAATATGTAGCAATTTTAAGGTATATCCTAGATGGATACATTAGTAAAACTCATCATGGATCAAACCATATCTTAATAGGGTTCAATTCGTTCTCTTAGATTCACCATTGAGCTATGGTATTCTAAGATGAGTCTACTGTAATTGAATGCATGCTCTACATGACTATATACATCACAATGTATTAGTCAAATTATAAATGTAACTCTTTCACTTCACCAAGTAAAAGATGGGTTTGGTCATCTCATAACCAAGTCATAATCGTTACATTTAAATGAGAGTCTCTACATCTCTTGTATTCTCGAAATACGTTGCATTCGCTCTAATTAGTCATTTAAATTCGGAAATCAAATTTCTAGAATGTCTTAAATGACTTAGTTAAGAAATAAGTTCCCAAAATTAATCTAGCAACTCTTGCTCTATTAAAATTTTTAAAGGTAACTTATTATCTACTTAACTTTCTGCTTCGATTTAGATTATACTAGAATCCAAAAACCAAGAAGCAGAACTAACCAACAATTTAGTTTAGAGCATGAACCAAAACTTCAAAAGTTTGGTTCTTCTAGGAAGACTGATACTTTATCAAGTTCCCTTTACAATACCTTATATTTACTACAAAATAATTATATTTCTTTGTCTTTGACTTTTCAAGACTTGCTTTCCTCTATGCTTCCATTTTAAATCACATCTAGCTTCTCAAGCTATTCTATGTGATTAATCATTTTTCAAAAGAATGATTATTAATAAACAACTTTTATTACATCCTAGTCCAGAAGAAGTCCTTTATAACTACTATACTTTATAGTATTATTTTACTCACTATACAACCTTTGTATGTGATGTAGGACATCAAAGGCACTTGCATTGACTAATTTTGCTTCTGAAGCTCATTAGTCATAAATACTATCATATAGTATGGCAACAAGATGCCAATTGCGCATAGTGTCTTTTTCTTCTTAGGATGTTTTATGGAGGGCCTTTAATAAAAGGCCTAATAGCATATAAACAATCTTTTGGAATTGAGAACAATTCTCAATTTCCTAAGTCAATCAAAGAAATCGGGTTTAGTCAAACTATCAATATCCTATATTAGGAAATAGGGGTTTTGAGGTGAGTAATTAGGTAATCTACATAAACAAATAATTAGATTTCATTTTTATCCATAATGATTGGGTCTTTAATCATATGGTACCTCCCACTATTTTATCAAATTCCATACACCCTCTAATGGAATTCGGGAATCTCATTCCTAATGGGGATTGGGGTCCCACTGTGACTTAGAAGCCTCACATGTTAGTTTCTTGACTTCTAACCCACAATAAGAAGACAACTCTTTGTCTATTGCTTCATAAGCAAGTTCCAATCATTTTGCCTCTAGGGAACATACACCTCACATGTTAGTTTCTTGGAATACTTCCCTAGTTAAGTTAAACCCATCATTCACACAGGTATGTTTCGCCAAATATATACCTCACATGTTAGTTTCTTGGTATATACCAGTTTAGGCACCCCATGATATCTCATATGTGATAGTTTCAAGTAATGTCTTTAACATGGGTAGCTCCTACATGTCTGCAGCCAGGTACCCACATTAAGGGAGGTTAGATGATCCTATAATGATGGAAGGCAATGAAGAATTCATTCCCTAATGACTTCTCCATTTTCAACTTAATATTAAATAAGAGGGGTTTTAAAGGGTCTCATCAAATTAACATGCATCCTATGTATCAAAATTTAAACATATAAATTATGCTATTTATAATCATACATCTCATGCTATTATAAATCATACATCGCATGCTATTATATATCAACATATATAAAGTACCATATTTTGATATTAGTCCCTAAGTGAATAGGTAACATATACCAAACTATGGTATTGGAGCTAATACAATTATCTCATAAATTTAAGCTCCCACTATGATGATTATGGACTTTGAGAGGATTCAATCCAAGCCAATAGATTGAATCCAAGGTCTAAGGTGGGTGTAGGTGATCGTAAAATAAACCATTCGTAACATGCATGCTTTCTTGAAACACTTCTCTAAGCTTTCAAGTCCTTCAATCTGCTCCCTTGGCTTTATGGTCTCCACCATTGGCTTGTTGGGCTCTATCATGCTCCTTTGGGTCCACCATGCTCCTTAGTGCGCTCTCGATTACATAACATTTACATAATTTAAAGAAAGGGATACATAAGGGGAATGTGGGGTACATAAGAGAATGATAGAGAGAGAGGGAGAGGGAAGGTGGCATGCAAGCCCCAAATAAATTACATCACCTTAATAAAATTACAACTCTTGTAAATAATAACATCCCATTCATAAGACGGCCAATCACAATTGGTTTAAAGGGTATAGTCCATAATCATCATCCAAACACATACATACAATCTCATTGCATAATGTAAAGAAAAACTGTAAGCATTAAAACATATGGGCATTATGGTAATTCTCTTGAATGATTTACATTAATCTCATTAATGCAACCTAATCTTATTAGGTTTTAACAAAAATATCCAGAATTAAATAAAGTCTTAACATTTAAGACATTACAGTTTCAATTAATCAAATTAATTTAAAACATGTAAAGTTTCCTAAAATAACTCTAATATCCAATATTAGGGTTTCCTTAATTAAACAAAACAATTTCATTTAATTAAGAATTTCCAGATTTTAATTTAATCCCTAATTGTGTTTTAAACCATTTAAAACATTATAAAATTAATCAATATTAATTAAATAATTAATATAGGAATTAAATAAAATCATTAAAATGATGAATTAGTGTATTAGGGTTTCCTAAAACCCTAAACCCTAAATGCATAACCCTAAACCCTAAATGCAAGCCCTAATCATTAAATGCCTTATGATTGGTCATTTAATGACCAATCATTAAAACCCTAGGTTCATACGGTATTTAATAAAAGGGATTAGGGTTTAATTAATGCCAAATAGGGTATTTATTACCCTTAATTAATTACACTAATTAGGGTTATCAAAAACCCTAACCCTAGACATCATTAATGGTATTAATTATGCCCTAACAATTAATAACCATGATTGGTCATTTAATGACCAATCATTAACTCTTAATTAAGGTAATTAATATTCCAATTAGGGTTTTAATTAATGCCATAATGAAATTAGGGTTTCATCATTAACTCAAAATTAGGGTTTCATCCTTAACTCTATGCAGCCGCCACTACCAGGGGGCTGCCTGAGCTTGGCTAGGCTGCCATGGCCACCAACGACTGTGGGAGGCCATGGCCAGTCATGGGAGAACATCCTAGGGGTGTGGGACAAGCCTCTGGACACGTGAGAAGTGGTGGAAGTGGCTGCCATCATCAAGAACAATCAGGGTTTCCAAAACCCATTGCTGGAGCCATTGTTGCAGACCTTGAAGGTCACAATAGCTTCTAAATCCTTATCAATTTGACTCCTCCATTGAAACCAGCTTTTGTATCATGTCCCTACATGAAATAATAAGCTAATAGAAGAGGTTTGGATGATCAAATCATCACCAAGTGTTCTAAACAATTAAAACAACAGTAGGCTGCCCAGAATTTGACAGCATACTGTCCATGGTCAGAAATTGATTTAAAACCCAGCAAGATGAATGAATTAGGCTACCAAACGAATTTTCCCAGTATCCTACATGTCTTAGGAAACTAATGCAATTGGTTTCATGCAATTTGGAGTTCCCTAACTCAAGTTCTAATCAAAACTCCATTGATGACTTTTCTGCAGAGAAAATCTGCTATGCTGTTCATGAAAAATTTTCAAACTTTTTGAATCTTTTTCCATCAAAACCTTTTTGAAACTTAAAGAAAATCATATACACATGATATATAATGATCCTACAATGATCTTCCATCATAAATACAGCAGCTTTAATTAGAATTAATTGCAAGAACCTTAGGGTTCTAAAACCCAGATTCAGCCTCCATGGTGTTCTTCTCCTTCTTCCTTCTGTTCTAGCATCTTAATCCAATTATGATGCATCTAAATGCTTGGGAACCTTTCCCTACCATATCTAGAACATAACCCAAGTGGTGGCAACCATTGCCATGCCTTTGATCTCCATCAATAACTCAAAGTTGTGGCTATTGCATCATTCCCGAGCAAAACTGTCTTTCCAGACAGCCTGTAGTAAAAAATTCATAACTTTCACTACAGAACTCGGATTGATGCACCGTTTGTTGGGTTGGAAAGCTTATTCAAAGAGCTTTCTAACCATATATGGCTCGAAAATTTTGGAGAAGAACTCTGAATTCGGCAGGCAAAACAAGATGACGGTTTTTCATGGCAACCATGAAAACTGTTCATAACAGTCTTATAAAACCCTAGTTTCCTTATTCTTCTTCTCCAAACTCAAACCCTATGCAACCTATTGCATCCATGGATACACTTAACCATCAATTAGAAGAGGAGTAGAAGAGAATTGACCTAGGGTTCCAAACCCTAGGTTCAGCCATGGAGGAAAACCAATTATGCAGAAAAATTTTTCCAGATTTTTGAATCATTCAACTACACCATAATTACCAGCCCATATGTATTTTGTATTATGCATAATCATGGCTCTGATACCACTGTTGGGAATCGAACAAAGAGGGAAAAATAGAAGTGCGGAATATAAAAATTTTTCCTACGATTCCCAATCCCATGAATCTAACTATGCATAACACAAAATCAAACCCTAACTACAAAGAGGGTTAGAACACTTACAGAATTTTTTGTCTTCTCCTTTTTGCTCCAAGCTTTGATTCCGGACAGCGGTGAATGAGCAGCCCAAGTGTGCTACCTCCAACGGTATCCACACCTAGCTAGAGCTTCAAGTCCTTTCTTTCTTCTTCCTTGTTGTTGCTAGAGGTGGAGAAGAGAGCCTCCAAGGGGCTGGACGGCTAGGGTTTATTGTGCAAGCCTATTATGCCATGTCACACATAAGTGTGACTTATATAGGCAGCCCACTAAAGGGGGCTGGCCATGGGGAAGAAACCCTAATAGGGTTATGTGTAATTACTCTTAATTGCACATTAACCCCTATTATTTGTATCAAATACAAATAGGCCTATAAAGAACTATTCTTTATTCACTAAAACCCTTTCTCTCATAGACTTTAAAGCCCTTCTTGCATGATCAGTGTGTGACCCATTGGGTTCACATCATTAAGTAGTAGGAATAGCACAAGGTGTGCACAATGGAACTCTTTCCATTTAGGGTCTAATTGGAACTCCTTCCAATTCCCTAATTGATTATAACTCACTTATATCAATTAGGGCTTCTACTAACCATGAGTAACACCTAGCATATGGCTCATGGTGTGGTCCTTAATGAGGTGAATAGTCATTTACAAAGAACCCTTCTGTTATAGTTTATAGGTTACAATTGCATCCTTCCTTCAACACAATGTCTCCAATTGAACTAATAGGACATGGAAGTCTGTCAAGTCCCTAGTTCAATTACTTTATACTCATTCATAGATATCAACTCATTGATGAACTCATGAAACTCTTTTCATATTCATCCTACCATGGCCATGGATTTAATGAGTTATATTATGAATGCTATATGAGACATTCTCTCTCTTTTTCCTGAGAGTGATGGATCCCTTATTGATCACTCACATGCCTTCATACACATAGCAGTAGGGCCAATGAACACCTTTGTAGACCCCTGAATAGGATCTGCACTTAGTGTTATCAAACTTCTAAAGCTACATGCATAAGGCAACTATGGTGTCTCAGGTCTAAGGATTACTTGTACCACTATAACAATGAGAAACTGATTGACAGGCAGGATAAAACTCCATTCAGTTTATCTCATATCTTTGGTCACATTCAGTGTACCTATTCTTATAATAGGCACCCACTTGTTGGTTGTAGTGTCTCCACACAAATAGCTTGAGACTAGCTATCCTCCTATAGAGTCAACCTAACAAGTGCTAGTCCTATGGTTCATTACTGTCCATCATAGTGAACCTTCAACTAGGAATGCTTAAGGAGTTTAGTACAGAGATATATCTATAGTCTCAAAATTACAACTCTTTGTAATTCCATATTCTCAACTCTAACTCCATGGACATATTATGTAAATATAAATGATGCATATAAACATAATAGAATAAGCCCTTTTATTAAATCAATAATAAATGTGACATACATAAATGAAATCAAATGATTGTTCCTAATCCCTGAACAATCATCTCTATGATTGGCTCTAGGGCATAATCCTAACAGTATAGAGATAACATGGGCCTTCTGAGGGTACACCAATGGAACTTTTGTAGCATTCTGGGTGGTAATAGGTGGAAAACCCGTGCAATCCAAGGTGAAGGTAGCATTGACTTCTTCCATACCACTCTAGTCTTTTCTAGGAGTGACGACATAATATATGGCATTTGTGTCGATCTGGAAACTCAGAAGACCGCATTAAAGCAAGTCTTGTATCCTGTGTCTGAGATGCATGCACCTATTTGTATGATGTCCGATTCCTCTGGAATGATAATCATATTGCTCCTCGAATTGGAAACCACGATCTTGGAGATTTAGGGGATACTGTGGTAATGGTTGTATAAGGCCTGCAGCGACAAGATTTGGCAGCAAATGGGAGGGTGGTATAGGTAGGTTACTGAACATCCTACCCTGATTCATGCCTCTTGCTAGGAGTCCCCAAACGATTGGTTCTGGGAAGAAAGATTGATTGGTCTGGTTTCTACTGGTTTCATGACGAACCAAAGCTTCCACTACATTTCTTAGAGTCCTTACTTTCTTACGAAGTTCATCTAGACTTTCCATCAATGGAGGGGACTCCGAGATAGTCCTATTTCTTTCATCTGGGTGGGTCATAGCGACTTGGCACTCCTCAACACCAGCTAGATTCATGATAACCTGCGCCCCTGGCTTTGTTATTAGTTGAGATGGGTCGTACGGCCTTTCTCCTTCGGAAATTACTTCACAAGAATCTACTGTTTCCCCGTATTCGTTTTCGATATTAGTAGCCGTGCTGCTTAGGCATGAGTCTACTGATTTGTTCCTTTTCCTGCGTTGGTATACCCGATATGGCAAATTCCTATCTTCCACTTGGTGATGATAGAGAGGCTTGTTATCGACATTCTGATAGGCGATGATGGGAAACTTCTTTCTTGATGCCGATCGAAGTACCAAGCTGTCGATATAGGGCTGGAGAAGCTCTCTTGTATAGCCTTCATGGTACGCGGGGGTTAAGTCCTGTTGATAGGCGATGATGGGGAACATGACATCGGCAGATGGCAGCAGTAGCCTTTCATTGATGTATGGCTCGACGGATTCAATCGTTGGTCTTTTTAGCCTGACATAAGGGCCTCTTCTCTTGTTTTCGATAACATTGGTGTATGGATCATCTTCTCCTCCCAGCTTGAGCTGTAACCTACCTCCTGGTGGTGTAATAAGTTGAGAAGGATTGAACACGTCTTCTTTCATCGGCGCTTTCCCCTTTCGCGTGAGATGAGCATAAGGGTTCTTTGTCCAACCGGATGGGTCTTCTCGGCCGTATTTTGCTTGATCTTTCTTGCATGGCAATTCCCTAGATGTAACAAGCTTTCCTGGAGTAGTGCTTTGTTTGAACGAAGAGCGAGTGGGAGCTCTACGCGAGACATGTATAGTCATGAACTCTTCTTCGGCTATCTGTTGAGTCAGGCTTTGCTGTAAAGATCCCTGTGATCGGGCTTCATGATGTCTCTTAGTATCCATGCTTAAGTAATCGACAGTGGCTGATTCTCTGTAGCAAGCTTCACAGTAACACGGCTTTCGCCAATCATGCCCATTTTCGTCTATCCCTTGATAGATAGGTTTCCTCTGGCCTTTGTAGGCGATGATAGGGAATTCGTACCCTTTGGCTTCTTTCAACGTCCCATTCTCAAACAGCGGTCTTAATGCTTTCTTCGTAAAGATAGCCTGTTGAACTGGGGTGCCATCCGTTTGATATGCTATGATAGGGAAGTCTTTGGGTGGAGCCTGTAAGAGGTACCCCCACATAAGGTAAGGTTGAATTGAGCTGGTAGTCGGTTGCTCCAGTGGGATGAGGTCTAGGGCTTGCCCTATCATGTTGACCTCCTATTGATCTTCTCTTGTTTCTTCGAATTCGAGCCTTACTTGTGTTCCTAGGGAGGTTATGAGCTGCCCTGGGTTGAAAACCTCTTCCTGGTTGTCAACTTCATTTGCCATATGGGTTGAAGAAGGCCTTGAGTGAGACGATAACGGGTTTTGGATGATATTGGGCTTGACTTCTTGCTCTACCTTGAACTGGAGTAAGTTCTTGTCCAATAGGTCTTGGATATGGTGACGAAGGATGAAGCACTTATCTGTCAGATGTCCAGAGCCACCCTGATGGAATTCGCATTTGGCATTCAAGTCCCACTACCTTGGTAAGGGATCAGGAGTAGGCTTGTGAGGAATCGTAGTAATGAGGTTGGCTGCCAAGAGTTGATGTAATAATTGTGACATAGGTGCCGGTAGTGTATCAAATTTTCGGGGTTCCATTTTTGGGAAGGGTGCCGGGATAGGATTTGCACCAGGTGGAGCGGTCATTGCATTTGGCGCTGCTACTATTAGTAGTATAAACGGTTGAGATGCCACTTGTGGGTAAGAAGGATGCTCCTGTAGAGCATTTGCAGGTGTAGTGGCAATCATTTGGACCTCATGGCATGGCGCTGATTATGTGCGCCGTGTTTGAACTTTTCTACCACTCGTACTGGCGTTTCCTTGATCAATCAGAGTCTGAAGAGCCTGTGTGTCCATAAGCCTCCCAGATTTGACTCCGTCTTCAACTCTTTCCCCTACAATAACCAGATCAGCAAATCCTGAACCTGTATGCCCTAGGAGATGTGAGTAGTATGGTTCTTTCAGCGTATTGAGAAAGGTGCTGACCATCTCCCGCTCCATCATGGGCGGTTTCACTTGTACTGCTAATTCTCCCCATCGTTGGGCGTAACTCCTGAATGACTCATTACCTCGCTTCTGTTGCCGTTGTAGCTCAAAACGGTCTGGCGCTATTTCTGTATTGAATCGGTATTGGGCCAAAAAGGCATTGGCTAAATCGAACCATGTATGGATTTTGTGCGGATCTAGTTGAACAAACCAGGACAGGGCGGGGCCCATAAGGCTCTTTTGGAACTGTTGGATTAAGAACCTTTCGTCGTTACCATATTGGCACATTTATCCGCAATACACCCTAAGGTGTGTAAGTGGGCAACTAGTCCCGTTGTATTTGCTGAATTCCGGAGCCTTGTACTTGGGTGGAGGCTTCATGTCTGGGAAGAAACATAGACTTGAGAAGTCTACATTTCCATATGCATCGATCCCTTGTAGTCCCTGGATCTTTTCCTCCAAGCTTTCGAGCTTAGTAGTAACCTTTTTGTTCTCTACCTCTGCTTTAGGCTTCTCATTCTTATCATCAGGGTTCTTTGACGAAGTATTCTCTCTAGAGTTCTCTAGAATGGGCGGAGGTTGAGTCCAAAGATTCTGTGTGGTGTTTGACTGCCCACCAGGTGGAGGTGGCGGAGTGTTTTGTCCTTTATGATGCAGCTAACATGGCGGTTAGTGCGGCTATTAGCTCTTCCAAGTGATCAATTCGAGGATTACTGCTCTTGGGTGCTTCTTCCATAACTGGCGACATATGCTGTTCTGTCCTTTCTGGGTCGTTAGAAGGGTCGCGGATTTGTCCGCGGGTGGACTTGGATCATCCTCGAGGTCGTACTATGGTGTTAACTGTCTAGTCAAAGCTTGTAAGCTTTGTGCTTCTTGGAGCATTGACAGCTTTTGTTCTTTGGAACTTGACTGTGATGTTGGGCTGCTTGGAGCTTGAAATGGATACTTAGTACTTGATGCCTCGTGGCGCTTCGTACTTAGTACTTGATGGTGATGCTATCTCTTGTGGATAGTACTTTGTTGCTGATTCCTTCTTCTACTTTTCCACCTGGTACCTCATACCTAGTACCTTATACTTAATTCCTAGCACCTTATACCTTGCACCTAATACCTTGCACCTAATATCTTGCACCTAATACCTAGTGTAGGTAAAGACATAGTCAGTATGGGATTGATAAGCGGAAGTCGAATCTTTACTTTTTGTTATGTCTTGGGATATCCGGAGTTGATTCTGGTTTACCCTCGACATAACCTTGGGGAGTAAAGATTGGACGTATGCATGTCCTAGGTATCCCTCGTCTGTAAGGGACAACTCTTAAGAATGGTGCTGATGCAGCTTACTTGGATTCTTGTGAGGATATGACTCAAGCCTTGTAACCTGTGTTAATTACAAATGAGCGGAAATAACACTTGCTAACCCCTAGACTTGGCTTGGGTTTCGCAAGCATCCCTTCGTCTCCATTTAAGTCATTCCTTATTGGGTAACCTTGGTGCGTTGTTTGGTGGTGGGTTGATTGCAACCCTCCGGATGGATTTCTTTTATGCGATGTAGCTCTTTTAGGGTTATTGAACCCTTAGGTCAAATATTTGGAAAACTTCTAAACCAGACTTGATGTGGTGATATTGATCACCATCCTAGGGTGGCTCAAATGCATGATTTGCAAAGGCCGTAGGCACGGGATACCCATTTGGCCGTATGGACTCCTTTTGGGATGTATGTGATGATAACAACAACATGTATGTACATGATATATACAGGTAGGATATGTACAAGATAAATCCTTTACTCGTGCGTGTCGGTATCTTAATGCAACAGGGGTTGGCATTTCTTTCCTAGGGATGCTAAATGATATGTTATCATGAGGCTGGGCGATGCAAGCTAGTCCTAGAAAGATGGGGTCCCAAATCACCTAGGCCTCTCGCAAGCGTAAACAAGCCTTGGGTGATCTGGGTGGGGGCTTTTCAATGCACAAAACCGCCCGATGTACAAACCATCTGACGGAGCATACACCTACATTCGCCCCCTGCTATCCTGCAGGGTTGGACACTCGTGCATGCCCGGGTTCAAATAAAACAAAGTATGCATGTATGCATGAAGTGAGCAGTTTGTATTTGAGGAAAGGATGACATACATTCACATGGCATGATATAGCATTTGAGCATATCAATCACATAGGAAAGCAATTAAATACTTAAGAAAGTAAATAAATGCTTGAAAGAATAAAGACTCACGCACCCCACAAAAAGAGAAAAAGGAGGTAGTCAGTAATCTGTCAGAAAATCTGTAAATCAATCATGAATAATAACAGAAGACTTGGTCCTATCCAAGTTGTATAGGAAATTAACAATTTGAAAGGGGATTTTAGAAACATCGGTAAAATCACATGGGACTAAACCTACAGGTCCCCAGTGGAGTCGCCATGCTGTCGCTACCCCTAAAAAGGATGGGAGATTTTCCCTTCCTAAGTTTGGGACGACCCCGGGGCATCCGTTTCTAGTGGGTGGTGTTGAGTAAGATGGATTCAGTTCAAGGGCGCCTTGACTGTCCTAGGCATGCGAGCATATCTAGAATTATTAAGGCTATGGAGTCGCCACCAATCAGGGGTTTGAGGACATGATTGGACATCCTATGGTTGATCAGAGAGTGGGATTATTTGAGATCCCAAAAAACAAATCCATCTGAGGTCTTATCATCAAATGGGTCCATCTGAGGGTCGTTTGGAAATTGATTGACTCCTAGTGGTCTGTGAGACTAAAGATTGTGGGTAAGGGGGTTTGGTTACGAGTGGGGAAGGTGTGAGGCACCCCACATCGCCCGTTGGAATCCAACGGTTCCCGATCTCATCAATGTTTCTGATTAAAATCCCATTTGATATTGTTGATTTCCTATACAAATAATTTGACATAGAATACCCTTTTGAAGGATGTTGAATCTGTTTGTTTTGAAAAAAGATCCTTAAAGGCAGTAGAGCAAAGTATTTTTGAAGGTGTTGGTTTTGAAAGAGTGTGCCTTAAGGTTGTGAATGAAAATTGTTTCGAAAGGACCACAAATTCGCCTTCCTTCTCTTCGGTATCTTAGGTCAAATTGGTTAACTCTACTGCACCCCTATCTTGTAGCAGTAAAATCAATCCTTTATGAAAGGATGGAAATGGAAATGATGTGAAATCATTTTTAAAGAATTAATATCAAGTGCGAACCTTTTTTGAGATCTAGAGAAAGCTCGAGACTTTTAAAGTCGAGAGGTGGATAAAAAGGGATGCTTTTTTAAAGCTATTGAAATGGAGAGGGCGTTCCCTTTTGGAGGGAAAGGTTTGTCTTTTGAAGACAAGGGTTCCTTTTGAAGGAAGGAATGTATTTGATTGAGGAAAGAACACTTTTGGAGTGTGAAGGACTTTTGTTTAAACAAAGCTTTATGATTCTTAATCTCAATTGAAAAGAGATCCTGTATAGAATGATGGTGTTTGTAAAATTGACTTGATTAAGATGATAGTTTTTTAGAAAGAGGGCACGCGCCTTTTAATGAAAAGAGTTTGTTCGAGTCATTTTTGGAATGAACTCGTCAATTGAAAACAACACGCTTGTCAACAATTTGCTTGTTGGCAAGTGGTCCTTTGTGAGTCAAAAATCTTTATTTGATAAAGATGGTAATGTTGTCAAAAGTGATTTGAAGACAATGGTCTTATGTAGGTATGAATCTTTTAGCAAGGATTTAAGATGTAAAGAATCACTTTTAATTTTAAAAGACTTTTTGAAAAGGTATTTGGAGCTTTTGAAGCATAAAAATGATTAGGAGGAATTTAAAGCCAATCATGGTGCGCGCTTGGATTAATTGAATAAAATGCGACCGATCAAATCTCACGAGGATTGAGATTTTACTACGTGACATAGGGACACGCAAGAGCTTCTGGATTTGGAGGAAGGTGATTCATTGGAATCTGGCGGGTCAATTGATTAAGTCCATTTGATGGCGATAAGCTATTATGCTATGGATGAGTTTTTAAGCCTTTAATGTTGTAAACTTTTATCCATGGCATAATAGATTATCTCGAGACATTAGTTATATCTTATTCACATGGGAATAGAATTGAAATATCAACATGGCATGAAATTTCAAGATAAGCACATCAAAAAATGTCAAAAGATGTATAAGCACAATCAACCTTGGCAAAGCTTGGAATTCATGAATACGATGTTTATTGCTTTGAAAAGCATAAGTATATGTACATAACATGGAAAGGGTCAAGTGACCACAAAATGAAAAGTGCTTAAGTATTGGGATAAAAGGTCGCAACGACCACAACCCGGAGGGTAGCGAAAAGCCATAGCCTCTAAATAAAGCGGTAAATAATTAGAATTTTTAAGGGCAAGAGTCGCAACGACCACACAACTCGGAGGATTCAACCTCGAAAGTAAAAGAAAGAAAAAGAAGCCTACTGTGCCTAATATCAAGAGCGTGTAGGGGCCGTAGCCATAAAGACAAAGAAAAAAAGGGCCTACTGCGCCTCATATCAAGAGCGTGTAGCCGTGGAAACAAGAAGAGGTTAGTGTAAACAATATGCATGCATGCATGAACCTAACCATGCCAAATTTGATTTTGTTTAAACATCATCTCAACCTTTTGGTATACTTAAATTTCCATTCCACACATCATATATGCAAACTCACATGTGATAAAAGAAAATGAAAATGGGTGATAGCAACCTATTTGGAAGGGTTTGCAAGCATTGGGTGGTTTAGGGTTTTCCTGCCTTTAACCCACCATACAAGGGTTGATCCCTCCACGATACGTGTTAGGAGACCCAGGTACGTACTCGGGCTAAGGTAGGGAAGGTGACAATCACATGTTAAGGCTGCAAGAATAACGGTAAACTTAATAGGAAATTTTAAACTAGAAAGCTTAGGAATAAAAGGGGAAGCTCACCTAGTGTAGGTGATTTCACCTTAGCTTTGAGTTAGGCCTAAGTGCTTGAAATCCTCCTTTGAGAAGCTCGTTTGATGATTCCAAGTGTGTTTGGAAAGTGGTGGAGTGAAATAGGGAAGGAAAGTGGGGTAACAGTGAAGTTACCAGTCAGCAGAAGTGAAGTTGCCACTCAATAGATATGAAATTGACAGTCATTCTGTAGTAAAACTGCAGCAGAATTTGTGTCCTTCTTATGCCATCCAAATGGAACTTGGATGGTTCAAGCCTAGGATTTTCCTTCAAGAACGGCCCCCAGATATGTGTGAGAGGGTTCTTGAGAGGATGTGTGGTGGATTTCTCCTTGTGGTGGATGGAATTGGATTAGATTTTTGGGTTGGATGGACTAGTGTTTAGGATGGTTTTCTTTTGATGGAAGGATTAGTGTATGGGTTAGTGTGAGGATGAAATGACTAAGGGCTTCCTAATTGTGTGTGGGAAAGATGGAATGAGGCTAAGGATTAGAAGTTTTGGGAATTGGCCCTTAATTCATAAAAATGGGGGCTATTTATAGGAACATTTGGACTTTTAGGGGTAAAATGGACATTTTGAGGGGCATTTCGGTCACATGGGACGTGGGGGGCATTTAGGCATTGTTTGCTGAAGGAATTACCTCATTTGATGAGGGCAAGATGGTCCAAAAGTGGCAAAAGGGCAAATTGCCCATCCACGCTGGCATAGCAGGCATGGCCCACGCTGGTCTGGCCAGCGTGGAAAACAGTCCCATCCAAGCAGTTGGATTTCGGCTATAGGAGGCTGCAGGGATCTGCAGAGCCGAAAACAAGATCTTCCACGCTGGTTTGGCCAGCGTGGGCACAGTTATCCCACATTTGTGATGATTTCTCATCATCACATATGGGAACTTGTGTTTTTTGGGTAGTGTGCCCTTCTAGAAGCTATGGGGCCATTGCGGTGGGCCTAGGGGGGTGGTCTGCCCTACTGTGGGGTCGTACGATCACGTGATCGTGTTCGATCGCTGATCGGGTGAAATCTGACCGTTGATCTTGAATGGGGATTGAAACTTTGGGTCCCAAAACTTGGTTTGGGACCAAAGAGTGGAGTGTGCACTCTCTTGGGTGGGATTGAATGGCTCGGATGCGAGTATGATGTTTGTAGGTTCTGTAATTAGGGTTTTGTTGATCGTGAGCCGAATGAGGCCCGATCTTCGATCAAATGGTCCTGTATTGATTTTGAGGGGTTGAATTGAAGATCTAACGGTCGGTTTGACCGTTGGATGTGAAATTGTGAGGAATTGAACCACCTAATGTTGCATTAGGGGTTCGGTTTTGGGCGATTTGGGGATCGGAGGGCTCGTGCCTTCTGATTCCCAATCAAATAGTCCTAGATTGCTCGAGGGATGTGGAATTGAAGATCCTACGGTTGAATTGGCCGTCAGATCAAGGATTGTTGGAGATTGAACCACCTAGTGCTGAATTAGGGGTTCAGTTTAGGGAAAACTGGGGATCAGAGGGCTCGTGCCTTCTGATTCCCGATCAAATGATCCTAGACCACTCTAGGGATGTTGAATTGAAGATCCTACGGTTGAATTGGCCGTTGGATCAAAGATTGTTAGGAATTGAACCACCTAGTACCGATTTAGTGGTTCAATTCGGGACGAAATTGGGGATCGGAGGGCTCGTGCCTTCTGATTCCCAATCAAATGGTCCTAAACCACTCTAGGATGTTGAATTGAAGATCCTACGGTTGAATTGGCCATTGGATTAAAGATTGTTGGGAATTGAACCAACTAGTATTGATTTAGGGGTTCAATTTGGGGGAAATTGGGGATCGGAGGGCTTGTGCCTTTTGATTCCCAAGCAAATGATCCTAGACCGCTCTAGGGATGTTGAATTGAAGATCGTATGGTTGAATTGGCCGTTGGATCAAAGATTGTTAGGAATTGAACCACCTAGTACCGATTTAGGGGTTCAATTTGGGGGAAATTGGGGATCGGAGGGCTTATGCCTTTTGATTCCCAATCAAATGGTCCTAGACCGCTCTAGGGATGTTGAATTGAAGATCCTACTGTTAAATTGGCCGTTGGATCAAAGATTGTTAGGAATTGAACCACCTAGTACCGACTTAAGGGTTTAATTTAGGGTTTTCGGGTATCGTGCCCGTTCCCGACTCTTGGGCTTCGAAAATCGGAAGTCAATTTGAGGAGAGGCTTTGTCCTAATGGGTAGGACAGGGTGAATGAAGTTAGGTACAGAACATGTTTGACCTAATTGTATTGTTGACGGGTTGATTGATTTTGTCCAGAGGCGGCCCGGCAAAGTTTGGGTGTCTACGGGTTTGCAAGGGTGTTCATTGGCTCTACTGTTATATGTGTGAAGGCATGTGTGTGATTAATAAGGGATCCATCACTTTTAGTAATAAGGAGAGAATGTTCTCATAAGAACACTCATAAATATAACTCATGTAAATATGTGGCCACAGTATTATGATGATCATGGAAAAGGGTCTTCATGATGCATCTTATGAGTTGATATTTTGAAAGGGTTCATAAATGTATTAAACTGGGGACTTGACAGACTTCCATGTCTTATTAGTTCAAACAGAGACATTGTGTATGATGGAGGGATGTAATTGTAACCTTAAGTTGTAACTGAAGGGTTCTTTGTTCGATAATTATTCACCTCATTTAGGACCACACCATGAGCCATTGCTAAATGTTACTCATGGCTAGTAGAAGCCCTAATTGATATAAGTGAGTTATAATCAATTAGGGAATTGGCAGGTGTTCCAATTAGACCCTTAATGGAAAGTGTTCCATTGGGCACTCCATGTGACATTGAGTGCCACTACCTACTACTAAATGTTATTACCCAGTGGGTCACACACTAAAGATGCAAAGAATGACTTTAAAGTTGTGAGAGAAAGGGCAAGAGTGCATAAGAATAGTTCGTGAGGGCCATACTTGCATTAGATGTAAATAAGAGGGGTTATTGTGCAATTTAGGGAAATTGCACTCCCACACAAAGTGGGATTCCTCCCTTGGCCAGCCCTCTTTGGTGTCTATATAAAGGCCACTAGCATGTACCTTAGATACTATGAAATTCACTCTCTCCTCTCTCTTGGCTGAACCTGAGGAAGCTCTCTCTCTCTCTCCTTCTTCTCTTCTTCTAGCATTCAACAAGGGCAATTAGAAGGAAGTTTGAAGGCCTTTGCTAGGTGTGGATACCATGGAGGCAGTGCACTTGTGCTGCATGTAGCTGCTCATTTAAGGATTATTCATTGCTGTCTAGAAATTCAAGAGCCAGGAATTTGAAGATTTGAATCAACTGTAAGTGCTCTAACCTTTCTTCTAGTTAGGGTTTTATGTTTTGTATGAACCATGATCAGATTCATGAGCTTTAAGAAATTGTATTATGATTTTGTTTATCATTATCTTCCGCTGCGTAATTTTTCTCTACATCAATTCCTTACAAAATATCATTTATTATTTAAGCAAGAAAATGACAGACTATGAGGTGAAGTACAATGCAATTGAAAAGGCTTGTGTAGCACTTGTATGGGCGACGCAGAAACTCTGTCACTATATGATGTCCTTCAAAGTATTCTTGATAAGTCGCATGGATCCGTTGAAGTACCTGATAGAGAGGCCACTATTGTCATACAGAACTGCTCGATGGTCAATTCTCCTTAATGAATTTGACATCAAGTATGTGAATCAAAATTCTATCAAGGGGAACATCATTGTAGATTACCTAGCCAACTGTCCTGTGTCATCATCTGCTTCGTTCAGCGATCAGTTTCCAAACGAGTGTTGGGAATCGAACAAGAGGGAAAAATACAAAGGCGGAATATAAAAATTTTTCCTACGATTCCCAATCCCATGAATCTAACTATGCATAACACAAAATCAAACCCTAACTATGAAGAGGGTTAGAACACTTACAGGATTTTTGTCTTCTCCGTTTTGCTCCAAGCTTCTACTCCGGACAGCGGTGAATGAGCAGCCCAAGTGTGCTGCCTCCAACGGTATCCACACCCAGCTATAGCTTCAAGCCTTTTCTTTCTTCTTCCTTGTTGTTGCTAGAGGTGGAGAAGAGAGAGAGAGAGAAGAGAGCCTCCAAAGGGCTGGACGGCTAGGGTTTATTGTGCAAGCCTATTATGCCATGTCACACATAAGTGTGACTTATATAGGCAGCCCACTAAAGGGGGCTGGCCATGGGGAAGAAACCCTAATAGGGTTATGTGTAATTACACTTAATTGCACATTAACCCCTATTATTTGTATCAAATACAAATAGGCCTATAAAGAACTATTCTTTATTCACTAAAACCCTTTCTCTCATAGACTTTAAAGCCCTTCTTGCATGATCAGTGTGTGACCCATTGGGTTCACATCATTAAGTAGTAGGAATAGCACGAGGTGTGCACAATGGAACTCTTTCCATTTAGGGTCTAATTGGAACTCCTTCCAATTCCCTAATTGATTATAACTCACTTATATCAATTAGGGCTTCTACTAACCATGAGTAACACCTAGCATATGGCTCATGGTGTGGTCCTTAATGAGGTGAATAGTCATTTACAAAGAACCCTTCTGTTATAGTTTATAGGTTACAATTGCATCCTTCCTTCAACACAATGTCTCCAATTGAACTAATAGGACATGGAAGTCTGTCAAGTCCCTAGTTCAATTACTTTATACTCATTCATAGATATCAACTCATTGATGAACTCATGAAACTCTTTTCATATTCATCCTACCATGGCCATGGATTTAATGAGTTATATTATGAATGCTATATGAGACATTCTCTCTCTTTTTCCTGAGAGTGATGGATCCCTTGTTGATCACTCACATGCCTTCACACACATAGCAGTAGGGCCAATGAACACCTTTGCAAACCCCTGAATAGGATTTGCACTTAGTGTTATCAAACTTCTAAAGCTATATGCATAAGATAACTATGGTGTCTCAGGTCTAAGGATTACTTGTACCACTATAACAATGAGAAACTGATTGACAGGTAGGATAAAACTCCATTCAGTTTATCTCATATCTTTAGTCACATTCAGTGTACCTATTCTCGCAATAGGCACCCACTTGTTGGTTGTAGTGTCTCCACACAAATAGCTTGAGACTAGCTATCCTCCTATAGAGTCAGCCTAACAAGTGCTAGTCCTATGGTTCATTACTGTCCATCATAGTGAACCTTCAACTAGGAATGCTTTAGGAGTTTAGTACAGAGATATATCTATAGTCTCAAAATTACAACTCTTTGTAATTCCATATTCTCAACTCTAACTCCATGGACATATTATGTAAATATAAATGATACATATAAACATAATAGAATAAGCCCTTTTATTAAATCAATAATAAATGTGACATACATAAATGAAATCAAATGATTGTTCCTAATCCCTAAACAATCATCTCTATGATTGGCTCTAGGGCATAATCCTAACAATCTCCCACTTGCACTAAAGCCAATCGACCATGTATCGCATACCTATCTTCTCAAGATGTTGGTCTTGGACATAACCAATTATGTTTTAAAGCTTTAGTCAGTAGGTCTACAAAAACTTTTGTAGATAATATCTTTTGTAATGTATCTATTACCTCTTCCAATGATTCCTCTAATCACTTGGAATTGTCACTCTATGAGTTTGGACTTTTGATGAGACCGTGATTCCTATACTTGAGCTATAGACCCATTATTGTCACAAAACAAGGTGTGGGCAACTCAATGGAAGGAACAACTCCAAGTTCTAAATGAACTTATAGATCCAAACAGTCTCCTAGACAATGCGACAATTAATTCACCCTTAATAATGGAATCCACTGTATCTTTCATACAGTTCTTCCATTAAGTATTTTACCAACTAAAGTGAATATAAAATATACCCCATATGGATTATATCCAAATCCATATACCCATCTACTATGAGTTTACAATTTCCATATGCAATCCAATATTCCAAATTTGAATTGACTGATAACTATTTGTAACAATTACAACATAATAGCTATCAGGTTTAATACATAGTGTAGAATAAGGCTTCTTAACACTTTAAGAACCTTACTTGTGTTATCCTAGGGCACATACCCTTGAATAATGAATTCTTATCTGAAGTAAATCAGACCTCCCTTAGAATTCTCCATGTCGAACTCCTTCAACATTTCAACTATGTTTAATGACTTGGAGATACTTAGCAATCTATATGATCTATCTCTATAGATCTTGTTGGATGCTTCTACCAAATCTTTCATGAAGAAGTTTTTCTCAAAAACTAAAACTTCACATTAGATAACATTTATATATCATTCATAATGATTAGGATGTCATCTTATTGATAGGATAAAGAAAAACGATCGCACTCCCACTAACCTTTTATACACTCATGGTCCATCTATACAATGAGAGAAATCAAACAATTTGATTACTTCAACTTTATAGATGTTCTAATTACGAGAACCTTGTAGTCTATTAATAGACTTCTATAACTTACACACTTTTATGGTTTTTCACCATTTGATATAACATCTTTATATCCTTTTTGACATATCTTATATTCAAAATGTGTGTTTATAGATAACAAGATCCAAATGGATTTTAGCATAACTATTATCAAACAAGTTTCTTTATAGACAACTTTTTGCCTATGTTGAAAACATTCTTAAATAGCTAAGCCTTTTAGGTCTCTACCAATCCATATTGGATTTAATGACTCTTAGTTATTTCTGTTAGGATTATGCCCTAGAGCCAATCATAGAGATGATTGTGTAGGGATTCGGAACAATCATTTGATTTCATTTATGTATGTCACATTTATTATTGATTTAATAAAAGGGCTTATTCTATTATGTTTATATGCATCATTTATATTTACATAATATGTCCACGGAGTTAGAGTTGAGAATATGGAATTACAAAGAGTTGTAATTTTGAGACTATAGATATATCTCTGTACTAAACTCCTTAAGCATTCCTAGTTGAAGGTTCACTATGATGGACAGTAATGAACCATAGGACTAGCACTTGTTAGGTTGACTCTATAGGAGGATAGCTAGTCTCAAGCTATTTGTGTGGAGACACTACAACCAACAAGTGGGTGCCTATTATAAGAATAGGTACACTGAATGTGACCAAAGATATGAGATAAACTGAATGGAGTTTTATCCTGCCTGTCAATCAGTTTCTCATTGTTATAGTGGTACAAGTAATCCTTAGACCTGAGACACCATAGTTGCCTTATGCATGTAGCTTTAGAAGTTTGATAACACTAAGTGCAGATCCTATTCAGGGGTCTGCAAAGGTGTTCATTGGCCCTACTGCTATGTGTATGAAGGCATGTGAGTGATTAACAAGGGATCCATCACTCTCAGGAAAAAGAGAGAGAATGTCTCATATAGCATTCATAATATAACTCATTAAATCCATGGCCATGGTAGGATGAATATGAAAAGAGTTTCATGAGTTCATCAATGAGTTGATATCTATGAATGAGTATAAAGTAATTGAACTAGGGACTTGACAGACTTCCATGTCCTATTAGTTCAATTGGAGACATTGTGTTGAAGGAAGGATGCAATTGTAACCTATAAACTATAACAGAAGGGTTCTTTGTAAATGACTATTCACCTCATTAAGGACCACACCATGAGCCATATGCTAGGTGTTACTCATGGTTAGTAGAAGCCCTAATTGATATAAGTGAGTTATAATCAATTAGGGAATTGGAAGGAGTTCCAATTAGACCCTAAATGGAAAGAGTTCCATTGTGCACACCTCGTGCTATTCCTACTACTTAATGATGTGAACCCAATGGGTCACACACTGATCATGCAAGAAGGGCTTTAAAGTCTATGAGAGAAAGGGTTTTAGTGAATAAAGAATAGTTCTTTATAGGCCTATTTGTATTTGATACAAATAATAGGGGTTAATGTGCAGTTAAGTGTAATTACACATAACCCTATTAGGGTTTCTTCCCCATGGCCAGCCCCCTTTAGTGGGCTGCCTATATAAGTCACACTTATGTGTGACATGGCATAATAGGCTTGCACAATAAACCCTAGCCGTCCAGCCCCTTGGAGGCTCTCTTCTCTCTCTCTATCTTCTCCACCTCTAGCAACAACAAGGAAGAAGAAAGAAAGGACTTGAAGCTCTAGCTAGGTGTGGATACCGTTGGAGGCAGCACACTTGGGCTGCTCATTCACCGCTGTCCGGAGTCGAAGCTTGGAGCAAAATGGAGAAGACAAAAATTCTGTAAGTGTTCTAACCCTCTTTGTAGTTAGGGTTTGATTTTGTGTTATGCATAGTTAGATTCATGGGATTGGGAATCGTAGGAAAAATTTTTATATTCCGCACTTCGATTTTTCCCTCTTGTTCAATTCCCAACAGTGGTATCAGAGCCATGATTATGCATAATACAAAATACATATGGGCTGCTAATTATGGTGTAGTTGAATGATTCAAAAATCTGGAAAATTTTTCTGCATAATTGGTTTTCCTCCATGGCTGAACCTAGGGTTTGGAACCCTAGGTCAATTCTCTTCTACTCCTCTTCTAATTGATGGTTAAGTGTATCCATGGATGCAATAGGTTGCATAGGGTTTGAGTTTGGAGAAGAAGAATAAGGAAACTAGGGTTTTATAAAACTGTTATGAACAGTTTTCATGGTTGCCATGAAAAACCGTCATCTTGTTTTGCCTGCCGAATTCAGAGTTCTTCTCCAAAATTTTCGAGCCATATATGGTTAGAAAGCTCTTTGAATAAGCTTTCCAACCCAACAAACGGTGCATCAATCCGAGTTCTGTAGTGAAAGTTATGAATTTTTTACTACAGGCTGTCTGGAAAGACAGTTTTGCTCGGGAATGATGCAATAGCCACAACTTTGAGTTATTGATGGAGATCAAAGGCATGGCAATGGTTGCCACCACTTGGCTTATGTTCTAGACATGGTAGGGAAAGGTACCCAAGCATTTAGATGCATCATAATTGGATTAAGATGCTAGAACAGAAGGAAGAAGGAGAAGAACACCATGGACGCTCAATCTGGGTTTTAGAACCCTAAGGTTCTTGCAATTAATTCTAATTAAAGCTGCTGTATTTATGATGGAAGATCGTTGTAGGATCATTATATATCATGTGTATATGATTTTCTTTAAGTTTCAAAAAGGTTTTGATGGAAAAAGATTCAAAAAGTTTGAAAATTTTTCATGAACAGCATAGCAGATTTTCTCTGCAGAAAAGTCATCAATGGAGTTTTGATTAGAACTTGAGTTAGGGAACTCCAAATTGCATGAAACCAATTGCATTAGTTTCCTAAGACATGTAGGATACTGGGAAAATTCGTTTGGTAGCCTAATTCATTCATCTTTCTGGGTTTTAAATCAATTTCTGACCATGGACAGTGTGCTGTCAAATTCTGGGCAGCCTACTGTTGTTTTAATTGTTTAGAACAATTGGTGATGATTTGATCATCCAAACCTCTTCTATTAGCTTAGTATTTCATGTAGGGACATGATACAAAAGCTGGTTTCAATGTAGGAGTCAAATTGATAAGGATTTAGAAGCTATTGTGACCTTCAAGGTCTGCAACAATGGCTCCAGCAATGGGTTTTGGAAACCCTTATTGTTCTTGATGATGGCAGCCACTTCCACCACTTCTCACGTGTCCAGAGGCTTGTCCCACACCCCTAGGATGTTCTCCCATGGCTGGCCATGGCCTCCCACAGTCGTTGGTGGCCATGGCAGCCTAGCCAAGCTCAGGCAGCCCCCTGGTAGTGATGGCTGCATAGAGTTAAGGATGAAACCCTAATTTTGAGTTAATGATGAAACCCTAATTTCATTATAGCATTAATTAAAACCCTAATTGGAATATTAATTACCTTAATTAAGAGTTAATGATTGGTCATTAAATGACCAATCATGGTTATTGATTGTTAGGGTATAATTAATACCATTAATGATGTCTAGGGTTAGGGTTTTGGAAACCCTAATTAGTGTAATTAATTAAGGGTAATTAATACCCTATTTGGCATTAATTAAACCCTAATCCCTTTTATTAAATACCATATGAACCTAGGGTTTTAATGATTGGACATTAAATGACCAATCATAAGGCATTTAATGATTAGGGCTTGCATTTAGGGTTTAGGGTTATGCATTTAGGGTTTAGGGTTTTAGGAAACCCTAATACACTAATTCATTATTTTAATGATTTTATTTAATTCCTATATTAATTATTTAATTAATATTGATTAATTTTATAATGTTTTAAATGGTTTAAAACACAATTAGGGATTAAATTAAAATCTGGAAATTCTTAATTAAATGAAATTGTTTTGTTTAATTAAGGAAACCCTAATATTGGATATTAGAGTTATTTTAGGAAACTTTACATGTTTTAAATTAATTTGATTAATTGAAACTGTAATGTCTTAAATGTTAAGACTTTATTTAATTCTGGATATTTTTGTTAAAACCTAATAAGATTAGGATGCATTAATGAGATTAATGTAAATCATTCAAGAGAATTACCATAATGCCCATATGTTTTAATGCTTACAGTTTTTCTTTACATTATGCAATGAGATTGTATGTATGTGCTTGGATGATGATTATGGACTATACCCTTTAAACCAATTGTGATTGGCCGTCTTATGAATGGGATGTTATTATTTACAAGAGTTGTAATTTTATTAAGGTGATGTAATTTATTTGGGGCTTGCATGCCACCTTCCCTCTCCCTCTCTCTCTATCATTCTCTTATGTACCCCACATTCCCCTTATGTATCCCTTTCTTTAAATTATGTAAATGTTATGTAATCGAGAGCGCACTAAGGAGCATGGTGGACCCAAAGGAGCATGATAGAGCCCAACAAGCCAATGGTGGAGACCATCAAGCCAAGGGAGCAGGACTTGAAAGCTTAGAGAAGTGTTTCAAGAAAGCATGCATGTTACGAATGGTTTATTTTACGATCACCTACACCCACCTTAGACCTTGGATTCAATCTATTGGCTTGGATTGAATCCTCTCAAAGTCCATAATCATCATAGTGGGAGCTTAAATTTATGAGATAATTGTATTAGCTCCAATACCATAGTTTGGTATATGTTACCTATTCACTTAGGGACTAATATCAAAATATGGTACTTTATATATGTTGATATATAATAGCATGCGATGTATGATTTATAATAGCATGAGATGTATGATTATAAATAGCATAATTTATATGTTTAAATTTTGATACATAGGATGCATGTTAATTTGATGAGACCCTTTAAAACCCCTCTTATTTAATATTAAGTTGAAAATGGAGAAGTCATTGGGGAATGAATTCTTCATTGCCTTCCATCATTATAGGATCATCTAACGTCCCTTAATGTGGGTACCTGGCTGCAGACATGTAGGAGCTACCCATATTAAAGACATTACTTGAAACTATCACATATGTAGATATCATGGGGTGCCTAAGCTGGTATATACCAAGAAACTAACATGTGAGGTATATATTTGGTGAAACATACCTGTGTGAATGATGGGCTTAACTTAACTAGGGAAGTATTCCAAGAAACTAACATGTGAGGAGTATGTACCCTAGAGGCAAAACGATTGGAATTTGCTTATGAAGCAATAGACAAAGAGTTGTCTTCTTATTGTGGGTTAGAAGCCAAGAAACTAACATGTGAGGCTTCTAGGTCACAGTGGGACCCCAATCCCCATTAGGAATGAGATTCCCAAATTCCATTAGAGGGTGTATGCAATTTGATAAAATAGTGGGAGGTACCATATGATTAAAGACCCAATCATTATGGATAAAAATGAAATCTAATTCTCTGTTTATGTAGATTACCTAATTACTCACCTCAAAACACCTAGTTCCTAATATATAGGATATTGATAGTTTGACTAAACCCGATTTCTTTGATTGACTTAGGAAATTGAGAATTGTTCTCAATTTCAAAAGATTGTTTATATGCTATTAGGCCTTTTATTAAAGGCCCTCCATAAAACATCCTAAGAAGAAAAAGACACTATGCGCAATTGGCATCTTGTTGCCATACTATATGATAGTATTTATGACTAATGAGCTTAAGAAGCAAAATTAGTTAATGCAAGTGCCTTTGATGTCCTACATCACCTACAAAGGTTGTATTGTGAGTAAAATAATACTATAAAGTATAGTACTTGTAAAGGACTTCTTCTGGACTAGGATGTAATAAAAGTTGTTTATTAATAATCATTCTTTTGAAAAATGATTAATCACATAGAATAGCTTGAGAAGCTAGATGTGATTTAAAATGGAAGCATAGAGGAAAGCAAGTCTTGAAAAGTCAAAGACAAAGAAATATAATTATTTTGTAGTAAACATAAGGTATTGTAAAGGGAACTTGATAAAGTATCAGTCTTCCTAGAAGAACCAAACTTTTGAAGTTTTGGTTCATGCTCTAAACTAAATTGTTGGTTAGTTCTGCTTCTTGGTTTTTGGATTCTAGTGTAATCTAAATCGAAGCAGAAAGTTAAGTAGATAATAAGTTACCTTTAAAAATTTTAATAGAGCAAGAGTTGCTAGATTAATTTTGGGAACTTATTTCTTAACTAGGTCATTTAAGACATTCTAGAAATTTGATTTCTGAATTTAAATGACTAATTAGAGCGAATGCAACGTATTTCGAGAATACAAGAGATGTAGAGACTCTCATTTAAATGTAACGATTATGACTTGGTTATGGGATGACCAAACCCATCTTTTACTTGGTGAAGTGAATGAGTTACATTTATAATTTGACTATACATTGTGATGTATACAGTCATGTAGAGCATGCATTCAATTATAGTAGACTCATCTTAGAATACCATAGCTCAATGGTGAATCTAAGAGAACAAATTGAACCCTATTAAGATATGGTTTGATCCATGATGAGTTTTACTAACGTATCCATCTAGGATATACCTTAAAATTGCTACATATTGATAATTTAGGGTTCACTCCAGTTTTGTCCCAATTATATCAGATATGATATGGGAAGAAACCCAACTTATAGAAGTTAAGGCTTGGGCTTGTGCTACGTATGTCTGGAAACATAATGTAGACAATCTGGAAATACGGTCAAGTAAGTGTTGAATTGTGGTATATCCCAAAAGTGGTTGGGATAGTATTTCTATTACCCTAATGAACAAAAGTTGTCCATTAGGATGTTTGCTGGATTTTCTTGAGAAAGAGTTCATTCAAGAAGATGCAAAAGTAGATAGAATTTATAGAATTGTCTGTAAAGCCACAAACGAACAAAGATCCAACCCTTGTCTCTGTTAAGACAAAACCCTTAACTACACTACAATCTTTTCATAGATCAAATTGGATATTTCTTAACAAAGAGAGATATTGTATCTCTATTAGAATGTGAAAGAATTGTTCTTTGGTGATAAAGATCACCAAGATAATCCTATTGATTATGACTAGACGATGTTTCACATCAACTCGAGAAATGACTAAGAGTCATTAAATCCAATATGGATAGGTAGAGACCTAAAAGGCTTGGCTATTTAAGAATGTTTTCAACATAGGCAAAAAGTTGTCTATAAAGAAACTTGTTTGATAATAGTTATGCTGAAATCCATTTGGATCTTGTTATCTATAAACACACATTTTGAATATAAGATATGTCAAAAAGGATATAAAGATGTTATATCAAATGGTGAAAAACCATAAAAGTGTGTAAGTTATAGAAGTCTATTAATAGACTACAAGGTTCTCATAATTAGAACATCTATAAAGTTGAGGTAATCAAATTGTTTGATTTCTCTCATTGTATAGATGGACCATGAGTGTATAAAAGGTTAGTGGGAGTGCGATCGTTTTTCTTTATCCTAAGTATGGATGACATCATAATCATTATGAATGATATATGAATGTTATCTAATGTAAAGTTTTAGTTTTTGGAGAAAAACTAATTCATGAAAGATTTGGCAAAAGCATTCAATAAGATCTATAGAGATAGATCATATAGATTGCTAAGTATCTCCAAATCATCAAACATAGTTGAAATGTTGAAGGAGTTCAACATGGAGAATTCTAAGGGAGGTCTGATTTACTTCAGATAAGAATTCATTATTCAAGGGCATGTGCCCTAGGATAACACAAGTAAGATTCTTAAAGTGTTAAGAAGCCTTATTTTACACTATGTATTAAACCTGATATCTATTATGTTGTAATTGTTACAAATAGTTATCAATCAATTCAAATTTGGAATATTGGATTGTATATGGAAATTGTAAACTCATAGTAGATGGGTATATGGATTTGGATATAATCCATATGGGGTATATTTTATATTCACTTTAGTTGGTGAAATACTTAATGGAAGAACTGTATGAAAGATACAGTGGATTCCATTATTAAGGGTGAATTAATTGTCGCATTGTTTAGGAGACTGTTTGGATCTATAAGTTCATTTAGAACTTAGAGTTGTTCCTTCCATTGAGTTGCCCACACCTTGTTTTGTGACAACAATGGGTCTATAGCTCAAGTATAGGAATCACGGTCTCATCAAAAGTCCAAACACATAAAGTGACAATTCCAAGTGATTAGAGGAATCATTGGAAGAGGTAATAGATACATTACAGAAGATATTATCTACATAAGTTTTTGTAGACCTACTGACTAAAGCTTTAAAACATAATTGGTTATGTCTAAGACCAACATCTTGAGAAGATAGGTATGCGATACATGGTCGATTGGCTTTAGTGCAAGTGGGAGATTGTTAGGATTATGCCCTAGAGCCAATCATAGAGATGATTGTGTAGGGATTCGGAACAATCATTTGATTTCATTTATGTATGTCACATTTATTATTGATTTAATAAAAGGGCTTATTCTATTATGTTTATATGCATCATTTATATTTACATAATATGTCCACGGAGTTAGAGTTGAGAATATGGAATTACAAAGAGTTGTAATTTTGAGACTATAGATATATCTCTGTACTAAACTCCTTAAGCATTCCTAGTTGAAGGTTCACTATGATGGACAGTAATGAACCATAGGACTAGCACTTGTTAGGTTGACTCTATAGGAGGATAGCTAGTCTCAAGCTATTTGTGTGGAGACACTACAACCAACAAGTGGGTGCCTATTATAAGAATAGGTACACTGAATGTGACCAAAGATATGAGATAAACTGAATGGAGTTTTATCCTGCCTGTCAATCAGTTTCTCATTGTTATAGTGGTACAAGTAATCCTTAGACCTGAGACACCATAGTTGCCTTATGCATGTAGCTTTAGAAGTTTGATAACACTAAGTGCAGATCCTATTCAGGGGTCTGCAAAGGTGTTCATTGGCCCTACTGCTATGTGTATGAAGGCATGTGAGTGATTAACAAGGGATCCATCACTCTCAGGAAAAAGAGAGAGAATGTCTCATATAGCATTCATAATATAACTCATTAAATCCATGGCCATGGTAGGATGAATATGAAAAGAGTTTCATGAGTTCATCAATGAGTTGATATCTATGAATGAGTATAAAGTAATTGAACTAGGGACTTGACAGACTTCCATGTCCTATTAGTTCAATTGGAGACATTGTGTTGAAGGAAGGATGCAATTGTAACCTATAAACTATAACAGAAGGGTTCTTTGTAAATGACTATTCACCTCATTAAGGACCACACCATGAGCCATATGCTAGGTGTTACTCATGGTTAGTAGAAGCCCTAATTGATATAAGTGAGTTATAATCAATTAGGGAATTGGAAGGAGTTCCAATTAGACCCTAAATGGAAAGAGTTCCATTGTGCACACCTCGTGCTATTCCTACTACTTAATGATGTGAACCCAATGGGTCACACACTGATCATGCAAGAAGGGCTTTAAAGTCTATGAGAGAAAGGGTTTTAGTGAATAAAGAATAGTTCTTTATAGGCCTATTTGTATTTGATACAAATAATAGGGGTTAATGTGCAGTTAAGTGTAATTACACATAACCCTATTAGGGTTTCTTCCCCATGGCCAGCCCCCTTTAGTGGGCTGCCTATATAAGTCACACTTATGTGTGACATGGCATAATAGGCTTGCACAATAAACCCTAGCCGTCCAGCCCCTTGGAGGCTCTCTTCTCTCTCTCTATCTTCTCCACCTCTAGCAACAACAAGGAAGAAGAAAGAAAGGACTTGAAGCTCTAGCTAGGTATGGATACCGTTGGAGGCAGCACACTTGGGCTGCTCATTCACCGCTGTCCGGAGTCGAAGCTTGGAGCAAAATGGAGAAGACAAAAATTCTGTAAGTGTTCTAACCCTCTTTGTAGTTAGGGTTTGATTTTGTGTTATGCATAGTTAGATTCATGGGATTGGGAATCGTAGGAAAAATTTTTATATTCCGCACTTCGATTTTTCCCTCTTGTTCAATTCCCAACAATTTCTCGAGTTGATGTGAAACATCGTCTAGTCATAATCAATAGGATTATCTTGGTGATCTTTATCACCAAAGAACAATTCTTTCACATTCTAGTAGAGATACAATATCTCTCTTATGTTAAGAAATATCCAATTTGATCTATGAAAAGAGTGTAGTGTAGTTAAGGCTTTTTGTCTCAACAGAGACAAGGGTTGGATCTTTGTTCGTTTGTGGCTTTACAGAAAATTCTATAAATTCTATCTACTTTTACATCTTTCTTGAATGAACTCTTTCTCAAGAAAATCCAGCAAACATCCTAATGGACAACTTTTGTTCATTAGGGTAATAGAAATACTATCCCAACCACTTTTGGGATATACCACAATTTAACACTTACTTGACCTTATTTCCAGATTGTCTACATTATGTTTCTAGACATACGTAGCACAAGCCCAAGCCTTAACTTCTTTAAGTTGGGTTTCTTCCCATATCATATCTGATATAATTGGGACAAAACTGGAGTGAACCCTAAATTATCAATATGTAGCAATTTTAAGGTATATCCTAGATGGATACATTAGTAAAACTCATCATGGATCAAACCATATCTTAATAGGGTTCAATTCGTTCTCTTAGATTCACCATTGAGCTATGGTATTCTAAGATGAGTCTACTGTAATTGAATGCATGCTCTACATGACTATATACATCACAATGTATTAGTCAAATTATAAATGTAACTCTTTCACTTCACCAAGTAAAAGATGGGTTTGGTCATCTCATAACCAAGTCATAATCGTTACATTTAAATGAGAGTCTCTACATCTCTTGTATTCTCAGAATACGTTGCATTCACTCTAATTAGTCATTTAAATTCAGAAATCAAATTTCTAGAATGTCTTAAATGACCTAGTTAAGAAATAAGTTCCCAAAATTAATCTAGCAACTCTTGCTCTATTAAAATTTTTAAAGGTAACTTATTATCTACTTAACTTTCTGCTTCGATTTAGATTACACTAGAATCCAAAAACCAAGAAGCAGAACTAACCATCAATTTAGTTTAGAGCATGAACCAAAACTTCAAAAGTTTGGTTCTTCTAGGAAGACTGATACTTTATCAAGTTCCCTTTACAATACCTTATGTTTACTACAAAATAATTATATTTCTTTGTCTTTGACTTTTCAAGACTTGCTTTCCTCTATGCTTCCATTTTAAATCACATCTAGCTTCTCAAGCTATTCTATGTGATTAATCATTTTTCAAAAGAATGATTATTAATAAACAACTTTTATTACATCCTAGTCTAGAAGAAGTCCTTTATAAGTACTATACTTTATAGTATTATTTTACTCACCATACAACCTTTGTATGTGATGTAGGACATCAAAGGCACTTGCATTGACTAATTTTGCTTCTAAAGCTCATTAGTCATCAATACTATCATATAGCATGACAACAAGATGCCAATTGTGCATAGTGTCTTTTTCTTCTTAGGATGTTTTATGGAGGGCCTTTAAGAAAAGGCCTAATAGCATATGAACAATCTTTTGAAATTAAGAACAATTCTCAATTTCCTAAGTCAATCAAAGAAATCGGGTTTAGTCAAACTATCAATATCCTATATATTAGGAAATAGGGGTTTTGAGGTGAGTAATTAGGTAATCTACATAAACAGAGAATTAGATTTCATTTTTATCCATAATGATTGGGTCTTTAATCATATGGTACCTCCCACTATTTTATCAAATTCCATACACCCTCTAATGGAATTCGGGAATCTCATTCCTAATGGGGATTGGGGTCCCACTGTGACCTAGAAGCCTCACATGTTAGTTTCTTGGCTTCTAACCCACAATAAGAAGACAACTCTTTGTCTATTGCTTCATAAGCAAGTTCCAATCGTTTTGCCTCTAGGGAACATACACCTCACATGTTAGTTTCTTGGAATACTTCCCTAGTTAAGTTAAACCCATCATTCACACAGGTATGTTTCGCCAAATATATACCTCACATGTTAGTTTCTTGGTATATACCAGTTTAGGCACCCCATGATATCTCATATGTGATAGTTTCAAGTAATGTCTTTAACATGGGTAGCTCCTACATGTCTGCAGCCAGGTACCCACATTAAGGGACGTTAGATGATCCTATAATGATGGAAGGCAATGAAGAATTCATTCCCCAATGACTTCTTCATTTTCAACTTAATATTAAAAGAGAGGGGTTTTAAGGGGTCTCATCAAATTAACATGCATCCTATGTATCAAAATTTAAACATATAAATTATGCTATTTATAATCATACATCTCATGCTATTATAAATCATACATCGCATGTTATTATATATCAACATATATAAAGTACCATATTTTGATATTAGTCCCTAAGTGAATAGGTAACATATACCAAACTATGGTATTGGAGCTAATACAATTATCTCATAAATTAAAGCTCCCACTATGATGATTATGGACTTTGAGAGGATTCAATCCAAGCCAATAGATTGAATCCAAGGTCTAAGGTGGGTGTAGGTGATCGTAAAATAAACCATTCGTAACATGCATGCTTTCTTGAAAAACTTCTCTAAGCTTTCAAGTCCTTCAATCTGCTCCCTTGGCTTGATGGTCTCCACCATTGGCTTGTTGGTCTCCACCATTGGCTTGTTGGGCTCCATCATACTCCTTTGGGTCCACCATGCTCCTTAGTGCGCTCTCGATTACATAACATTTACATAATATATAGAAAGGGATACATAAGGGGAATGTGGGGTACATAAGAGAATGATAGAGAGAGAGGGAAGGTGGCATGCAAGCCCCAAATAATAAATTACATCACCATAATAAAATTACAACTCTTGAAAAATTATTACAACCCATTCATAAGACGGCCAATCACAATTGGTTTAAGGGGTATAGTCCATAATCATCATCCAAACACATACATACAATCTCATTGCATAATGTAAAGAAAAACTGTAAGCATTAAAACATATGGGCAATTATGGTAATTCTCTTGAATGATTTACATTAATCTTATTAATGCATCCTAATCTTATTAGGTTTTAACAAAATATCCAGAATTAAATAAAGTCTTAACATTTAAGACATTTAGTTTCAATTAATCAAATTAATAGAAACATATAAAGTTTCCTAAAATAACTCTAATATCCAATACTAGGGTTTCCTTATTTAAACAAAACAATTTCATTTAATTAAGAATTTCCAGATTTTAATTTAATCCCCAATTGTATTTTAAACCATTTAAAACATTATAAAATTAATCAATATTAATTAAATAATAAACATGGGAATTAAATAAAATCAATTAAATGATGAATTAGTGTATTAGGGTTTCCTAAAACCCTAAACCCTAAATGCATAACCTTAAACCCTAAATGCAAGCCCTAATCATTAAATGCCTTATGATTGGTCACTTAATGTCCAATCATTAAAACCCTAGGTTCATACGGTATTTAATAAAAGGGATTAGGGTTTAATTAATGCCAAATAGGGTATTTATTACCCTTAATTAATTACACTAATTAGGGTTTCCAAAACCCTAACCCTAGACATCATTAAAGGTATTAATTATGCCCTAACAATCAATAACCATGATTGGTCATTTAATGACCAATCATTAACTCTTAATTAAGGTAATTAATATTCCAATTAGGGTTTTAATTAATGCCATAATGAAATTAGGGTTTCATCATTAACTCAAAATTAGGGTTTCATCCTTAACTCTATGCAGCCGTCACAACCAGGGGGCTGCCTGAGCTTGGCTAGGCTGCCATGGCCACCAACGACTGGGGAAGGCCATGGCCAGCCATGGGAGAACATCCTAGGAGTGTGGGACAAGCCTCTGGACACGTGAGAAGTGGTGGAAGTGGCTGCCATCATCAAGAACAATCAGGGTTTCCAAAACCCATTGCTGGAGCCATTGTTGCAGACCTTGAAGGTCACAATAGCTTCTAAATCCTTATCAATTCGACTCCTCCATTGAAACCAGCTTTTGTATCATGTCCCTACATGAAATACTAAGCTAATAGAAGAGGTTTGGATGATCCAATCATCACCAATTGTTCTAAACAATTAAAACAACAGTAGGCTGCCCAGAAATTTACAGCATACTGTCCATTGTCAGAAATTGATTTAAAACCCAGCAAGATGAATGAATTAGGCTATCAAACGAATTTTCCCAATATCCTACATGTCTTAGGAAACTAATGCAATTGGTTTCATGCAATTTGGAGTTCCCTAACTCAAGTTCTAATCAAAACTCCATTGATGACTTTTCTGCAGAGAAAATCTGCTATGCTGTTCATGAAAAATTTTCAAACTTTTTGAATCTTTTTCCATCAAAACCTTTTTGAAACTTAAAGAAAATCATATACACATGATATATAATGATCCTACAATGATCTTCCATCATAAATACAGCAGCTTTAATTAGAATTAATTGCAAGAACCTTAGGGTTCTAAAACCCAGATTCAGCCTCCATGGTGTTCTTCTCCTTCTTCCTTCTGTTCTAGCATCTTAATCCAATTATGATGCATCTAAATGCTTGGGAACCTTTCCCTACCATGTCTAGAACATAACCCAAGTGGTGGCAACCATTGCCATGCCTTTGATCTCCATCAATAACTCAAAGTTGTGGCTATTGCATCATTCCCGAGCAAAACTGTCTTTCCAGACAGCCTGTAGTAAAAAATTCATAACTTTCACTACAGAACTCGGATTGACACACCGTTTGTTGGGTTGGAAAGCTGATTCGAAGAGCTTTCTAACCATATATGGCTCGAAAATTTTGGAGAAGAACTCTGAATTCGGCATGCAAAACAAGATGACGGTTTTTCATGGCTACCATGAAAACTGTTCATAACAGTTTTATAAAACCCTAGTTTCCTTATTCTTCTTCTCCAAACTCAAACCCTATGCAACCTATTGCATCCATGGCTACACTTAACCATCAATTAGAAGAGGAGTAGAAGAGAATTGACCTAGGGTTCCAAACCCTAGGTTCAGCCATGGAGGAAAACCAATTATGCAGAAAATGTTTTTCAGATTTTTGAATCATTCAACTACACCATAATTACCAGCCCATATGTATTTTGTATTATGCATAATCATGGCTCTGATACCACTGTTGGGAATCGAACAAGAGGGAAAAATACAAAGGCGGAATATAAAAATTTTTCCTACGATTCCCAATCCCATGAATCTAACTATGCATAACACAAAATCAAACCCTAACTATGAAGAGGGTTAGAACACTTACAGGATTTTTGTCTTCTCCGTTTTGCTCCAAGCTTCTACTCCGGACAGCGGTGAATGAGCAGCCCAAGTGTGCTGCCTCCAACGGTATCCACACCTAGCTATAGCTTCAAGCCTTTTCTTTCTTCTTCCTTGTTGTTGCTAGAGGTGGAGAAGAGAGAGAGAGAGAAGAGAGCCTCCAAAGGGCTGGACGGCTAGGGTTTATTGTGCAAGCCTATTATGCCATGTCACACATAAGTGTGACTTATATAGGCAGCCCACTAAAGGGGGCTGGCCATGGGGAAGAAACCCTAATAGGGTTATGTGTAATTACACTTAATTGCACATTAACCCCTATTATTTGTATCAAATACAAATAGGCCTATAAAGAACTATTCTTTATTCACTAAAACCCTTTCTCTCATAGACTTTAAAGCCCTTCTTGCATGATCAGTGTGTGACCCATTGGGTTCACATCATTAAGTAGTAGGAATAGCACGAGGTGTGCACAATGGAACTCTTTCCATTTAGGGTCTAATTGGAACTCCTTCCAATTCCCTAATTGATTATAACTCACTTATATCAATTAGGGCTTCTACTAACCATGAGTAACACCTAGCATATGGCTCATGGTGTGGTCCTTAATGAGGTGAATAGTCATTTACAAAGAACCCTTCTGTTATAGTTTATAGGTTACAATTGCATCCTTCCTTCAACACAATGTCTCCAATTGAACTAATAGGACATGGAAGTCTGTCAAGTCCCTAGTTCAATTACTTTATACTCATTCATAGATATCAACTCATTGATGAACTCATGAAACTCTTTTCATATTCATCCTACCATGGCCATGGATTTAATGAGTTATATTATGAATACTATATGAGACATTCTCTCTCTTTTTCCTGAGAGTGATGGATCCCTTGTTGATCACTCACATGCCTTCACACACATAGCAGTAGGGCCAATGAACACCTTTGCAAACCCCTGAATAGGATTTGCACTTAGTGTTATCAAACTTCTAAAGCTATATGCATAAGATAACTATGGTGTCTCAGGTCTAAGGATTACTTGTACCACTATAACAATGAGAAACTGATTGACAGGTAGGATAAAACTCCATTCAGTTTATCTCATATCTTTAGTCACATTCAGTGTACCTATTCTCGCAATAGGCACCCACTTGTTGGTTGTAGTGTCTCCACACAAATAGCTTGAGACTAGCTATCCTCCTATAGAGTCAGCCTAACAAGTGCTAGTCCTATGGTTCATTACTGTCCATCATAGTGAACCTTCAACTAGGAATGCTTTAGGAGTTTAGTACAGAGATATATCTATAGTCTCAAAATTACAACTCTTTGTAATTCCATATTCTCAACTCTAACTCCATGGACATATTATGTAAATATAAATGATACATATAAACATAATAGAATAAGCCCTTTTATTAAATCAATAATAAATGTGACATACATAAATGAAATCAAATGATTGTTCCTAATCCCTAAACAATCATCTCTATGATTGGCTCTAGGGCATAATCCTAACAATGAGGATGTGCTAGAAATTGGGAAAAAGACTTGGAAAGTATACTTCAATGGGGCAGCCAATTAGAAGGGTTATGGGATAGGAGTCCTTTTGGTTTCACCTGAAGAAGCATTCACACCATTGGCGATCAAGTTGGGGTTCAAAGCTACCAACAACATTGTTGAGTATGAGGCTTGTATCCTTGCATTAGAGGCTGCCCTTGAGCTAGGGATCAAAGAATTGGGTTAGTGTCAGCTTGCTAGGCCATTGATCGTTCGCCCAAGTCACTACAGAAAGACTCGTAGGCACCACAGGATAGTCACCTTTCAAGGAAGTGGGTATGGTTTGCATAGCACCCATCTGACGAAGAACCCTTGAAGGACAATAAAAGGAAGTAGACCTCAGTCCTATGAGTCTCACCATGGCACATCTAGAAGTGCGCAGAAGCACCTGTTTATTGCAGCCCCATATGAAGATAACCCACTTGATATCCCTCCATGAAAGAATTTGGAAGTAACCAAGCCAATCCCTCAATGAAAATTGCCCAGGTAGTTCAATGCGGCGAAGACAGTAATGCTGGGACTTGTATGGTGTAATGGCAGTGGGTGACAAGAATTTTAGTCTTTCAAGCAACCACATCTGCAGCAGAATGGGGCAACCTCCTAAGGGAATTTTTGGGTCCTCATGGACTTTATCCAAGCTATCCAAGGTTTCAACCAGTATCATGGGAATCAAGTTATGGCCCTTGGCAAGGAGAGGAATCAACTCACAGATTTGTATGGGAACATATGGAGTACCAGTTGAAATAAGGAAACGACCAATGAGGCAAAAGGCAAGTGTATGCTTAATAGGAAAGGTAAAATTCAAAATACCTTTGCTATCATAGGCCAGAAAAGAGGTTGCTAATTTCATCAAATCCACCATATGGTCTTTTACAAATATGGAGGCATACTATTGGTGAATCCCAAGGAAATTGGAGAAAGAAGTAAGAAAGCTTGGGTGAGGAGTAGGGAGAATGAAAGGACCTATCGGTGAAACTCCGTACAACGCGCAAAATTCCTCCATGGTTGGGCACAGTTCTTCATAGTTGAAGCGGAACACATGAATTTGGGAGCCCAAAAATATGTAGCAGCAGTTATGAGGTTCGTTTCAAACTTTACATGCCTCAAGGAAAGTAATGGATCCAAGCCAAAGCACTTAAACTCAGATTTTGCTTCAGCACTCATAACTCTCAAAAACCGTCCTAAAAACTTGTCTAGAGCTTCCATAATTTCTAATGAATGAATACAATTATGTTTAGGAACCCCTTGGATGTGTTTTTATAGGGAAAAGGTCATAAATCTAAGTTCTAGAAAGAGAAAACCCATCAAAATAGGAGGTTTCCTATTTGAAGTGGGATTTCCGCTTCGAGCTTGAGCGACCACCAGGGCCTAGGCGGCTAGCCACCAGGCCCTGGTGGTCACCCAAGCCACCTTGTTTTGGCTTTGTTTCTCGCTTTGTCTCGCCTGTTGGGAATCGAACAAGAGGGAAAAATAGAAGTGCGAAATATAAAAATTTTTCCTACGATTCTCAATCCCATGAATCTAACTATGCATAACACAAAATCAAACCCTAACTACGAAGAGGGTTAGAACACTTACAGAATTTTTGTCTTCTCCTTTTTGCTCCAAGCTTTGATTCCAGACAGCAGTGAATGAGCAGCCCAAGTGTGTTGCCTCCAACGGTATCCATACCTAGCTAGAGTTTCAAGTCCTTTCCTCATTTTCCTTGTTGTTGCTAGTGTAGGAGAAGAGAGGAGAGAGAGAGAGAAGGAGGCTGGAATTTTCAGCCAGCCCTTTTGGGGAGTTGAACTTGTTGTGATGTCATCACATCACACTACATATATATAGCCCACCAAGGAGGGGCCGACCATGAGGGAGAACCCACTTAGGGTTTTGTGTAATTACTATTAATTACACAATAACCCCTCTTAATTATATCATATATAAATTTGGCCTTAAAGAACTATTCTCTATGCATTCATACCCTTTCTCTCATAGACTTTAAAGCTCATCTTGCATGATCAGTGTGTGACCCATTGGGTTCACATCATCAAGTAGTAGGAATAGCACGAGGTGTGCACAATGGAGCTCTTTCCATTTAGGGTCTAATTGGAACTCCTTCCAATTCCCTAATTGATTATAACTCACTTATATCAATTAGGGCTTCTACTAACCATGAGTAACACCTAGCATATGGCTCATGGTGTGGTCCTTAATGAGGTGAATAGTCATTTACAAAGAACCCTTCTGTTATAGTTTATAGGTTACAATTGCATCCTTCCTTCAACACAATGTCTCCAATTGAACTAATAAGACATGGAAGTCTGTCAAGTCCCTAGTTCAATTACTTTATACTCATTCATAGATATCAACTCATTGATGAAATCATGAAACTCTTTTCATATTCATCCTACCATGGCCATGGATTTAATGAGTTATATTATAAATGCTATATGAGACATTCTCTCTCTTTTTCCTGAGAGTGATGGATCCCTTGTTGATCACTCACATGCCTTCATACACATAGCAGTAGGGCCAATGAATACCTTTGCAAACCCCTGAATAGGATTTGCACTTAGTGTTATCAAACTTCTAAAGCTACATGCATAAGGCAACTATGGTGTCTTAGATCTAAGGATTACTTGTACCACCATAACAATGAGAAATTGATTGACAGGCAGGATAAAACTCCATTCAATTTATCTCATATCTTTGGTCACATTCAGTGTACCTATTCTCGTAATAGGCACCCACTTGTTGGTTGTAGTGTCTCCACACAAATAGCTTGAGACTAGCTATCCTCCTATAGAGTCAACCTAACAAGTGCTAGTCCTATAGTTCATTACTATCCATCATAGCGAACCTTCAACTAGGAATGCTTCAGGAGTTTAGTACAGAGATATATCTATAGTTTTAAAATTACAACTCTTTGTAATTCCATATTCTCAACTCTAACTCCATGGACATATTATGTAAATATAAATGATGCATATAAACATAATAGAATAAACCCTTTTATTAAATCAATAATAAATGTGACATACATAAATGAAATCAAATGATTGTTCCTAATCCCTAAACAATCATCTCTATGATTGGCTCTAGGGCATAATCCTAACATCGCCTTAGCGCGTGATCAAACCTCTTTCCAAATGAGATGTTCAACACTTTTTGAGCTTAAAATCAAACATATTTCATCTTGAAATCAATTCCTTGAATTGATTTTATGTTCAAAAGGGTTGAATATATCTCCCCTGTGCCATGCCAACTCAAGAGACAATGTGTTAAGGCACTTTCCCCTTGCACCATGCTTGTTCAATCTTGATAAATTGATCATATATTCTCATTTCAAATCTTGATTTTTTATCACTTGGTTAAATATATTCATCACTTGAATATATTTCCCCATTTCAAAAGTATGTTCATCACTTGAATATACTTCTCAATCTTTGTCACTTACTTGGTTAAATATATTCATCACTTGAATATATTTCTCCATTTCAAAAGTATATTCATCACTTGAATATGCATCACAGTCTTTTTCAATCACTTGGATAAATATATTCATCACTTGAATATACTTCTCCATTTCAAAAGTATGTGCATCACTTGAATATACTTCTCAATCTTTTTCAATCACTTGGTTAAATATATTCATCACTTGAATATATTTCTCCATTTCAAAAGTATGTTCATCACTTGAATGTACTTCTCAGTCTCTTTCAATTACTTGGTTAAATATATTCATCGCTTGAATATATTTCTCCATTTCAAAAGTATGTTCATCACTTGAATATACTTCTCAATCACTTGGATAAATATATTCATCACTTGAATATATTTCTCGATTTCAAAAGTATGTTCATCACTTGAATGTACTTCTCAGTCTCTTTCAATCACTTGGTTAAATATATTCATCACCTGAATATATTTCTCCATTTCAAAAGTATGTTCATCACTTGAATGTACTTCTCAATCTCTTCCAATCACTTGGTTAAATATATTCATCGCTTGAATATATTTCTCCATTTCAAAAGTATGTTCATCACTTGAATATACTTCTCAGTCTCTTTCAATCACTTGGTTAAATATATTCATCGCTTGAATATATTTCTCCATTTCAAAAGTATGTTCATCACTTGAATGTACTTCTCAATCTCTTTAATCACTTGGTTAAAAATATTCATCGCTTGAATATATTTCTCCATTTCAAAAGTATATTCATCACTTGAATATACTTCTCAATCTCTTTCAATTACTTGGTTAAATATATTCATCACTTGAACATATTTCCCCATTTCAAAAGTATATTCATCACTTGAATATACTTCTTAATCATTGTTAATCACTTAGTTAAATATATCCGTGACCAGAATATATTTCTCCATTTCAAAAGTATATTCATCATTTGAATATACTTCTCAATCTTTGTAAATTACTTGGTTAAATATATTCGTGACCTGAATATATTTCTCTATTTCAAAAGTATATTCCTTAAATATGCCTCTCAGATCTCATTTTCAATCACTTGGTTAAATATATTTGTGACTTGAATATATCTTTCCATTTCAAAAGTATGTTCATTCGTAGTGGTTTGAATATGCTTCTCTTATCAATTCTCAACCCCAAGTGGTTTAAGTATAATCATGACTTGAGTGCACTTCCTTATTTCAATCCCAGGTTTTCAACCTCCTATCATTGTTGATACAGTGTGTGATTTCTCCAGTTTTTTTGGCAAAAATGGGTTGTTCTTTATCATTGGTTCACAAGTGTAACTTGTTCACTAATGAGGGGCTTCTGTCACACCCCATTTTTGCACTACCTTACCAAGGCTCATCATTTCATGCATGTTTTTGTTTGTTTTTGAGTCTAGTCACTTGCATTAGTTTTGTAGAGTCACAAGGACAATAGATATGAATTTTCGTTCAATTTGGAGTTGATCTTGAGGGATAATAAGAGCTTTTGTGACTTGAGGGGCATAATTGTCTTTTAAGTCCCAAACTTTTCATTTGACCTTAAAATGATCTCCAAATTGTCAATTGGAGTTCATATGGATGCATATGAGGTATTTCTAGGTTCAATTTGATGAATCAATGGCTCAGGATTAAAATGGCTCGATGTAGTTCAAGTTGGTTAATTGACCTTTCTTTGGGTTAGCTCTAATTGACTCACAATTACCAATCAAATCTTTTGAAATGGACTTTAATTAGTCATCATTTTATCCCAAAAAGTGTTTTAGAAAGTTTAATTTTGATAAGGAAAACATTTGGTTTGGTCCTATGTGCATGCGTATGCTTAGCAAAGGTAAAGTATAGCGGTTAACCACCTTTGTCAAACCTAACCATGCCCCTATGGTTAGTGGTTTTCACCCTAAAATATTCAAAAATGTATTCCTCATCAAAACACAGTCGTTTTGGCTTTTGTTTCATCAAAATCGGACTTAATTTGACCCCTGAAACACTCCTAGAAGGGAAAGGAGTCAAAATAGGCTAAAAATCCGAAGCGGGCTTGGTGACCACCTAGCTCCGGGTGGCTAGCCACCTGGGTCCAAGTGGCTAGCCGCCTAGGCGTTGGTGGTCACCCGAGAGCACTTTCCTATTTTCTCTCTAACTCCTTGCTGAAGCGGACTTCTTCCAATTTTAATGTACAAGGACTCTTTATGACGAGTTTCCTTCTAATTTTTGGTAACTCCTGAGTTACTTAAGCCCTAAGAGGGTCTCTAATAGCCCTTGAATTAATTCTTAGGGTTTTAATCCTAGCCATTGGTTAATCCTAATTGAACTCTATAAATACCCCCTATGCTTCAACACAAGGGGAGCCACTTTATGCATTAAAATTGAGTTTGAAAGAAAGAATAAGAGAGAGAGTTGAAGGAGAGCTAGAGGTCGTGCTGTAGCCTTGAACAACATTGATTCAAGTCATCCACAAGTCAAGAGGAGAGTCTCAACAGCAGCAAGGAAGCTTCTCCTAAGGTAACCTCCCTCCTTGTTTATGCTAAATATGAGTTTTCTTATGAAATAGGCTTATTGCATGTTAAAGATAGCCTTTTTATCATGTATTAATACTTTGGTTAGTTAATATACATGAAATATTTGCTGTTCATGATGATTTTAGCATGCTTTAGGACTGTTTCATAGGATTTAAAGCATGAGTGTGAGTTTAGGGCTGCTGTTGTCCTTGTTTTAGAGTAGTGTTATTGCATATTAAAGTTAGGATTTTTATCATGTTCTATTGCTTTAGTTGGTTAATATGCATGATTTAAGTTCTGTTTATATATGAGTTTAGTATGTTTTAGGGTTGTTTTGTGTGTTTTTAGGTATGTTTGTGAGTTTAGGGCTTTCATTGTCCTTGTTTTAGGTTAGTTTCATACAACATGTTAACGTAGGGTTTCTTATTTGTTTTCTTCATAGTTGCTATATATGTTTTGCATATAGAATAACTATGATATTTTTTGCATGCATGTTAGTGGATTTCTAGGGTTTTTATGCATGATATGGTATTAGGATTGCATTAGGGCTTATGTTTATTCGCTGTTTCTGCTGTTAGCATGATTAGTAGATGAATTTAGGCCATACTACTATTCTATCCAGATTTGCATATTGTTGTGTTTGCATGGTTTTGAGCACGTGTAAGGGTACAAATAGGTGTGATAATTATCCAATTGCAAATAGGGCTGCTAATGCTTGAAATTTCTAATGCTTGGAGCTATTGTGCTCAGTTAAGTGGGTGTGAAGGTGCCCCAATTCACTTCTCTCTTTCTTACTCTTTCTCTTCTCCCTCCTTAGGGTTATTTTTTAATATGAGTTTATGGTAACTATCAAAGGTTTCCTCCAATAATAAAATTCTAGTTTTTTTTATTAAAGTTTCCATCTTGTGGAAGTTTTCTTAAATTCAAACTTGTTTATTCAATTCTCTTTCAAATAAGGAAACCTAGGGTTTTTACCATAGGTTTGTATTAGGATTTAACCCTAATTCTAATTGAACTACGTGGACTTTGATCTATGTATTTCGTTGCATGGTACGTAAGCGCTCTTCGTGAGGCTTAAGTCCGTTCTAGGATCCAGGTATCCTAGGTTTTTGTATTCTATTTTCTTTATTTTCTGTTTTATTTTGCTTATTATGCATGGATGGATGAAAGAAATATATGATATGCATGCTGTCTTCCGATGATATACTTGCTGATTTTTGTATGGTAAGATTTTAATTTAGCCCAAATAAACCGAGAAACCGAAAGGGTGACATGGGTGCTTATAGGCTTTGCCTAGAACCTTCCCATGTCATAACTTAGCCTCCAAATCCCCAGTTTTGTTTTGGTTTCCAAAAGACTTGTTTTTGCCTTTCTTTTTTAAATATGGAGTCATTTAAATTGTTTTCTTAAAACAAATTGTTTTTAGGGTTTTCCTTGTTTCCTTTTAAAAATAAGGTGGCGACTCCTTTTTTTTTTTCAAAACCATTTCTTTTCAATCCTTGTGGGCCCAATTTCCGGGGTTCACAACAAGAAGGCATTGATTATGATGAGAATTATGCACCGGTTGCTAGACTTGAAACCATTAGGATGCTACTTGCATTTGCATGCCATGAAGATTTCAAATTATTTCAAATGGATGTCAAGAGTGCTTTCTTAAATGGTTTTATTGAAGAAGAAGTCTATGTTAAATAATAAAAGCTTTATATGGTTTGAAAATCATGAATTTCCAAACCATGTGTTCAAATTATCAAAAGCTTTATATGGTTTGAAACAAGCTCCTAGAGCTTGGTATGAAAGACTTAGTGGTTTTCTAATCAAATATGGTTTTAAAAGAGGAAAACTTGACACCATACTTTTCATCAAAACCATTGATAAGGACATGCTTATTATTCAAATATATGTAGGTGATATCATTTTTGGTTCTACTAATGAAAGTTTATGTGAGGATTTTGCTAAAGTCATGGAAGAAGAATTTGAAATGAGTATGATGGGCAAACTCAACTTCTTCCTCAGACTACAAATCAAGCAAACAAAGGAAGGAACTTTCCTAAATCAATCCAAATATGTCAAAGATTAATCAAGAAGTATGGATTGGAAGATGGAAGGAATTTCGCCACTCCTATGAGCACCTCCATCAAACTTGAGAAGGATGAGAAAGGTAAAGCCGTGGATCAAAAGAAATACCGAGGTATGATTGGTAGTTTACTTTATCTCACCGCTGGTAGACTAGATATCATGTATAGCATATGCTTGTGTACTAGATATTAATCATGTCCTAAAGAATCTCACATGCTTGCTGTTAAACGCATATTTAAATATCTTAGTGGCACAATTAATCTTGGCTTATGGTATCCTAAGTTCACATCATTTAACATGCTTAGTTACTTCGATGTGGACTTTGCGGAATGCAAAGAAGATCGCAAAAGCACAAGTGGGACTTGTCACTTTCTTGGACATTCCCTAGTACCTTGGTTTAGCAAGAAGCAAACTTTGGTTGCTCTTTCTACAGCCGAGGCCGAATACTTAGCGGCCGGTAGTTGTTGTGCACAAGTGTTGTATATAAAACAACAACATGAAGACTTTGGACTTCATTATGATCATATTCCCATAAAATGTGATAATACAAGTGCAATCAATTTAACTAAGAACCCCATACAGCATTCACGCACCAAACACATTGAAATTAGACATCATTTTATAAGAGATCATGTTCAAAGAGGTGATGTTGAGATTGATTTCATTAGTATGGAACACCAATTGGCAGATATCTTTACAAAACCTCTTCAAGAAGATAGGTTTAATTTCAAAAAACGTGAACTTAGCATGTGCTTGAGTGATGATGTGTGTTGATATTTGCAAACTTTTCAAAAAATTCCTTATCAAGCTGTTTAAGACATCTAAATTTCCATTTTAGACGTCTTAAAGTTTTTCAGACGTCTTAAAAACCTGCTTAGACATCTTAAAATCTCATAAATTTTTACCCATTTTATAGCTCTCTGGAAATTTCAGACGCCTGTGTCACACCCCATTTTTGCACCACCTTACAAGGGTTTGTTATTCCATGCATTTTTTGTTTTGTTTTTAAGTCTAGTTACTTACATTAGTTTTCTAGAGTCACAAGGACATTGGATATGAATTTTGGTTCAATTCGGAGTTGATCTTGAGGGATAATAAGAACTTTTGTGACTTGAGGGGCATAATCGTCTTTTAAGTCACAAACTTTTCATTTGACCTTGAAATGATGTCCAAATTGTCAATTGAGGTTCATATTGATGTATATAAGGTATTTCTAGGTTCAATTTGATGAATCAATGACTTAGGGTTAAAATGGCTCAATATGGTTCAAGTTGGTTAATTGACCCCTTTGGGTTGGATCACTTCGACTCACAATTACCAATCAATTTTCCTCAAATTGACTTTAATTAGTCTTTATTTTATCCCTAAAAGTGTTTTGGAAAGTTTAATTTTGGTTTGGAAAACATTTGGTTCAATCCTATGCGCATACCTATGCTTTGCAATGGTAGTGTATAGCGGTTAACCGCCTTTGTCAAACCTAACCATGCCCCCATGGTTAGTGGTTTTCACTGTAAAATGTTCAAAAATGTATTCCTCATCGAAACACGGTCATTTTGACTTTTGTTTCATCAAAATCGAACTTAATTTGACCCTTGAAACACTTCTAGAAGGAAAAAGAGTCAAAAATAGGCAAAAATCCGGAGTGGGCACACCACCCAGCTCCGGGCGGCTAGCCACCTGGGCCCAAGTGGCTAGCTGCCCAGGCCCTAGTGGTCACCCGAGGCCACTTTCCTATTTTCTCCCTAACTCCTTGCTGAAGCGGACTTCTTCCAATTTTGACGTACAAGGACTCTTTGTGACGAGTTTCCTTCTAATTTTTGGTAACTTCTGAGTTACTTAAGCCCTAAAGGGGTCTCTAATAGCCCTTGGATTAATTTCTAGGGTTTTAATCCCAGCCATTGGTTAATCCTAATTGAACTCTATAAAGACCCCCTATGCTTCAACATAATTGGAAGCCACTTTATGCATTAAACCTGAGTGTTTGAGAGAGAATAAGAAAGAGAAAGCTAAAGGAGAGTTGGAGTTCCTGCTGTAGCCTTGAAGAACATTGGTTCAAGTCATCCACAAGTCAAGAAGAGAGTCTCTAGAGTAGTAAGGAAGCTCTTCCTAAGGTAAAACTCCCTTCTATTCAAGTTTAAATTAGGGTTTCTTGTAGAATAGGACTATTGTATCCTAAAGTTGAGTTTTTTATCATGTGTTATAGCTTTAGTTAGTTAATATACATGGTTTAAATACTGTTCATCATGAGTTATGCATGCTTTAGAGCTATTCTATAGGCTTTTAAGCATGATTGTGAGTTTAGGGTTCCTATTGTCCTTGTTTTAGGTTAGTTTCATATAGCATGTTAACTTAGGCTTCTTTGTTGATTTTTCTTCATGGTTATTATGTATGTCTTGCATATAGAATAATTATGATACTTTTGCATTCATGTTAGTGGATTTTAGGGTTTTTATACATGTCTTAGTGTTAGGATTGCATTAAGGTTTAGTTTTATTCACTGTTTATGTTATTTACATGATTAGTGGATGAATTTAGGCTTTAGTACTATTCTGTCCAGATTTCTTTGTTCTTCTTTTTGTCTTGTTTTGAGCACGTGTAAGGGTGCAAACAAGTGCGATAATTGCCTTATTGCAAATAGGGCTATTATTGCTTAAGCTTGCTATTTGCTTGGAGTAATTGCCTAAGGTAAGTAGGGTGTGGAAGTGCCCCAATTCACTTCTTTCGTCCTTAACTTCTACCTTCTCCCTTTTTAGGGTTGCTTCTTAATATGAATCCATGGTGAATTACTAGAGGTTTCCTTGTTAAAATAAAGTTGCCTTTTTCTCAAAGTTTCCATCTTGTGGAAGTTACTTTTATTTCAAACTTGGTTTATTTAATTCTCTTTCAAACAAGGAAACCTAGGGTTTTTACCATAGGTTTATATTAGGATTTAACCCTCATTCTAATCGAACTATGTGGACTTTGATCTATGTATTTCACTGCATGGTACGTAGGCGCCCGTTTTGAGGCTCAAGTCTACCCTAGGATCTAAGTATCCTAGTTTTGTTTTGTTTTCTTTGTTTTGTTTGTTTGTTAAGGTTGGAATATATGATATGCATGCTTTCTTGATGTGATATGTTTGCTGATTTTTGTATGATAAGATCTTAATTTAGCCCAAATAAACTAAGAGACTGAAAGGGTAACATGGGTGCCTATAGGCTTTGCCTAGAACCTTCCCATGTCATAACTTAGCCTTCGAATCCCTAGTTTCTTTGGTTTCCAAAAGACTGTTTTTGCCTTTCTTTTTTAAACATGGAGTCATTCAAATTGTTTTCTTTAAAACAAAATGGTTTTAGGGTTTTCCTTGTTTCCTTTAAAAAATAAGGTGGCGACTCTTTTCTTTTTTCAAAACTAATTTTATTTTCTTTTCAATCATGTGGGCCAATTTTCAAGGTTCACAGTTTGGCGACTCCGCTGGGGATTTGTGGGCTAGACTCTATAAAGTTTAATTGGGCTAAACTAATTTATTATGTTTAATTAAAATCAATCATATGCATCCGCTTGATTGTGTGCTTTCATTTATTGCATTGTGTGCACAAATTGTTGCATGACTTAAGATCGATGTATCCTTGCCAATGATGGGCCTAGTTTCAACCTTGGTTTTCCTGATTCCAGGTGTTGGGGCGAAAGCTATCAACCTCTCTTGCCTAGTACCTTTGGGCTTGCCCTTGGGTATATTAAATGAATCAATCACGTACTGCTGGACCCACGCGGCGTTCTTGATGCCACATGTGGCTAGGTATAAAGATCGGTTCAAGCAAGTGAAGGACCCTAGCCTATCCTCTTGTAGTACATGTAGTGGGCCTTATAGGACACTATTGGTTCACCATTATGCACCCACACTTGATTGTAATGATATCATGCCATGCTTGTGTTGTGTTGCTATAAGTTGTGTTGGATGCTTAGGTTTATTTTAACCTTGGGTAATGATCGACACTTGATATATGGTCTCACTTACATACCCTTAGTAAGTACTTCCACCCTTCATCCAAAGGGCTCCCAAAAGGAGGGATGGACTAATTAAAAGTATGTAAGCTAAGACCATTTAATCATGGGCTTTTAAATAAACCAATAGGGGTTTGTTGGGAATGAAGTGTTTGATTAAGAGTTAAAAAGTAGGGGCTTATTCATCATTATGTCCTTAGTATGTCACCCCACCTTCCATCTTAAGGGACACTTTTAAGGATGAGGTGTCTAACTAAGGAGATATCTTGTTTAGACCTAGCTCATAGTTTGCCTACATTTGGGGGAAGTGACTCTTGATGGTTTTGTGATGGTTAGTGGTTAGAACCTAAGGCTAAGTGACTCACCTTCATACCCTTAGTACATCACCTTACACTTCAAGGTACCCTTGGAGATGAGATGTCTAACTAAGGGAATGCTTTATAAGATCACACTTATCAATTTAGTGCAGTCATGGAAATATTGTTAAAATGTTTTGGTCATAGCTTAAAAAGGGAATTTTGTTCTTGAAGGGGGGCTGGATTAAACCCGTGACAACTTATTAAGGTTGGACTCAAATTTTGAACCTAAGATGGCTAACAAAGGGACTAGTGAAAGGAACTTTGACCTTAAGGCTTGTTTAAAAGCCATTATGACCAAGCTTGACCATACCGCCGAGACATCCGATACAGCATTGAAAATGGCTCAAGAGAACCAACAGAAGATGGCAGATCTAGAACAAAACAATGGTTCTAAGACCCATTCTTCGGGTGCACCTCATGGGTCTAGCACTGAAGATGGACCTCAATCCAATGAGAACACTAAGACAAAGGGAGCAAGTAGTTTGAAACCAGAGATCATCAACCTAGAAGGAGAAGCCAAAGAGAAGGCTACTAGTAGTGATTTTGTGTTGGCTAGCAAGGTAAAGGCTTTGGAGAGAACTATAAAAGGGATTCATGGGACCGATGATATGGTGGATGTGCACGCACTGTCCTTGTTCCCTCAAGCTTGCATTCCACTACAATTCAAGATGCCAGAGTTAGAAAAATTTGATGGGATGGGCTGCCCCAAGATCCACTTAAAGATGTATGTGCGAGCTATGCACTCTCAAGGAGCTACTTATGAGCTTTTAGCTCAAATGTTCCATGAAACCCTTGTAACTTCCACTTTGAAATGGTTCTTAGTGTTGGATCAAAATAGGACTCGAACTTGGGAGGATATATGTAATGAGTTTTCGCAGCATTACAAGTATAATACAGAGGTGGATGTCACTTGGAGAGACTTGGAGACTACAAAACAAGGAGCTAATGAAACCTTCTCTGGATTCATTACAAGGTGGAGACAAAATGCTTCTCAGATGGCGAACCGACCCAATGAAGAAGAGCAGATTCAGATGGTAGTTAAGAACCTCCTCCCTATTTACCATAAGCATCTATTTGCAAGCTATTTCCCAAACTTTAAGGCTTTGATTGGGGCTGGAACTCAAGTAGAAGATGCCATTAGTGATGGTACAATTGAGGAAGAGGAGAAATCAGGGAACTCTCGAATTGGAAGTAATGGAAAGACACATAGGCATCTTAATGCCATATCTCCTCAATAGTCCCGCCAATTCACTGAACTCTACATGCCATTGAGCGATGTTTTTGAGAAGTTGAAGGTGAAAGGTTTGCTTCAACTCCTTGACCCAGCACCGTTGCCTAATCCCTTACCTCGTCGCTTCAAAGAGAATGGGTATTGTGACTTCCACCAAGGCAAGGGGCATAGCACTGGTCGATGCCCAAGGTTGAAACATAAAATCCAAGACCTCTTTGATAAGGGAATTGTCTCTCCACCTAAAGCACCCAATCATTCACTCTAAAGGCAATCCATTTAGTGCTTACTGTCGCACCAATTTTGTCATGACTGTTTGTGATAAAGAGTTTAGGTTGTTTGTCCTAAAGTAGACTTAGGGTTTGTTTCTTTGTTATTTGATTGTTTTCATCTTTCAAGTCAAATGTCCTTTGAAATTATGAGTCTTTTGAGTCCTAATAATTGTCAAGTCAAGATTTTCAATGAGTTCTTCTTCATTCCTTCAATAAAATGTTTGATTTCAAGAATTCCATTGTCTTTCTATTTCTCTTCTCATCAATCAATTGACAATCAAAGTGGCATGAAAATATTTGCTAAGAGGCTCAAAAACTCCTTCCACTAAAAGAGCAAACACAAAGAATGATGAATAAACTGTGACTAATTGACTAGAAAACTTGGAAAAGTCCAAAATGGTAAACATAAGGGACCACTCGCCCAATACACTACGTGAAGACATAGTTCAAGCAACATGAGAAGATCTTGAAACCCTTGTGTCACACCCCATTTTTGCACCACCTTACTAGGGCTCATCATTTCATGCATGTTTTTGTTTTGTTTTTGAGTCTAGTCACTTGCATTAGTTTTCTAGAGTCACAAGGACAATGGATATGAATTTTGGTTCAAATTGGAGTTGATCTTGAGGGATAATAAGAGCTTTTGTGACTTGAGGGGCATAATCGTCTTTTAAGTCCCAAACTTTTCATTTGACCTTGGAATGATCTCCAAATTGTCAATTGGAGTTCATATGGATGCATAAGAGGTATTTTTAGTGTCAATTTGGTAAGTCAATGGCTCGGGATTAAAATGGCTCGATGTAGTTCAAGTTGGTTAATTGACCCTTCCTTGGGTTAGCTCTAATTGACTCACAATTACCAACCAAATCTTTTCAAATTGACTTTCATTAGTCATCATTTTACCCTCAAAAGTGTTTCATGAAGTTCAATTTTGATATGGCCTGATGATGAGTTTAGTGTGGTTATTTACGGATTATCCTTGAAGAATTAGTGCGAATCACAGCATGAGATTTTTGGTTAAAATGAAAAGAAAATTATTTTATTAAATTAGCCATTTTTATCATGACACTAACACGTGTACGTATGTGATGAGTGTGTGTACGCACATACGATACATGTGCATGCGTGTTAGCGGTCAGTCTCCCAATTTTTATAAAAGACAATTTCCTTTTCCTATTCAGATTAGAAGTCTTTTATCATTATAAAATACCTTTTGATTATTCTCCAAGGAAACCTAGTCCAGGAAGGAAAGGGAAACTCCAGATTTCAGCTATAAATACTCTCTTAATGTCTTTAAACAAGGGAGAAGAGAAGAGGGTTTGGAGGGAGTGAAATTCGTCATAATTCAGCAATAGATTTTCTGAAAACCAGCAGTCGTCTTTTAATCATAACGTTTTCATCCGAAGTCAGAATTTGATGAAATTGGTCTTGTTAGAAAGCTAATTCAATTCTCTACAACTTTGTATTTCACAAGCTTTGTCCAAATCCAACGTTTTCATACCCAAAAACGCGATTGAAGTTGCTGCTGCTGCAAAGTGACGAGAATCACTTTTTCTTTTCTCTTGTTCTCTTTTTGTTTTCTATTTCTTTTCAAAGTTGAGTGAGTTTTGATCTCTTTGCTGTGATACCACTTTGACAAAGAGGAGGATTCATGTTGGTTTGATTCACTCTAAAGACCTGAGGAGCCACGAACAATTACAAACACAAGGGGAGCCACTTCCTAAGGTATTCTCCTTCTCTATTCAAGCTTAAACTAGGTTCTCATATGGGTTAGGCTTATTGCATGTTAAAGGTGACTTTTTTATCATGTATTAACACTCTAGCTAGTTAATATACATGGAATATCTATTTTTTATCTACTGTTTAGCATGCTTTAGGGTTGTCCTTTAGGTTTTTAATGCATAGTTATGATTCTTGTGCTCCTGCTTGTCCTTGTGCTAGGATTAGTGTCATTGCATGTTAGAGTTAGGATTTTCATCATGTTATATTGCTTTAGTTAGTTAATATGCATGATTTAATTTTTGTTTAGTTTGGTTTTAGCATGATTAAAGTATGTTTTGTATGTTTTTAAGCATATTTGTGAGTTTAGGGTTTTAGAGTCATTGTTTCGTGTTTGTTTTCATATAGCATGATAAAGTAGACTTTTTTATTTGGTTTTTCTTCGTGTTTGCTGTATATGTTTTTCATATGGAGTAAACATGATAGTTTTGCATGCATGTTAGTATGTTTTAGGGTTTTTATGCATGATATGGTTCTAGGAATATGTTAGGACTTATTATTGTTCGCTGTGTTGCTGTTAGCATGCTTAGTGGATGATTTTTAGGCCATAATACTATTCTGTCCAGATTTGCATGTTAATGTTTTTGCATGGTTTTGAGCACTTGTAAGGGTGCAAATAGGTGTGGTATTTGTCCTATGGCAAATAGGGCTGCTTATGTCTGAAATGGCTAAATGCTTGGAGCTAATTGCGCTCAGGTAAGTGGGTGTGAAGGTGCCCCAATTCACCTTTCTTCTTAACTCATTCTCTTCTCCCTATCTAGGGTTAATTTTTAATACAAGTCCTATGGTTTAATTAGAGGTTTCCTTAACCAACAAAATTCTGGTTTTTATTAAAGTTTCCATTTTGTGGATTTCTTTCCTAAAATCAAACTTTCTATCATATTCAACTCTTTTGATCAAATAAGGAAACCTAGGGTTTTTACCATAGGTTTGTATTAGGATTTAACCTTAGTTCTAATCGAACTACGTGGACTTTGATCCATGTATTTCGTTGCATGGTACGTAGGCGCTCTTCGTGAGACTCAAGTCCGTTCTAGGATCCAAGCATTCTAGGTTTATTTTTGTTTTGTTTTCTTTTTCTTTATTTTCTGTTTTTATTTGCTTATTATGCATGGATGGATGAATGAAATATATGATATGCATGTAATTCTTGTGATGATATACTTGCTGATTTTTGTATGGAAAGACTTTAATTTAGCCCAAATGAACTGAGAGACCGAAAGGGTGACATGGGTGCCTATAGGCTTTGCCTAGAACCTTCCCATGTCATAACTTAGCCTCCGAATCCCCGATTTCTTTGGTTTTCAAAAGATTGGTTTTTGCCTTTCCTTTTTTATGGAGTCATTCAAATTGTTTTCCTAAAACAAACTATTTTTAGGGTTTTCCTTGTTTCCTTTAAAAAATAAGGTGGCGACTCCTTTCCTTTTTCTTTTTCAAACCCACTTTCTTTTCAATCCCTCGTGGGCCCAATTTCCGGGGTTCACAGTTTGGCGACTCCACTGGGGATTTGTGGGCTAGACTCTATAAAGTTTGATTGGGCTAAGTTAATTTCTTATGTTTAATTAAAATCAATCACATTGCATCCGCTTGATTGTATGCTTTCATTTATTGCATTGTGTGCGCAAATTCTTGCATGCTAGGATCGATGTCCCTCGATGTATCCTTGCCAACGATCGGCCTAGTCTCAACCTTGGTTTTCCTGATTCCATGTGTTGGGGCGAAAGCTATCAACCTCTCTTGCCTAGTACCCTTGGGCTTGCCCTTGGGTATATTAAATGAGTTAATCACGTACTGCTGGACCCACGCGGCGTTCCTGATGCCACATGTGGTTAGGTATAAGGATTGCTCAAGCAAGTGAAGGACCCCAGCCTACCCTTATCATTAGTCCATATAGACAGACTTGTAGGACACTACGGTCTCACCTTTATGCACCTACAATTGTTTGTAATGATGCTATGCCGTGTTTGTGGTGTAAGGCTTTATATCTTATGCCCTTAACATAGACCTTTAAACCCTAACCTTCGTTAAGGTCATGGGTTAGGAGGAATAAGTTAAGGAAATAGGATGTAAAGTTATGTTTGTGATGTGGTAGTCCTAGGGGATTAATTAAACCTAATTGAAGGACTCTATGCCCTATTCTTTAAAACATACCCTTAATCCATGATCCCTGTAAAGGTAATTGGATAAAAGGAATGAATTAATTGAACATGGTGTAGAGACCGAGTTCATTAAGGAAAATATGGAGGTTTAGGACAGATCCTTAGGCTAAAGGTTAAAACTTTTCTATCCATAGACGTGCTGGCTTGGATCCGCAATCCACAAGGGCGTCTATTGAGTGTTGAGTCTACCCATCAGACAGACATGGCCGACGAAAGAACTAGTGAGGGGCACTTTGACCTTGAGGCTTGCCTGAAAGCCATCATGGCCAAGCTTGACCATACCGCCGAGACATCCGATACCGCATTGAAAATGGCTCAAGAGAACCAACAGAAGATGGCGGATCTTGAACAAAATGGCTCTAAGGCCCATTCCTCGAGTATACCTCATGGGGCTGGCACCGAAGAGGGACCTCAATCCAATGAGAACACCAAGACAAGGGGGGAAAGTAGCTCGAAACCTAAGGTCACCGACCTAGAAGGGGAAGCCAAGAGGAAAGGTTCTAGCAGTGATTCCGTGTTAGCTAGCAAGGTAGAAGCATTGGAGAGAACTATAAAAGGGATTCGCAGGGCTGATGACATGGTCGATGTGCGGACTCTATCCCTGTTTCCAACGGCTCGTATTCCACTACAATTCAAGATGCTGGAGTTAGAAAAGTTCGATGGGACGGGTTGCCCTAAGACTCATTTGAAGATGTATGTGCGAGCTATGCACCCTCGAGGGGCTACTGACGAGCTTTTAGCTCAAATGTTCCATGAAACCTTGGCCACTTCTGCTTTGAAATGGTTCTTATCCTTGGATGAGAATAGAACCCGGACTTGGGAAGACATATGCAATGAGTTTTCAGAGCACTACAAGTATAACACAGAGGTGGACGTTACTCGAAGGGACCTAGAAACTACCAAGCAAGGGGCTCATGAAACTTTCTCCGCTTACATTACAAGGTGGAGACAAAAGGCGTCGAGAATGACGGATAGGCCGAATGAGGAGGACCAAATTCAGTTAGTGGTTAAGAACCTGCTGCCCGTGTATCACAAGCACCTATTTGCCCACTATTTCCCAAATTTCAAAGCTCTCATTGGGGCTGGCACGCAGGTTGAAGATGCTATCAATGATGGGACAATCAAGACTGAGGAAGTGAGGAGTCGTAAGACAAAATTTACTGGGAAGAACAATGCCGAGGTCAACACCATAACTCAACCAATCCAACCCTTTTCTCTCAATGATGTCAATCCACCTTGCCAATTCACTGACCTATTCATGCCACTCGAAAGAGTCCTTGAAAAGCTCATAAGTCGTGACCTATTGAAGCCACTCGACCCAAGACCTCCACCAAATCCCTTACCCAAGAGCTACAATGAGAATGAGTACTGCAAGTACCATCAATCCAAAGGCCATGCCACCAATCGCTGTATTCGCCTTCGCCACCAAGTCCAAGACCTCATTGACAAGCAAGTCATTTCACCACTAACCCGTCCAAATGTCACCCGTAATCCTCTCCCATCACACAACAACAGACCCCCACCTAACACCATAAATGCCATTGGGGTTGAATCCTCTCGCCCTCGCCATCCCATAAGACAATACACTCCGCTCCCCATGACCTTAACCCGTCTCTTCACCATTTGCCGCAATAACAGCCTTATCATGCCACTTCCACCAAAGCCAAGACCATCAACCCCTCACCAATATTGCCAATACCATCGTGCACCCGGCCATGACACCGAGGCTTGTTCTATACTAAAGAAGATCATCCAAGACCTCATTGACCAAAAGGTTTTGTTGTTGCCAAAGAAATCTATCCAACAAGAGCTGAAAGAAAGATATGAAGCAGGGGATCCTCAGGTTGGCCTATTAGGTGAAGCGTCGGGGAAATATGATTACTATGTGCTGTACTCAAGCCCAAGTCCGATATCAGATGAGCCGATAGTCCCTTCAGGTTGGGATGACTTGCTGACAGAGATGGAGAGCATCGACATGATAGAATGGGATGACTTGATGAATGACTCCGAGGAAGTCCATGACATATGGGCTAGCGATGATGAGTTGGACCATATAACCAGAGGGGGTCGTCATTTCAAGCCTCCCCACCTAGATTCTGAAAATCCGTTGGAAGATTTGGAAGGGCAGAGGCGTCCTAGCTTGCAAGAAGAAGAGGATGAAGTGCTTAGGCAGCTGAAGAAGACCAATGCCAACATTACTATTTGGGGTTTGCTCATGGCCTCGCATAAGCACAGACAGACCGTGTTGAAACTGTTGAATCAGATACAAGTGCCTGTTGACACATCCCCCGAGGGATTGGTACATTTGGTGAATCCAACTCCCAAGAACTCAACCATCGTGTTCACCGATGTAGACCTACCTAAAAGCGGGCCGAGCCATTCTCAAGCTCTCTATGTGACCATTGACACTATGGGGAAGAGGGTTCCCACCGTTCTTATCGACAATGGGTCCGCACTGAATGTATGTCCTCTCCGAACTGCCACTGTTTTGGGTTTGGGACCCACTGATTTCACGCCATCTGGGCAGACCGTAAGAGCTTATGACAACACCTGCCGAGAAGTAATAGGGGTAGTTACTTTGCCTCTTATCATGGGACCCACTGAATTTAGGGTAGAATTCCAAGTGTTGGATGTGCCGTCATGTTTCAACTTGCTGTTGGGCCGACCTTGGATCCATCCTGCTGGGGCTGTACCATCTTCACTCCATCAAAAGGTGAAGTTTCCTTACGAAGGGGCCATAGTAACACTTCAAGGGGACTATGAATTGAAACTCGCAGGTGTGCCTATATGTGAGATACAACCCGAATCAGCAGCGATACCGCTATCTGGGTTTGACTATGTCCAATGCATTGAAAAAGAGCTCGAAAAGGGTGAATTAATACCCTTGAACTTTTGTCCCCATGGCAACTTGCATGTTGGTGAAATCATGAGAAGAATGAGTTTCTTTCCAGGCATGGGGCTAGGGCGTCGCCAACAAGGGATCCCTACGTCTATTCAAAGCCATGTCACCTCATACACCTTCGGGCTAGGATATGAGCCCTCCAGAAATGATTATGTGGAAATGCTGAAGAGGAATAAAGAGAAAGTAAGAGCCAAAGCCGAGGGAAGGGTGCCAGACCTGAGGATCTCGCCATATCGACCTACTTTGAATGGTTACTTCGTCAAAGAAGGGGATGATTTTCTATATTGCGGGTTTCCAGAACCCACCTTTGACCAAGCTACCAAGATCCGAGTTCCGGGTTTTGAAATCTTCTTCACCGAATGGTATCCAATCACAGCTGAAATGGTGGATGATGAAGCCATCAATAATGAGTTCTGGGAAAAGAAAGAGGAAGACTGGGCAGAGAACCTCGACGCAGGGGCTATGACTGAAATGTTCCAAGATATGATCCTCACCGTGGAAGACTCGACCATTGAAGAACTCCAGGGTTCATCCATTAGCCATGCTACCGTGCCATTCCTGAATTGGTACCTTGAATGTGGTGTCATTGCGGAGATCCATGAAGAAGAAGACCTTGGCCTACCTGATAGCAGCTTGTAGGTGTCTTAGTTTAGTAATATTTCCCTAATTCAATAAGATGTATCTACTTTACTCACTTTGTGGAGTCATAGTATTGATACAGATTTGTTTGTTTTCCTTCTTTCTTTTGTGTGTCATTCCCATTATTCCTAGTCAATAAAGTGTGCTTTCTTTCTCTATATATGCAGTGTCTCTTTTCTCCTCTATGGATATTTATGGCATGGATATAGATCCTAGGAACGATGTCCCCCCGGAGCTCGTTGAGCAAAGGAAAAGGGGCGTCACCGAACCTAATATGGATGAATTGGAATCAATCAACTTAGGGACGAATGAATTGCCAAGAATAGTTAAAATTGGGAAAACCCTCTCCCCCGTTGAAAAAGAAAAGATGATCTCCCTCTTGAAAGCCAACATTATGGCTTTTGCATGGTCTTATGAAGACATGCCTTGTTAGGATTATGCCCTAGAGCCAATCATGGAGATGATTGTTTAGGGATTAGGAACAATCATTTGATTTCATTTATGTATGTCACATTTATTATTGATTTAATAAAAGGGCTTATTCTATTATGTTTATATGCATCATTAATATTTACATAATATGTCCATGGAGTTAGAGTTGAGAATATGGAATTACAAAGAGTTGTAATTTTGAGACTATAGATATATCTCTATACTAAACTCCTTAAGCATTCCTAGTTGAAGGTTCACTATGATGGACAGTAATGAACCATAGGACTAGCACTTGTTAGGTTGACTCTATAGGAGGATAGCTAGTCTCAAGCTATTTGTGTGGAGACACTACAACCAACAAGTGGGTGCCTATTATAAGAATAGGTACACTGAATGTGACCAAAGATATGAGATAAACTGAATGGAGTTTTATCCTGCCTGTCAATCAGTTTCTCATTGTTATAGTGGTACAAGTAATCCTTAGACCTGAGACACCATAGTTGCCTTATGCATGTAGCTTTAGAAGTTTGATAACACTAAGTGCAGATCCTATTCAGGGGTCTGCAAAGGTGTTCATTGGCCCTACTGCTATGTGTATGAAGGCATGTGAGTGATCAACAAGGGATCCATCACTCTCAGGAAAAAGAGAGAGAATGTCTCATATAGCATTCATAATATAACTCATTAAATCCATGGCCATGGTAGGATGAATATGAAAAGAGTTTCATGAGTTCATCAATGAGTTGATATCTATGAATGAGTATAAAGTAATTGAACTAGGGACTTGACAGACTTCCATGTCCTATTAGTTTAATTGGAGACATTGTGTTGAAGGAAGGATGCAATTATAACCTATAAACTATAACAGAAGGGTTCTTTGTAAATGACTATTCACCTCATTAAGGACCACACCATGAGCCATATGCTAGGTGTTACTCATGGTTAGTAGAAGCCCTAATTGTATAAGTGAGTTATAATCAATTAGGGAATTGGAAGGAGTTCCAATTAGACCCTAAATGGAAAGAGTTCCATTGTGCACACCTTGTGCTATTCCTACTACTTAATGATGTGAACCCAATGGGTCATACACTGATCATGCAAGAAGGGCTTTAAAGTCTATGAGAGAAAGGGTTTTAGTGAATAAAGAATAGTTCTTTATGGGCCTATTTGTATTTGATACAAATAATAGGGGTTAATGTGCAATTAAGAGTAATTACACATAACCCTATTAGGGTTTCTTCCCCATGGCCAGCCCCCTTTAGTGGGCTGCCTATATAAGTCACACTTATGTGTGACATGGCATAAGAGGCTTGCACAATAAACCCTAGCCGTCCAGCCCCTTGGAGGCTCTCTTCTCTCTCTCTCTCTTCTCCACCTCTAGCAACAACAAGGAAGAAGAAAGAAAGGACTTGAAGCTCTAGCTAGGTGTGGATACCGTTGGAGGCAGCACACTTGGGCTGCTCATTCACCGCTGTCCGGAGTCGAAGCTTGGAGCAAAACGGAGAAGACAAAAATTCTGTAAGTGTTCTAACCCTCTTCGTAGTTAGGGTTTGATTTTGTATTATGCATAGTTAGATTCATGGGATTGGGAATCGCAGGAAAAATTTTTATATTCCGCCTTTGTATTTTTCCCTCTTGTTCGATTCCCAACAGTGGTATCAGAGCCATGATTATGCATAATACAAAATACATATGGGCTGGTGATTATGGTGTAGTTGAATGATTCAAAAATCTGGAAAATTTTTCTGCATAATTGGTTTTCCTCCATGGCTGAACCTAGGGTTTGGAACCCTAGGTCAATTCTCTTCTACTCCTCTTCTAATTGATGGTTAAGTGTAGCCATGGATGCAATATGTTGCATAGGGTTTGAGTTTGGAGAAGAAGAATAAGGAAACTAAGGTTTTATAAAACTGTTATGAACAGTTTTCATGGTAGCCATGAAAAACTGTCATCTTGTTTTGCATGTCGAATTCAGAGTTCTTCTCCAAAATTTTTGAGCCATATATGGTTAGAAAGCTCTTCGAATAAGCTTTCCAACCCAACAAACGGTGCGTCAATCCGAGTTTTGTAGTGAAAGTTATGAATTTTTTACTACAGGCTGTCTGGAAAGACAGTTTTGCTCGGGAATGATGCAATAGCCACAACTTTGAGTTATTGATGGAGATCAAAGGCATGGCAATGGTTGCCACCACTTGGGTTATGTTCTAGACATGGTAGGGAAAGGTTCCCAAGCATTTAGATGCATCATAATTGGATTAAGATGCTAGAACAGAAGGAAGAAGGAGAAGAACACCATGGAGGCTGAATCTGGGTTTTAGAACCCTAAGGTTCTTGCAATTAATTCTAATTAAAGCTGCTGTATTTATGATGGAAGATCATTGTAGGATCATTATATATCATGTGTATATGATTTTCTTTAAGTTTCAAAAAGGTTTTGATGGAAAAAGATTCAAAAAGTTTGAAAATTTTTCATGAACAGCATAGCAGATTTTCTCTGCAGAAAAGTCATCAATGGAGTTTTGATTAGAACTTGAGTTAGGGAACTCCAAATTGCATGAAACCAATTGCATTAGTTTCCTAAGACATGTAGGATACTGGGAAAATTCGTTTGGTAGCCTAATTCATTCATCTTGCTGGGTTTTAAATCAATTTCTGATCATGCACAGTGTGCTGTCAAATTCTGGGCAGCCTACTGTTGTTTTAATTGTTTAGAACAATTGGTGATGATTTGATCATCCAAACCTCTTCTATTAGCTTAGTATTTCATGTAGGGACATGATACAAAAGCTGGTTTCAATGGAGGAGTCGAATTGATAAGGATTTAGAAGCTATTGTGACCTCCAAGGTCTGCAACAATGGCTCCAGCAATGGGTTTTGGAAACCCTGATTGTTCTTGATGATGGCAGCCACTTCCACCACTTCTCACGTGTCCAGAGGCTTGTCCCACACCCCTAGGATGTTATCCCATGACTGGCCATGGCCTCCCACAGTCGTTGGTGGCCATGGCAGCCTAGCCAAGCTCTGGCAGCCCCCTGGTAGTGACGGCTGCATAGAGTTAAGGATGAAACCCTAATTTTGAGTTAATGATGAAACCCTAATTTCATTATGGCATTAATTAAAACCCTAATTGGAATATTAATTACCTTAATTAAGAGTTAATGATTGGTCATTAAATGACCAATCATGGTTATTAATTGTTAGGGCATAATTAATACCATTAATGATGTCTAGGGTTAGGGTTTTGGAAACCCTAATTAGTGTAATTAATTAAGGGTAATTAATACCCTATTTGGCATTAATTAAACCCTAATCCCTTTTATTAAATACCATATGAACCTAGGGTTTTAATGATTGGACATTAAATGACCAATCATAAGGCATTTAATGATTAGGGCTTGCATTTAGGGTTTAGGGTTATGCATTTGGGGTTTGGGGTTTTAGGAAACCCTAATACACTAATTCATCATTTTATTGATTTTATTTAATTCCTATATTAATTATTTAATTAATATTGATTAATTTTATAATGTTTTAAATGGTTTAAAACACAATTAGGGATTAAATTAAAATCTGAAAATTCTTAATTAAATGAAATTGTTTTGTTTAAATAAGGAAACCCTAATATTGGATATTAGAGTTATTTTAGGAAACTTTATATGTTTCTATTAATTTGATTAATTGAAACTAAATGTCTTAAATGTTAAGACTTTATTTAATTCTGGATATTTTTGTTTAAACCTAATAAGATTAGGATGCATTAATGAGATTAATGTAAATCATTCAAGAGAATTACCATAATGCCCATATGTTTTAATGCTTACAGTTTTTCTTTACATTATGCAATGAGATTGTATGTATGTGTTTGGATGATGATTATGGACTATACCCCTTAAACCAATTGTGATTGGCCGTCTTATGAATGGGTTGTAATAATTTTTCAAGAGTTGTAATTTTATTATGGTGATGTAATTTATTATTTGGGGCTTGCATGCCACCTTCCCTCTCTCTCTATCATTCTCTTATGTACCCCACATTCCCCTTATGTATCCCTTTCTATATATTATGTAAATGTTATGTAATCGAGAGCGCACTAAGGAGCATGATGGACCCAAAGGAGTATGATGGAGCCCAACAAGCCAATGGTGGAGACCAACAAGCCAATGGTGGAGACCATCAAGCCAAGGGAGCAAATTGAAGGACTTGAAAGCTTAGAGAAGTTTTTCAAGAATGCATGCATGTTACGAATGGTTTATTTTACGATCACCTACACCCACCTTAGACCTTGGATTCAATCTATTGGCTTGGATTGAATCCTCTCAAAGTCCATAATCATCATAGTGGGAGCTTTAATTTATGAGATAATTGTATTAGCTCCAATACTATAGTTTGGTATATGTTACCTATTCGCTTAGGGACTAATATCAAAATATGGTACTTTATATATGTTGATATATATAATCGCATGCGATGTATGATTTATAATAGCATGAGATGTACGATTATAAATAGCATAATTTATATATTTAAATTTTGATACATAGGATGCATGTTAATTTGATGAGACCCTTTAAAACCCCTCTTATTTAATATTAAGTTGAAAATGGAGAAGTCATTGGGGAATGAATTCTTCATTGCCTTCCATCATTATAGGATCATCTAACGTCCCTTAATGTGGGTACCTGGCTGCAGACATGTAGGAGCTACCCATGTTAAAGACATTACTTGAAACTATCACATATGAGATATCATGGGGTGCCTAAACTGGTATATACCAAGAAACTAACATGTGAGGTATATATTTGGCGAAACATACCTGTGTGAATGATGGGTTTAACTTAACTAGGGAAGTATTCCAAGAAACTAACATGTGAGGTGTATGTTCCCTAGAGGCAAAACGATTGGAACTTGCTTATGAAGCAATAGACAAAGAGTTGTCTTCTTATTGTGGGTTAGAAGTCAAGAAACTAACATGTGAGGCTTCTAGGTCATAGTGGGACCCCAATCCCCATTAGGAATGAGATTCCCGAATTCCATTAGAGGGTGTATGGAATTTGATAAAATAGTGGGAGGTACCATATGATTAAAGACCCAATCATTATGGATAAAAATGAAATCTAATTCTCTGTTTATGTAGATTACCTAATTACTCACCTCAAAACCCCTGTTTCCTAATATAGGATATTGATAGTTTGACTAAACCCGATTTCTTTGCTTGACTTAGGAAATTGAGAATTGTTCTCAATTTCAAAAGATTGTTTATATGCTATTAGGCCTTTTATTAAAGGCCCTCCATAAAACATCCTAAGAAGAAAAAGACACTATGCGCAATTGGCATCTTGTTGCCATGCTATATGATAGTATTGATGACTAATGAGCTTCAGAAGCAAAATTAGTCAATGCAAGTGCCTTTGATGTCCTACATCACATACAAAGGTTGTATAGTGAATAAAATAATACTATAAAGTATAGTACTTATAAAGGATTTCTTCTAGACTAGGATGTAACAAAGGTTGTTTATTAATAATCATTCTTTTGAAAAATGATTAATCACATAGAATAGCTTGAGAAGCTAGATGTGATTTAAAATGGAAGCATAGAAGAAAGCAAGTCTTGAAAAGTCAAAGATAAAGAAATATAATTATTTTGTAGTAAACATAAGGTATTGTAAAGGGAACTTGATAAAGTATCAATCTTCCTAGAAGAACCAAACTTTTGAAGTTTTGGTTCATGCTCTAAACTAAATTGTTGGTTAGTTCTGCTTCTTGGTTTTTGGATTCTAGTGTAATCTAAATCGAAGCAGAAAGTTAAGTAGATAATAAGTTACCTTTAAAAATTTTAATAGAGCAAGAGTTGCTAGATTAATTTTGGGAACTTATTTCTTAACTAGGTCATTTAAGACATTCTAGAAATTTGATTTCTGAATTTAAATGACTAATTAGAGCGAATGCAACGTATTCTAAGAATACAAGAGATGTAGAGACTCTCATTTAAATGTAACGATTATGACTTGGTTATGAGATGACCAAACCCATCTTTTACTTGGTGAAGTGAATGAGTTACATTTATAATTTGACTATACATTGTGATGTATACAGTCATGTAGAGCATGCATTCAATTATAGTAGACTCATCTTAGAATACCATAGCTCAATGGTGAATCTAAGAGAACAAATTGAACCCTATTAAGATATGGTTTGATCCATGATGAGTTTTACTAATGTATCCATCTAGGATATACCTTAAAATTGCTACATATTGATAATTTAGGGTTCACTCCAGTTTTGTCCCAATTATATCAAATATGATATGGGAAGAAACCCAACTTAAAGAAGTTAAGGCTTGGGCTTGTGCTACGTATGTCTGGAAACATAATGTAGACAATCTGGAAATATGGTCAAGTAAGTGTTGAATTGTGGTATATCCCAAAAGTGGTTGGGATAGTATTTCTATTACCCTAATGAACAAACGTTGTCCATTAGGATGTTTGCTGGATTTTCTTGAGAAAGAGTTCATTCAAGAAAGATGCAAAAGTAGATAGAATTTATAGAATTGTCTGTAAAGCCACAAACGAACAAAGATCCAACCCTTCTCTCTGTTGAGACAAACTCCTTAACTACACTACAATCTTTTCATAGATCAAATTGGATATTTCTTAACATAAGAGAGATATTGTATCTCTATTAGAATGTGAAAGAATTGTTCTTTGGTGATAAAGATCACCAAGATAATCCTATTGATTATGACTAGACGATGTTTCACATCAACTTGAGAAATGACTAAGAGTCATTAAATCCAATATGGATAGGTAGAGACCTAAAAGGCTTGGCTATTTAAGAATGTTTTCAACATAGGCAAAAAGTTGTCTATAAAGAAACTTGTTTAATAATAGTTATGCTGAAATCCATTTGGATCTTGTTATCTATAAACACACATTTTGAATATAAGATATGTCAAAAAGGATATAAAGATGTTATATCAAATGGTGAAAAACCATAAAAGTGTGTAAGTTATAGAAGTCTATTAATAGACTACAAGGTTCTCATAATTAGAACATCTATAAAGTTGAAGTAATCAAATTGTTTGATTTCTCTCATTGTATAGATGGACCATGAGTGTATAAAAGGTTAGTGGGAGTGCGATCGTTTTTCTTTATCCTAAGTATAGATGACATCCTAATCATTATGAATGATATATGAATGACATCCTAATCGTTTTGGTTTTTGGAGAAAAACTAATTCATGAAAGATTTGGCAGAAGCATCCAACAAGATCTATAGAGATAGATCATATAGATTGCTAAGTATCTCCAAATCATCAAACATAGTTGAAATGTTGAAGGAGTTCAACATGGAGAATTCTAAGGGAGGTCTGATTTACTTCAGATAAGAATTCATTATTCAAGGGCATGTGCCCTAGGATAACACAAGTAAGGTTCTTAAAGTGTTAAGAAGCCTTATTCTACACTATGTATTGAACCTGGTATCTATTATGTTGTAATTGTTACAAATAGTTATCAGTCAATTCAAATTTGGAATATTGGATTGTATATGGAAATTGTAAACTCATAGTAGATGGGTATATGGATTTGGATATAATCCATATGGGGTATATTTTATATTCACTTTAGTTGGTGAAATACTAAATGGAAGAACTGTATGAAAGATACAGTGGATTCCATTATTAAGGGTGAATTAATTGTCGCATTGTCTAGGAGACTGTTTGGATCTATAAGTTCATTTAGAACTTAGAGTTGTTCCTTCCATTGAGTTGCCCACACCTTGTTTTGTGACAACAATGGGTCTATATCTCAAGTATAGGAATCACGGTCTCATCAAAAGTCCAAACTCATAGAGTGACAATTCCAAGTGATTAGAGGAATCATTGGAAGAGGTAATAGATACATTACAGAAGATATTATCTACATAAGTTTTTGTAGACCTACTGACTAAAGCTTTAAAACATAGTTGGTTATGTCCAAGACCAACATCTTGAGAAGATAGGTATGCGATACATGGTCGATTGGCTTTAGTGCAAGTGGGAGATTGTTAGGATTATGCCCTAGAGCCAATCATGGAGATGATTGTTTAGGGATTAGGAACAATCATTTGATTTCATTTATGTATGTCACATTTATTATTGATTTAATAAAAGGGCTTATTCTATTATGTTTATATGCATCATTAATATTTACATAATATGTCCATGGAGTTAGAGTTGAGAATATGGAATTACAAAGAGTTGTAATTTTGAGACTATAGATATATCTCTATACTAAACTCCTTAAGCATTCCTAGTTGAAGGTTCACTATGATGGACAGTAATGAACCATAGGACTAGCACTTGTTAGGTTGACTCTATAGGAGGATAGCTAGTCTCAAGCTATTTGTGTGGAGACACTACAACCAACAAGTGGGTGCCTATTATAAGAATAGGTACACTGAATGTGACCAAAGATATGAGATAAACTGAATGGAGTTTTATCCTGCCTGTCAATCAGTTTCTCATTGTTATAGTGGTACAAGTAATCCTTAGACCTGAGACACCATAGTTGCCTTATGCATGTAGCTTTAGAAGTTTGATAACACTAAGTGCAGATCCTATTCAGGGGTCTGCAAAGGTGTTCATTGGCCCTACTGCTATGTGTATGAAGGCATGTGAGTGATCAACAAGGGATCCATCACTCTCAGGAAAAAGAGAGAGAATGTCTCATATAGCATTCATAATATAACTCATTAAATCCATGGCCATGGTAGGATGAATATGAAAAGAGTTTCATGAGTTTATCAATGAGTTGATATCTATGAATGAGTATAAAGTAATTGAACTAGGGACTTGACAGACTTCCATGTCCTATTAGTTTAATTGGAGACATTGTGTTGAAGGAAGGATGCAATTATAACCTATAAACTATAACAGAAGGGTTCTTTGTAAATGACTATTCACCTCATTAAGGACCACACCATGAGCCATATGCTAGGTGTTACTCATGGTTAGTAGAAGCCCTAATTGTATAAGTGAGTTATAATCAATTAGGGAATTGGAAGGAGTTCCAATTAGACCCTAAATGGAAAGAGTTCCATTGTGCACACCTTGTGCTATTCCTACTACTTAATGATGTGAACCCAATGGGTCACACACTGATCATGCAAGAAGGGCTTTAAAGTCTATGAGAGAAAGGGTTTTAGTGAATAAAGAATAGTTCTTTATGGGCCTATTTGTATTTGATACAAATAATAGGGGTTAATGTGCAATTAAGAGTAATTACACATAACCCTATTAGGGTTTCTTCCCCATGGCCAGCCCCCTTTAGTGGGCTGCCTATATAAGTCACACTTATGTGTGACATGGCATAAGAGGCTTGCACAATAAACCCTAGCCGTCCAGCCCCTTGGAGGCTCTCTTCTCTCTCTCTCTCTTCTCCACCTCTAGCAACAACAAGGAAGAAGAAAGAAAGGACTTGAAGCTCTAGCTAGGTGTGGATACCGTTGGAGGCAGCACACTTGGGCTGCTCATTCACCGCTGTCCGGAGTCGAAGCTTGGAGCAAAACGGAGAAGACAAAAATTCTGTAAGTGTTCTAACCCTCTTCGTAGTTAGGGTTTGATTTTGTATTATGCATAGTTAGATTCATGGGATTGGGAATCGCAGGAAAAATTTTTATATTCCGCCTTTGTATTTTTCCCTCTTGTTCGATTCCCAACATGCCTGGCATTGACCCCGATATTGTGCAACACTATATCCCCACCAATTCCCTAAAGAAGCCGGTAAAGCAGAAACTCAGAAGATTAAAACCAGAATGGGCCCTAAAAGTAAAAGAAGAGGTAACTAAACAACTAGACGCGGGTTTCCTTCAAGTTGTGGAGTACCCCGAGTGGTTGTCGAATATAGTGCCTGTGCCTAAAAAAGATGGGAAAGTGAGGATGTGTGTCGATTTCCGAGATCTCAACGTCGCGAGCCCTAAGGATGACTTTCCTTTACCCCATATCGACGTGTTGGTGGATAGTACAGTGGGACATGCACTCCTCTCCTTCATGGACGGATTCTTCGGGTATAACCAGATAAAGATGGCGCCTCAAGACATGGAGAAAACAGCCTTTATCACGCAATGGGGAACGTACTGTTACAAGGTAATGCCTTTTGGCTTAAGAAACGCTGGGGCTACTTACCAAAGAGCAGCTACGACCCTATTGCATGATATGATCCATAAAGAAGTCGAGGTTTACGTCGATGATATGATCGTGAAGTCCGTGGATAGGGAAGGGCATTTCAAGGCACTAGAGAAATTCTTAGAGCGAGCAAAAAAGTACAATCTCCGTCTCAACCCACAGAAGTGTGCTTTCGACGTCACTGCAGGCAAGCTATTGGGGTTTATGATCACTCAGAAAGGTATCGAAGTGGACCCAGGGAAGATAAAAGCTATTGTGGAGATGGAGCCGCCTAGCACTGAGAAGCAGATCCGGGGTTTTCTGGGAAGAGTTCAATACATAAGCCGATTCATTGCCAACTTAACCATGGTTTGCGAACCAATCTTCAAATTGCTTAAGAAAGGTGTGCCAAAAGTATGGAACGAAGAATGCCAAGAGGCCTTTGAGACCATTAAGAGATACTTGAGCAATCCTCCAATCTTAGTTCCCCCACGGTAAGGTGCGCCACTTTTGTTATACTTAACGGTCACCGAAACCGCGACGGGAGCTTTGTTAGCTCAATATCTCGAAGGGTCTACAAAGTAGAATGCCATCTACTACCTAAGCAAAAAAATGACAGACTATGAAGTGAAGTACAATGCAATTGAAAAAGCTTGTGTGGCACTAGTATAGGCGACGCAGAAACTCCGACACTACATGATGTCCTTCGAAGTGTTCTTGATAAGTCGCATGGACCCGTTGAAGTACCTGGTAGAAAGGCCAGTATTGTCATTCAGAACTGCTCGATGGTCAATTCTCCTCAATGAATTCGACATCAAGTATGTGAATCAGAAGTCTATCAAGGGAAGCGTTATCGCAGACTACCTAGCCAGCTGTCCGGTGTCATCATCCGCTCCGTTCAACGATCAATTCCCAGATGAGGACGTGCTAGAGATTGGTAGAAAAACTTGGAGAGTATACTTCGATGGGGCAGCCAATAAGAAAGGTTATGGGATAGGAGTCCTGCTGGTCTCACCTGAAGAGGCATTTACACCGTTGGCGGTCAAGTTGGGGTTCGAAGCTACCAACAACATTACTGAGTATGAGGCCTGTATCCTAGCATTGGAAGCGGCACTTGAATTGGGGATCAAAGAATTGGAAGTGTTCGGGGACTCGGCGCTAATCATTTGTCAGATAAAAGGGGAATGGAAAACTCGAGATGAGAAGCTGCTACCCTACCATGCCTATCTGGAAGCTCTAACCAAGGAGTTCTCAGAGATAGAGTTCAACTACCTTTCAAGAAACAAGAACCAGTTCGCCGATGCCTTGGCGACCCTAGCATCCATGGTGGAGATACCTGAAGGGGGAAATGTGAAGCCGTTGGTAATAGAATGCCGAGACAAGCCTATGTACTGTTGTGCAATCCGAGGAGGGGAAGTGAATGATGGCCGTCCGTGGTTCCATGACATAAAGAAGTTCATTGAAGAAAGGGAGTACCCAGAAGGAGCATCTCGCATTGATAGAAAAACCCTAAGGCGGTTGGCAAGTCACTATGTACTTTGTGGAGGAAAGCTATATCGGAGATCATACGACGGGATCCACCTGCTGTGTGTCACCGAGGAAGAAGCCGAGCATCTGATTAAAGAAATCCATGAAGGGACAGGGGCTCCGCATATGAATGGCTATATGTTAGCTAAGAAAATCATGAGGTTAGGCTATTATTGGTCTACTATGGAAAGAGACTGCCACGCACATGTCAAGAAGTGCCACAAATGCCAACTGTTCGCCAGTGGACAACATTTGCCTTCTATGCCTTTAACAAGTATGTCGTCACCATGGCCATTCGCGGTATGGGGGATAGATATCATCGGACAGATCAAGCCAAAGGCGTCAAATGGGCATGAATACATCCTGGTTGCCATCGACTACTTCACTAAGTGGGTGGAAGCAGCGTCCTTCAAGACCTTGAATTCCAAGAAGGTAGCACAGTTCATACAGCACAGCATCATCTATCGATATGGGGTACCGCATGAAGTTATCTCAGACAATGGCCAGCACTTTCAGAAAGAAACCCATGAGCTCTTGCAAAAGTACGGCATAGCCCACCATCTGTCGTCACCATACCGTCCTCAGACTAATGGAGCAATGGAAGCAGCTAACAAGAACATCAAGAAGATACTACAGAAGACTGCGGACTCACACACAGACTGGCATGAGAAGTTGCCATTGGCTCTATGGGGTTACAGAACATCAATAAGATCGTCAACAGGGGCTACCCCTTATTCTCTAGTTTATGGAATGGAGGCCGTGTTGCCAGTTGAATTGGAAGTTCCTTCACTAAGAGTTGCCGTGGAGAGCCAGATAACAGAAGTGGACTGGGTTAAGAGCCGCTATGATGAGTTAGCTTTGCTGGATGAAAGGCGTTTAAGGGCGCTGTATCATGTTCAGGGGTATCAACGGAGAGTTGCCAGAGCATTCAACAAGCATGTCAAAGATCGAGGTCTAAAGAAAGGGGATGTAGTGCTGAAAGAAATCAGAGGTCTAGTGTTCGATCCGCGGGGAAAATTCAAGCCAAGTTGGGGTGGGCCATACATTATCAAAGAGATATTGCCAGCAGGGGCTGTTCGCCTCATGGATTTAGATGGAATTGAGTTCGCTCGTCCAACTAATTTGGACCAATTGAAAAAAAATATCATGTTTGAGGCCTGCTAGGTTGAAAACCCGTAAGGGCGGCCTAGGCAAAAGTTAAGGCATAAGAACTACGTAAGACCTGATTCTCCATTCAAAAACAACAACAAAAAACAAAAAACAAAAAAAACAAAAAAAACAAAAAAAAAACAAAACAAAAACAAAAAAAAAAGAAGAAAAAACCATGGAGATACGTAGGCAACCCATAAAGTTACCTTGGGTGCGGTCTAAATCAAACAAGAAAATCCCAAATTTGATTTATTATTGGCAATTTATTCAAAACTAAAATTGATTGACATAGCAATTCATTGGTATTAAGTAAAAGAACTATAAATATGCCATAAATATCCTATTCTATTTTCTTGAGCCTCTTTGCAGCTCGCTCCTCAGCTTTCTTCTTCTCTCTTTCATGTCTTCTTTTCTTCCTCAAGTCATGTTCATAAGCTGCTGTCACTGCTTCCATAATATCTTCTCTGCAAGATCCAAGTTCGTTGTTCTTGATAAGTCCAAAAATCCTTTCTCTTCGAGTAGTCTCTCTCTCACCTAAATTGCTTTTCAACCATTCCTTATACTCGGGGCTCATCATATACGGACCATCAGTATTCGTAACTTGGGTTAGTATCAACTTGCTAGGCCATCGGTCCTTCGCCCAAGTCACTACAGAAAGACCCGCGGGCACCACAGGATAGTCACCTTTCAAAGAAGTGGGTATGGTTTGCATGGCGCCCATCTGACGCAGAACCCTTGAAGGCCAATAGAAGGAAGTAGACCTCAGTCCTATGAGTCTCACCATGGCGCATCTAGAAGTCCGCAGAAGCACCTGGTCACTGCAGCCCCATATGAATACAAACCACTTGACACTCCTCCAAGAAAGGGTTTGGAAGTAACCTAGCCAATCTCTCAATGAAAATTGCCCAGGTAGTTCAATGCGGCAAAGGCAGTAATGCTGGGGCTTGTATGGTGTAATGGCAACTGGTGACAAGAAATTCAGTCTTTCAAGCAACCACATCTGCAGTAGAATGGGGCTACCTCCTAAAGGAACCTTTGGGTCCTCATGAGTTTTATCCAAACCATTCAGGGTTTCAGCTAGCACCATGGGAATCAAGTTATGGCCCTTGGCAAGGAGAGGAATCAAGTCACAGATTTGAACGGGAACATGTGGAGTACCAGTGGAAATAAGAAAATGACCAATGAGGCAAAAGGCAAGTGCATGCTTAATAGGAAAGGTAAAATTCAGAATACCTTTACTATCACAAGCTAAAAAAGAGGTTGCCAATTTCATCAAGTCTACCATATGGTCCTTTACAAACGTAGAGGCATATTGTGAGTGAATCCCAAGTAGATTGGAGAAAGAAGTAAGAAAGCTTGGGCGAGGAGTAGGGAGAATGAAAGGACCTACTGTTGAAACTCCATACAATGCACAGAATTCCTCCATGGTTGGGCACAGTTCTTCATACTTGAAGCGGAACACATGAACTTGAGGATCCCAAAAATATGTAGCAGCAGTCAAGAGGTTCGTTTCAAGCCTCACATGCCTCAAGGAGAGCAATGGATCCAAGCCAAAGCACTTGAACTCAGATTTTGCTTCAGCACTCATAACTCTCAAAAACCCTCCTAAAAATTTGTCTAGAGCCTCCATAATTTCTAATGAATGAATACAAGTAGGTTTAGGAACCTCTTGGATGTGTTTTTATAGGGAAAAGGTCACAAATCCAAGTTCAAATAGGAAAAAACCCATAAGAATAGGAAGTTTCCTATTCAAAATGGGATTTCCGCTTCGGGCTCGGGTAACCACCCAGGCCTGGGCGGCTAGCCTCCCGAGGCTTGGTGGTCACCCAAGCCACTTTGTTTTGGTTTTGCTTCTCGCTTTGTCTCGCCTTGACGCGTGATCAAACCTCCTTCCAAATGAGATATTCAACACTTTTTGAGCTTAAAATCAATCAAATTCCATCTTGAAATCAATTCCTTGAATTGATTTTATGTTCAAAAGGGTTGAATATATTTCCCCTGTGCCATGCCAACTCAAGTGACAATGTGTTAAGACACTTTCCTCTTGCACCATGCTTGTTTAATCTTGATAAATTGATCATATATCCTCATGTCAAATCTTGATTTTTCATCTCACTTGGTTGAATGTATTCATCACTTGAATATATTCTTCCATTTCAAAAGTGTATTCACCCTTTGAATATACTCCTCAGTTTCAAATTCTTGATTTTCCATCCCACTTGGTTGAATATACTCATCACTTGAATATATTCTTCCATTTCAAAAGTGTATTCACTCTTTGAATATGCTTCTCAGCTTCAAATTCTCATTCTCTATCATACTTGGTTGAATATATTCATCACTTGAATATATTCTTCCATTTCAAAAGCATGTTCACCCATTGAATATGCTTCCTAGTTTCAGATCCTCATTATCACTTACTTGGTTAAATATATTCATCACTTGAATATATTTCTCCATTTCAATGGTATACTCATCACTCGAGTATACTTCTCAGATATTTCGTCACTTACTTGGTTAAGTATATCCATCGCTTGGGTATATTTCTCCATTTCAATGGTATGTTCATCACTTGAACATACTTCTCAGATCATTTGTCACTTACTTGGTTAAGTATATCCACCACTTGGGTATATTTTTTCCATTTCAATGGTATGTTCATCACTTGAACATACTTCTCAGATCATTTGTCACTTACTTGGTTAAGTATATCCACCACTTGGGTATATTTTTTCCATTTCAATGGTATACTCATCACTTGAGTATACTTCTCAGATATTTTTCCACTTACTTGGTTAAGTATATTCATCACTTGAATATATTTCTCCATTTCAATAGTATGTTCATCACTTGAACATACTTCTCAGAATATTTGTCACTTACTTGGTTAAATATATTCATGACTAGAATATATTTCTCCATTTCAATGGTGTACTCATCACTTGAGTACACTTCTCAGATTATTCTCTATCTTACTTGCTTAAGTATATCCATCGCTTGGATATATTTCTCTATTTCAATGGTATGTTTATCACTTAAACATACTTGTCACTTACTTGGTTAAGTATATCCATCACTTGGATATATTTCTCTATTTCAATGGTATGTTTATCACTCAAACATACTTGTCACTTACTTGGTTAAGTATATTCGTGACTAGAATATATTTCTCCATTTCAATGGTGTACTCATCACTTGAGTACACTTCTCAGATTATTCTTATCTTACTTGGTTAAATATATCCGTCGTTTGGATATATTTCTCCATTTCAATGGTATGCTCATCACTTGAGTGTACTTCTCAGCTTACTTGGTTAAATATATCCATCACTTGGATACATTTCTCCATTTCAAAAGTATGTTCATCACTTGAACGTACTTCTCAGTCTTTTTCAATCATTAAGTATACTCATCACTTGAATATATTTCTCAGCATCTTTTTCATCACTTGGTTAAATATGTTCGTGACCTGAATATATTTCTCCATTTCAAAAGTACACTCATCACTTGAATACACCTCTCAGATTATTCTTATCCTACTTGGTTAAAGATATCCATCGCTTGGATATATTTCTCCATTTCAATGGTATGCTCACCACTTGAGTATACTTCTCAGATTTCATTCTCAGATTACTTGGTTAAATATATTCGTGACCTGAATATATTTCTCCATTTCAGTGGTATACTCATCATTTGAGTATACTTCTCAGATTTTTTGTCACTCACTTGGTTAAATATATTCGTAACCTGAATATACTTCTCCATTTCCAAGGTACGTTCGTCACTTAAACGTACTTTTCAGATCTCATTCTCATCACTTGGTTAAATATATTCGTGACTAGAATATATTTCTCCATTTCAAAAGTATGTTCATTCGTAGTGGCTTGAATATGCTTCTCTTGACAATCATCAACCCCCAGTGGTTTAAGTATACTCATGACTTGAGTACACTTCCTTATTTCAGTCTCAGGTTTTCAACCTCCCATCATTGTTGGTATCAGTGTGTGATTTCTCCGGGCTTTTTGGCCAAAAATGGGTTGTTCTTTATCATTGGTTCACAAGTGTAACTTGTTCGCCAATGAGGGGCTTCTGTCACACCCCATTTTTGCACCACCTTACTAGGGCTCATCATTTCATGCATGTTTTTGTTTTGTTTTTGAGTCTAGTCACTTGCATTAGTTTTCTAGAGTCACAAGGACAATGGATATGAATTTTGGTTCAAATTGGAGTTGATCTTGAGGGATAATAAGAGCTTTTGTGACTTGAGGGGCATAATCGTCTTTTAAGTCCCAAACTTTTCATTTGACCTTGGAATGATCTCCAAATTGTCAATTGGAGTTCATATGGATGCATAAGAGGTATTTTTAGTGTCAATTTGGTAAGTCAATGGCTCGGGATTAAAATGGCTCGATGTAGTTCAAGTTGGTTAATTGACCCTTCCTTGGGTTAGCTCTAATTGACTCACAATTACCAACCAAATCTTTTCAAATTGACTTTCATTAGTCATCATTTTACCCTCAAAAGTGTTTCATGAAGTTCAATTTTGATATGGCCTGATGATGAGTTTAGTGTGGTTATTTACGGATTATCCTTGAAGAATTAGTGCGAATCACAGCATGAGATTTTTGGTTAAAATGAAAAGAAAATTATTTTATTAAATTAGCCATTTTTATCATGACACTAACACGTGTACGTATGTGATGAGTGTGTGTACGCACATACGATACATGTGCATGCGTGTTAGCGGTCAGTCTCCCAATTTTTATAAAAGACAATTTCCTTTTCCTATTCAGATTAGAAGTCTTTTATCATTATAAAATACCTTTTGATTATTCTCCAAGGAAACCTAGTCCAGGAAGGAAAGGGAAACTCCAGATTTCAGCTATAAATACTCTCTTAATGTCTTTAAACAAGGGAGAAGAGAAGAGGGTTTGGAGGGAGTGAAATTCGTCATAATTCAGCAGCAGATTTTCTGAAAACCAGCAGTCGTATTTTAATCATAACTTTTTCATCCGAAGTCAGAATTTGATGAAATTGGTCTTGTTAGAAAGTGTTGGGAATCGACCAAGAGGGAAAAATAGAAGTGCGGAATATAAAAAATTTTTCCTACGATTCCCAATCCCATGAATCTAACTATGCATAACACAAAATCAAACCCTAACTACGAAGAGGGTTAGAACACTTACAGGATTTTTGTCTTCTCCGTTTTGCTCCAAGCTTCTACTCCGGACAGCGGTGAATGAGCAGCCCAAGTGTGCTGCCTCCAACGGTATCCACACCTAGCTAGAGCTTCAAGCCTTTTCTTTCTTCTTCCTTGTTGTTGCTAGAGGTGGAGAAGAGAGAGAGAGAGAAGAGAGCCTCCAAAGGGCTGGACGGCTAGGGTTTATTGTGCAAGCCTATTATGCCATGTCACACATAAGTGTGACTTATATAGGCAGCCCACTAAAGGGGGCTGGCCATGGGAAAGAAACCCTAATAGGGTTATGTGTAATTACACTTAATTGCACATTAACCCCTATTATTTGTATCAAATACAAATAGGCCTATAAAGAACTATTCTTTATTCACTAAAACCCTTTCTCTCATAGACTTTAAAGCCCTTCTTGCATGATCAGTGTGTGACCCATTGGGTTCACATCATTAAGTAGTAGGAATAGCACGAGGTGTGCACAATGGAACTCTTTCCATTTAGGGTCTAATTGGAACTCCTTCCAATTCCCTAATTGATTATAACTCACTTATATCAATTAGGGCTTCTACTAACCATGAGTAACACCTAGCATATGGCTCATGGTGTGGTCCTTAATGAGGTGAATAGTCATTTACAATGAACCCTTCTGTTATAGTTTATAGGTTACAATTGCATCCTTCCTTCAACACAATGTCTCCAATTGAACTAATAGGACATGGAAGTCTGTCAAGTCCCTAGTTCAATTACTTTATACTCATTCATAGATATCAACTCATTGATGAACTCATGAAACTCTTTTCATATTCATCCTACCATGGCCATGGATTTAATGAGTTATATTATGAATGCTATATGAGACATTCTCTCTCTTTTTCCTGAGAGTGATGGATCCCTTGTTGATCACTCACATGCCTTCATACACATAGCAGTAGGGCCAATGAACACCTTTGCAGACCCCTGAATAGGATCTGCACTTAGTGTTATCAAACTTGTAAAGCTACATGCATAAGGCAACTATGGTGTCTCAGGTCTAAGGATTACTTGTACCACTATAACAATGAAAAACTGATTGACAGGCAGGATAAAACTCCATTCAGTTTATCTCATATCTTTGGTCACAGTCAGTGTACCTATTCTTGTAATAGGCACCCACTTGTTGGTTGTAGTGTCTCCACACAAATAGCTTGAGACTAGCTATCCTCCTATAGAGTCAGCCTAACAAGTGCTAGTCCTATGGTTCATTATTGTCCATCATAGTGAACCTTCAACTAGGAATGCTTTAGGAGTTTAGTACAGAGATATATCTATAGTCTCAAAATTACAACTCTTTGTAATTCCATATTCTCAACTCTAACTCCATGGACATATTATGTAAATATAAATGATGCATATAAACATAATAGAATAAGCCTTTTTATTAAATCAATAATAAATGTGACATACATAAATGAAATCAAATGATTGTTCCTAATCCCTAAACAATCATCTCCATGATTGGCTCTAGGGCATAATCCTAACAGAAAGATAATTCAATTCTCTACAACTTTGTATTTCACAAGCTTTGTCCAAATCCAACGTTTTCATACCCAAAAACGCGATTGAAGTTGCTGCTGCTGCAAAGTGACGAGAATCACTTTTTCTTTTCTCTTGTTCTCTTTTTGTTTTCTATTTCTTTTCAAAGTTGAGTGAGTTTTGATCTCTTTGCTGTGATACCACTTTGACAAAGAGGAGGATTCGTGTTGGTTTGATTCACTCTAAAGACCTGAGGAGCCACGAACAATTACAAACACAAGGGGAGCCACTTCCTAAGGTATTCTCCTTCTCTATTCAAGCTTAAACTAGGTTCTCATATGGGTTAGGCTTATTGCATGTTAAAGGTGACTTTTTTATCATGTATTAACACTCTAGCTAGTTAATATACAAGGAATATCTATTTTTTATCTACTGTTTAGCATGCTTTAGGGCTGTCCTTTAGGTTTTTAATGCATAGTTATGATTCTTGTGCTCCTGCTTGTCCTTGTGCTAGGATTAGTGTCATTGCATGTTAGAGTTAGGATTTTCATCATGTTATATTGCTTTAGTTAGTTAATATGCATGATTTAATTTCTGTTTAGTTTGGTTTTAGCATGATTAAAGTATGTTTTGTATGTTTTTAAGCATATTTGTGAGTTTAGGGTTTTAGAGTCATTGTTTCGTGTTTGTTTTCATATAGCATGATAAAGTAGACTTTTTTATTTGGTTTTTCTTCGTGTTTGCTGCATATGTTTTTCATATGGAGTAAACATGATAGTTTTGCATGCATGTTAGTATGTTTTAGGGTTTTTATGCATGATATGGTTCTAGGAATATGTTAGGACTTATTATTGTTCGCTGTGTTGCTGTTAGCATGCTTAGTGGATGATTTTTAGGCCATAATACTATTCTGTCCAGATTTGCATGTTAGTGTTTTTGCATGGTTTTGAGCACTTGTAAGGGTGCAAATAGGTGTGGTATTTGTCCTATGGCAAATAGGGCTGCTTATGTCTGAAATGGCTAAATGCTTGGAGCTAATTGCGCTCAGGTAAGTGGGTGTGAAGGTGCCCCAATTCACCTTTCTTCTTAACTCATTCTCTTCTCCCTATCTAGGGTTAATTTTTAATACAAGTCCTATGGTTTAATTAGAGGTTTCCTTAACCAACAAAATTCTGGTTTTTATTAAAGTTTCCATTTTGTGGATTTCTTTCCTAAAATCAAACTTTCTATCATATTCAACTCTTTTGATCAAATAAGGAAACCTAGGGTTTTTACCATAGGTTTGTATTAGGATTTAACCTTAGTTCTAATCGAACTACGTGGACTTTGATCCATGTATTTCGTTGCATGGTACGTAGGCGCTCTTCGTGAGGCTCAAGTCCGTTCTAGGATCCAAGCATCCTAGGTTTATTTTTGTTTTGTTTTCTTTTTCTTTATTTTCTGTTTTTATTTGCTTATTATGCATGGATGGATGAATGAAATATATGATATGCATGCAATTCTTGTGATGATATACTTGCTGATTTTTGTATGGAAAGACTTTAATTTAGCCCAAATGAACTGAGAGACCGAAAGGGTGACATGGGTGCCTATAGGCTTTGCCTAGAACCTTCCCATGTCATAACTTAGCCTCCGAATCCCCGATTTCTTTGGTTTTCAAAAGATTGGTTTTTGCCTTTCCTTTTTTATGGAGTTATTCAAATTGTTTTCCTAAAACAAACTATTTTTAGGGTTTTCCTTGTTTCCTTTAAAAAATAAGGTGGCGACTCCTTTCCTTTTTCTTTTTCAAACCCACTTTCTTTTCAATCCCTCGTGGGCCCAATTTCCGGGGTTCACACCTTGTAAGAAGCAATTCAAAGATCAAAAGAGAAATCAAGTACCATGCTGTGAGCTTTTGGAGATGTTTATTTCCTCTCCCTTAAAAGGAAAAGAAAAAAAAGTCAAAAGAAAAATTGTGACAAAAAAAAAAAAAAATAGAGCAAAGGAAAAAAAAGCACAAAAAGAAAGGGAAGGGATTAACATCCAAAAGCATCAAGAAGGAAGATCAACAACGATCAAGAGAGTTTTATAATCAAAGAAGACTATAATCCATGTTCATGACTCGCAGAGGAAGTTTAAGTCGAGTAAGGGTGGTCTCTATGTGGTTATGTGTAAAGCCTAAGCCCGCTAGGTTGAAAACCTGAAAAGGCAACTTAGGCAAAAGTTAGGGTTATTAAAAAAAAAATGAAGAATGAATCTCTTGAACTACGAGGACCTGATTCTCCACCAAAAAAAAGAAATGTTTGTTTTGTAAATGTCTTGTGAAGATCAATGTGGAGATACGTAGGCAGCCCATAAAGTTACTTTGGGTGCGGTCCAATTAATTGAAAAAAGAAAAAAAAAAAAAAAAAAAAGGAGAAAGAAGGCAATTCTTTGTGACTAAGTTAAGAAGAAGCAGTTTCATTGATTGAATTAATGAGCTTAAAATACTACATGCCACTAAGAGAATTAATTTGATTATTCTTCTCTTTCAATTTGTTCTTGTTTGACTTTCTCAATTCCTTCGTGTGTCCCTCCACTTTCATCCTTTAATTCTCTTGATTCCTGTGCGTCTCTAATGGTCATAGACCTTGTCCCTTGAAAATTCTTATTCATCATGATTCATTTGTAAAGTCCATCAGATCCTACATTATCATACTTTTCGACCTAAGCTCTTGTCATAAATTCAATTATGGGAAAGGGGTAGTAGTAACCACTATGGAATGATTTGCCTTAATCATAGGCATGAAACTTCGTGAGATTGGGAGAATGGGTGTTATTTTCTCTGCAGTTGGGGGCTAATTTATCTTGCTCAATCAAAGAACGTGAATGTGTTAACCAAGAGAAGTGGGCATGTCATTCTATGAACCTAGGGGCTGATTATGCTTGTTGAAGAAGAATTTGAATATGTGCTGGGGCTGGTTTGTTCGATTAGAGAACCTGATAAAGAGAATGGGTTGGGGCTTTGTGATTTGAACCCCTCTATGCTGAAGTAACTTGCAAAGAAATGTGAAAGAAAAAAAAAAAAAAAAAAGCCCGCTAGGTTGAAAACCCAAAAGAGCGGCCTAGGCAAAAATTAGGGTAACCCGTTAGGTTAAAAACCCGTAAGGGCAATCTAGGCAAAATTTAGGGTTTTGAAAGAAAAGAAAAGTGCAGAAGGAAGAAGAAAAGAGGTGTTTCCACTTTATTCTTATACCTTGAAGAAGAATTCATGGGTTTAATCCAATCTTCCTGAAATGCATTATTTCTTAAGAAGGCTTGACCACAATTTTATTCCATGATTTTGCTAAATATGCAAAGGTGTCTTTAAGGAAAAGGAATGAAAATGAAAATAATAATGGGTTTGCAAAACCATTTCTAGATAATCTTTCTATGCATGAACTTGTGCTAATAAATCCGTGTGAATCAATTTTACTTGAGTTGATTGATTAGTTGATGTTTTGCATTAGTAATATGCAGTGTTCATCGAGTTTCTGAGCTTCATTTTCCCATGATCATGTTTGACTAGTTTTCGTTTTTGGTTGTGTGGTTGATAGTTTCTCTCCATATTGTGTTGGCTTAGTCTCTATACCATTCCTGTCTTATGAATAGTGACTCCTACTTAACTAATGTTTTGTTAAGCTCCCCTATGAGTTTTACCTATACTCTTTTTCTTGAGCATTGACCTTTGCTCGTTTGGGATATTGACTATTATTCATCCTGAGTGTTGATCTTCACTCATTTTGAGTATTCACCCATACTCCCCTCTCGAGCATTGATCCTTGTTCGTTCTATAATATTGACTCTTATCCGTCATAGGGATTGATTCCAAACCCTTTCGACATGTCTCCTCTATTCATATGTTATTGTTTTAGGTATTGACTTCTACCTATGCGATCTCTTGGCATTCTTTGAGTATTGACTCCTACTTATCACCAACAGTGACTTTTACTCATATAATTTTCTTTGTGAATATTGACTCCTACTCATTTCAAGCATTGACCTTTGCTTATATACATTTTATCTTGAGCATTAACCCTTGGTTGTATGATTTTCTCTGTGAGTATTGAATCCTACTCATTTCAAGCATTAACCTTTGCTTATATACATTTTATCTTGAGCATTGACCCTTGCTCGTATGATTTTCTCTGTGAGTATTGAATCCTACTCATTTCAAGCATTGACCCTTGCTCATAAGCTTTTCTTTGTGAGTATTGATCTTTACTCATAGCAAACATTGACCCGTGCTGTAGACACCCCATTTTCACCCCCATGAGATTATGATAGCATTTGGTTAGGTTTAGAAGCATGTAGGAGTCCCTAAGCCTTAAAGGACAATTTTGCCCTTTTAAGCCTTAGGAGAATAGGTCATCATTGCATGCATATTTTTGTCTCTTTGTTGAGTCCCATCACTTGCATTTAGTTTCTAGGGTCATTTTGGATATGTGTGTCAAATTTGGTTCAATTCCAGATAGGTTTGGATAGCTAATTAGAACTTTTGCGACTTGAAGGGCAATTTCGTCTTTTACTTCGTATATTTTCCAATTGACTTCCAAATTTGCTCCGGAGTGTTCCATTGGCCTTAGAATGATGAAATGAGTCTAATTGAAGTGCCAATTTAATTTATTGATAGGTTTGGGATTGGTTCACCACATTACCCTATGCTTAATTGACCTTTTTTTCGGGTAATCGCCTCATGAAAACCCAGCCACTTGACCGTGGTCAGGGATTCTTGGTTCAAGAATATTCTAGGCTTATTATACACTGAATCCTTGAAATTTTGGCTTTTGAATCACTCAAATCGGAGTTAAAATGAAGAATTTGTGTCCATTTGAAGTTCAGAGTCCAAACCGAGCTAGAATTCCAAAATTTTTGGATTCTCCTCGGGTGACCGGTTGGGCCCAACCGGTTGGACCGGTTCACCCCAACCGGTCACCTGAGCGTTTCGTCCGGATTTTTCTCTCTTTGCATTTTTGACGAAATGGGACTCTACCACTTCGATTTTTAGCCTTCTAAAGGACTTCTAAGCCTATTGGGAGGTGGTTTTGAGTTGTTTAACATTCATGGGATTTAACCACAGCCCTAGATTGGTTTCATGGTGAATTAATCTCAACCATTGGTTCATATGGCTGGTTGGTTATAAATAGAGGCTCATTCATCAGCATAGGGGACTTTTGGCTTATTTGACACTTCATATTCATAAGAGAGAGAGGGACCACGAGTTTGAACACACTCATATCAGTTGGAGGAGGCTTTCTACTGCAATTTCAAAGGAGAACTAGAAGGGAACCAAGCCAAAGAGAAGGAGGAACGCAGCGAAGACCCTTGCTTCATTGTAAGTCTCCTTTGCTTTCCTTTACAATTCCTTCTTCTTTTACTCCATTCTCTGCATAGTTATGGCTTAGAATTGATTTAGGAATCATATATACTCTATATTTTAGAGTGTATATGATTCAAAGATGATGAGAATGCATGTTAGTGGATTAGGATTGTGAATTGCTTGCTGTTAGGATAGTTTCTCTCTTAAGGATAGAGGTACGTTTTGTATGAAAAATCAATTGGTGTGTTTAGGCCATTTTCTCTTCATGGTTCAATTATATGCATGATTTTAAGCATCTTTTATATAAGACACTTGTTGTGTAAGCCTCGTCTTCATAGGTGTATGGATGATTATCCTTTTTGAGGATAATTATCGTCCTTAGAGGGTGAGGTTGTGCATAGGTGCTTTCTAGAGTGTGTTTAAGTGCGCTGTGAGTTTCTTTGCACTCTTAGGTATATATTTTACGTAGGATATGTGAAGAAACCATTCATATGGAGTGATTTCTACGTAAAATTATCTCCGGATAGTTTTACTTAAGAAAGGTCGCCGTAAGGATGATTATTTCACATTCTTACATAAAGTACTTACCTAAGGCATCATGGTAGATTTTCTTTTCATGTTTAGGATTATCATATGATATTTTCATCATGGTAATGCCTATTTAGCATGTTTTTTGATAGTTTTTGTGCATGTTAGGGTGTTTAGAGCATATAGGAGCATATAGGATTGAGTTTTTCTTTTGATTCTTGTTATTTGCATGAGTTTTAGGTCATTGTATGCATGTTTAGTATTCTGTCCATATTTGATTTAGGTCTTCTAATGATGATTTGAGCATGAATATGAATGATTTGAGCTTAATAATTGCCTTATAGAATACATAGGGTGATTAATTGATGATTTCTCAATGTTTCGGGATGATTTGCATGAGTGTTAGGTCATTATATGCATATTTAGTATTCTGTCCAGATTTGAATTAGGTGTTTTAATGATGATTTGAGCATGAATATGAATGGTTTGAGCTCAATAATTGCCCTATAGAATACATGGGGTGATTAATTGGTGTTTTCTCGATGTTTTGGGATAATTTGCATATGGTAAGTGGTTCATGGTAAGTTGTGTATGAATTGTTCTCCTCTCCCCCTCGGGTTATTGTCTTTACTTTGAATTAGAAGTCCTAAGTTTCCAACTCTCTCAAAATTCTGTTTTAATTAGAGTTCTATCTCTTTTAGAACTCTACTTTCATTGAAATCCTTTTTGATCTAGAGTTCTATCTCTTTTAGAATTCTACTTTTCTTAAAACCCTTTTTGAACTAGAGTTCTATCTCTTTTAGAATTCTACTTTTCTAAAACTTCTTTTTGGATAAGAGTTCTATCTCTTTTCGACTTCTATCTTTTCTCAAATTCCTTTTTTGGAAACTCTTCTTCTTTTTTTCAAACTCTTCTTTTCTTTTTAATGGAAACTTAGGGTTTATAGTTCATTATAAAGGGAGTAACCCCTTCTCAATCGAACTACGTGGACTTTGATCCTTACTTCTTTGTATGTAAGGTACGTAGGCGCTCATTTGATGTTCAAGTCTGCCCTAGGATACTAAGTATCCTAGGTTTTCTTTTCCTTCTTTTCTTCTTTCTTTCTACCCATTTGCCCATCACATATATGCTAGTGGATAGGATGGACCCATGCTTATACATTTATCCATCACATATTTGTTAGTGGATATGATGGATTTGTTTGTTCATTCTCTCTATCTCTTACTTGCTTTCCATATCTCTCATACTTGTTCATGGATGTTTACATGCTTTATGGATGTTTACTTGCTTTATGGATGTTCATGGATGAATGTGGATTATTTATGGATGATTCTTTGCATATGCATGGTGACTAATTAGGAAGTGATTGAAATAGCCCATATAAATTCAGAGACCCATTTTGGGGCGATGTGGGTGCCTATAGGATGTTTCCTAGAACCTTCCCACATCGTAACTTAGTCTCCAAATCCTCTCTTGTTTTGATAGACCTGCTTTTCCTTGATCGGAGTCATGTGGTTTGTTTTCAAAGGTTTCTTTTTAAAAACTATTTTGAAAGGTTTTCCTTTTTTCCTTAAAAAATGAGGTGGCGACTCCTTGTTTGATATGTTTTTGTGAACCTTTTAAAAACCAGATTTTTATTAATTTAAATCTCTTCAAGTCTTTTTAAAAGAAGGGTTCTCCTTCCTCCCTTGGATCGAAACCCGTGGTTCACAGTCTGGCGACTCCACTAGGGATTAGTGGACTAGACTCAAGGAATTTGTATGGGCTAATTTAATTGCTTAAATTAAAATCAATCACTTGCATACGCTTGAATGTGTGTTTACTTTATTGCATTGTGTGCGCAATTGCATTTGAATGATAGGTCGATGTATCCTTGCCTTTTCTGATTGGCCTAGCCTTGACCCCGGTTCCCCTCGTTCTTGGGTGTCATGTTTGCGAAGCTATCAACTCCTCTTGCCATGTATCCTTGGGTTTTACCCTTGGGTATATTAAATGGATCAACACGTACCACTTGACTCACGCGGCATCCCTCATGCCACACGTGATAGGTATATGGTTGATTCAAGCAAGTAGGGGACACTATCCTACCCTTTTTAGTGCATATAGTGGACTGTCTAGGACACATGGACTCGCCTAGTTTAAAGTCACCATGCTCGTGGAATGAATGCAGGTACAGAGTGGATGTGTGTTTGAATGTATGTGTGTATGGAATGAATGTATGCGTGGCATGAATGTGTGTTGTGGGAATGGATGTGAATGGAATGAATGGCAATGCAATTCGTGTCATGGTTCTTTGAGAAGATGATACAAAGCCCTCGATACAGTGATCCAGTTTCTTGCTCTTGAATGTGGTTGGAGATATGAATGAATGCTATGTGGGGGGTTAATTTTAAGGGGTAACATGACTTTAAAATCAAGTGACCTACATCCCTTTAGTATGACCTTCTTACCTAAAGCCCATTAGGCTCATATGGATGAGAGGCCCAACTAAAGGAATGTTATTGGACCATTACCCGCCCGTTCAAATCAATTGTGGAGACTAAAGGCGCTTTGTGTCACTTTGTAACTAAGTATGGGTCATTTGGTTGTAATAGAGTGCTGGCTTGGACTCGTGACTCTTCAGGCCATTTGATCAAAGGAAGGACCGAACAAAACCTTGCCATGGATGATACTTTTGCATTGAATAATCCGGCTACACCTGAGGGGACATCTGTTTCTGGGACTCCTACGGATCCACGAAGAATTGAGAGGCTATTGAATGATATACTTGGGAAATTGGAAGAGGTGTCAGTGAAGTCTAAAACCGCAATAAGAATGGCACAAGAAATCAACAACCGAACCCCTGTCCTCATCCACAATATTCCTACAGATCAGGCCATACCCGACACTCAGGTCTCCATTGTCCAAAATCAATCCAACCCATCTGCCCAAGCTGGAGGCCAAGCCCAAAATCCACTACCTCCACATACTCAATCATCACCTCAAAATCCACCACCTCCACATACTCAACCTCCACTACAAAACATCCCCATTTATACCCAATCATCCACTTTCATCCCTACCACTGAAAATCCTCCTATGAGCGATGACCAAAAGATGATGGCTGCAAGGATGTTGGCTTTGGAGAAAACTTTGAAGGGTATTCGCCGTGCTGATGATTTTGTGGATATCCACACTCTTTCTCTCTTCCCTCAAGCGAGATTGCCGACTTCATTCAAGATGCCAGAGTTACAGAAGTTTGATGGAACGGGTTGCCCTAAGACTCACTTGAAAATGTATGTCCGAGCAATGCAACCTCGTGGTGCTTCCGAAGAGTTGATGGCTCAATTATTCCATGAATCGCTTAACACTTCTTCGCTGCATTGGTTTCTGAGCTTGGATGAGTTAAAGACTAGAACATGGGAAGACGTGTGCAGAGAATTCACCGATCACTACAAGTACAACACGGAAGTTGATGTGACAAGGAGAGACTTGGAGACTACCAAACAGGCAACAAATGAATCTTTCTCTTCCTACATCACTAGGTGGAGGAAGAAAGCTTCTAAAATGTTTGATAGGCCTAATGAAGAAGAATAGATACGAATGGTAGTCAAGAACCTATTGCCTATATATCACAAGCACTTGTTCGCTCATCACTTCCCCACTTTCAAAGCTCTGATTAGTTCGGGGACACAAGTAGAAGACGCCATAACAGTTGGCACTATCAGGGTTGAAGATCCTTCGAGGTTCCGTCGGATAGGGAACAATGGAAAGGCACCCGCTGAAGTGAATGCAATCGTTCCACAACAGCCATGGAACATTGGCAACAATTCTACTCCTCGTCAGTTCTCTGACTTGTATGCACCACTAGACAAGGTTTATGAAAGATTGAAAGCAAGGGGCATCCTCAAACCTCTAGACCCAGTACCTCCACCAAATCCATTACCTAGGTGGTACAACGAAAATGAGTACTGCCATTTCCACCAATCCAAAGGCCATAGAACAGACCGTTGTGCTCGTCTCAGACATGAAATACAAGACCTCATTGACAAGAAGATCATAGGCCAACCTACTCCTCCTAACCGTCCCAATGTCACTCAAAATCCTTTGCCATCCCACAATCCATCCCCTACTTCTAATGTCAATGCAATAGAAGATTCACCTCATTCACCTCGACCCATTTGCCATTACACCACTTTGCCTATGAGTCTCACCAATGTATTTCACCATTGCAAGAAAAGAGGCCTTATCACTCCCCTTCCACCTCAGCTTTCGCTTGTCCCTGACCCATCATTTTGCCTATACCATAGAAAATTTGGCCATGATACTGAGGATTGCACCTTGCTAAAGAAAGTGGACCAAGATTTGATTGATGGGGGAATTCTGATAATTCCACAGCCAAGTCCATACGAAGTGCCTACATTGTTGCCCACCCTACATAAAGAGAACATGCAAGAGATTGATATGCTAGAATGGGCAAATCCCGAGAAGAAGCCTATGAGGAAAGAAAAGGTTGTTGAGAAGGAAGTGCCGAAGAAGCCGAGTAAGCCTCGAAAGTCATTTCAGCAACAGTTGAAGGAAAGGTATGATGCCGGAGATCCTGAAGTAGGTTTATTGGGGGAACCATCTGGGAAGTTTGATGTCTATGTTCTCTACACTGCACCGCCTACAATAACCATTCCTGTTCGTGCAACCGGATGGGCAAATCCATGGGAAGATGAGCAACCAACAGAGAAATCCCCAGTCCATGCAACCGGATGGGGAAAATCCTCGAAAGAAGAACGGCCGACAGAAAAGTCTCTAATGCAAGAGGTAGATATGCTTGAATGGGGAGACATCATGGGTGAAACCTGTAGCGATGAAATAAATGATCTATGGGCAAACTCTGAAGAAGTTGACCACTTGACTAGGGGCGGTCGTCATTTCAAACCGTCCTACCTTGAGAATGAAAATCCGGTGGAAGCACTGGAGAAGGGGCAAAGACCTGAAATCTACGATGAAGAGGATGAAGTCCTAAAGCAATTGAAAAAGACTCAAGCCAACATTACCATATGGGGATTGCTTATGGCTTCTCTCAAGCACCGTCAAACTATGCTTAAACTCTTGAACCATGTCCAGGTACCCATCGATACTTTACCGGAAGGATTGGTGAGTCTTATAACCCCCGTCGAGAAAGCAGCTACCATAATCTTCACGGAAGCCGATTTGCCAAAAGGGAGGAGAGATCATGTGCAAGCTTTGAACATAACTGTTGATACCCTAGGGAAGCGGGTTCCCACCGTCCTTATTGACAATGGCTCTGCTTTGAATGTGTGTCCACTTCGTACTGCTACATCTCTTGGGTTGGGACCTACAGATTTTGTGCCATCTGGGCAATCAGTGAGAGCATATGACAACACAAGAAGGGAGGTAATTGGTATGGTGACCTTACCATTAATCATAGGACCGGCAGAGTTCGAGGTCGAATTCCAAGTTCTCGATGTTCCTGCATGTTTCAATCTCTTGCTAGGTCGACCATGGATCCATCCAAATGGGGCCATTGTTAGGATTATGCCCTAGAGCCAATCATAGAGATGATTGTTTAGGGATTAGGAACAATCATTTGATTTCATTTATGTATGTCACATTTATTATTGATTTAATAAAAGGGCTTATTCTATTATGTTTATATGCATCATTTATATTTACATAATATGTCCATGGAGTTAGAGTTGAGAATATGGAATTACAAAGAGTTGTAATTTTGAGACTATAGATATATCTCTGTACTAAACTCCTTAAGCATTCCTAGTTGAAGGTTCACTATGATGGACAGTAATGAACCATAGGACTAGCACTTGTTAGGTTGACTCTATAGGAGGATAGCTAGTCTCAAGCTATTTGTGTGGAGACACTACAACCAACAAGTGGGTGCCTATTATAAGAATAGGTACACTGAATGTGACCAAAGATATGAGATAAACTGAATGGAGTTTTATCCTGCCTGTCAATCAGTTTCTCATTGTTATAGTGGTACAAGTAATCCTTAGACCTGAGACACCATAGTTGCCTTATGCATGTAGCTTTAGAAGTTTGATAACACTAAGTGCAGATCCTATTCAGGGGTCTGCAAAGGTGTTCATTGGCCCTACTGCTATGTGTATGAAGGCATGTGAGTGATCAACAAGGGATCCATCACTCTCAGGAAAAAGAGAGAGAATGTCTCATATAGCATTCATAATATAACTCATTAAATCCATGGCCATGGTAGGATGAATATGAAAAGAGTTTCATGAGTTCATCAATGAGTTGATATCTATGAATGAGTATAAAGTAATTGAACTAGGGACTTGACAGACTTCCATGTCCTATTAGTTCAATTGGAGACATTGTGTTGAAGGAAGGATGCAATTGTAACCTATAAACTATAACAGAAGGGTTCTTTGTAAATGACTATTCACCTCATTAAGGACCACACCATGAGCCATATGCTAGGTGTTACTCATGGTTAGTAGAAGCCCTAATTGATATAAGTGAGTTATAATCAATTAGGGAATTGGAAGGAGTTCCAATTAGACCCTAAATGGAAAGAGTTCCATTGTGCACACCTCGTGCTATTCCTACTACTTAATGATGTGAACCCAATGGGTCACACACTGATCATGCAAGAAGGGCTTTAAAGTCTATGAGAGAAAGGGTTTTAGTGAATAAAGAATAGTTCTTTATAGGCCTATTTGTATTTGATACAAATAATAGGGGTTAATGTGCAATTAAGTGTAATTACACATAACCCTATTAGGGTTTCTTCCCCATGGCCAGCCCCCTTTAGTGGGCTGCCTATATAAGTCACACTTATGTGTGACATGGCATAATAGGCTTGCACAATAAACCCTAGCCGTCCAGCCCCTTGGAGGCTCTCTTCTCTCTCTCTCTCTTCTCCACCTCTAGCAACAACAAGGAAGAAGAAAGAAAGGACTTGAAGCTCTAGCTAGGTGTGGATACCGTTGGAGGCAGCACACTTGGGCTGCTCATTCACTGCTGTCCGGAATCAAAGCTTGGAGCAAAAAGGAGAAGACAAAAATTCTGTAAGTGTTCTAACCCTCTTTGTAGTTAGGGTTTGATTTTGTGTTATGCATAGTTAGATTCATGGGATTGGGAATCGTAGGAAAAATTTTTATATTCCGCCTTTGTATTTTTCCCTCTTGTTCGATTCCCAACAGGGCCATCCCATCGTCCTTACACCAAAAAGTTAAGTTCCCCTACAAAGGATCTATTGTGACCCTATAAGGAGACTATGAACTCGCTGCTAGCCAAATGTCAAGAATCCCCATTTGTGAGATCAAGCACGATCCTTCAGATATGCCATTGTCAGGGTTTGAATATGTACAGGTTATCAACTCAGCACCCATAGGTAGAGAACTTATCCCACTAGACTTTTCACCACATGGGAACTTGCGTGTTGCTGAAATCATGAAGATCATGGGTTTCTTTCCTGGCATGGGAATGGGACCAAGGCACCGAGGAATTTCAGAGCTAATTAAGCACCAGTCGGCCTTACATACCTTTGGCTAGGGATATAAGCCAACACAAGCAGATTACAAGAAACAAACGTGGCTGAGAAAAGAGAAAGAAATTGCTAAAGCTCGTGGACGCACTGTTATTCATCCGCTTAAGCCTTACAAGCCAACATTGAATGGGTACTTTATGAAAGAGGGGGAAGATTTCCCATATTGTGGTTTTCCAGAGCCTACTTATGTGGAGTCCCTTGGAGCTAGAGTCCCTGGGTTTGAAATTTTCTTTGAGACTGAGTGGTATCCGATCACAGCAACTATGGTTGAGGATTCTGCAATAGATAGCGACAGAGAAGAAGAGGATTGGGCAGACAGCATGGATTCCGAGGTTATGGCTGTTTGTTTTCAGAATGTGTGCTAGCCATCGAAGATTGTGAAGAGGGTCTAGTTCCAGCATTCCAGACAGTCAGCGAGCCACTTCAGAATTGGTACACCGAAGGATCTCCCACTCTTATTCCAAAGAAAGAAGAGTTTAAGCCAGTAGAGGATATGTAGGATTTCTTTTGAGTCTTGAGTCAGCAAACAATTTGTTTTTGTTTAAGTATTTCTTTTCTGAGTTGTTTAGAGTTGTCGTAAGTGTTGTTTTGTTGTTTTAGAGTCTTCAATTAGTGATTAGTACTTTCTTTCTTTGTTTTCTCGCAGAGATTATATTCATTGTCTTCGCGCCTTTTTGTCTCTTAATGTGTGTGGCATGGAAATAGACCCTAGAGACGCTGATATCCCTCCCGAGCTCGTTGAGCAAAGGAATAAAGGGATAGCACAACCAATTACAGAAGAACTAGAATCAATTAATCTAGGGACGAATGAATTGCCAAAAATAATTAAAATTGGTACAACACTTTCCCCTTCTGAAAAAGAACAATTGGTTGAGTTGTTGAGAGAAAACCTTGGAGTGTTCGCATGGTCTTATGAAGATATGCCCGGAGTAGACACAGACATAGTGCAGCATCACATTCCGACCAATCCTAACATGAAGCCTGTTAAGCAGAAGTTAAGGAGAATGAAGCCTAAGTGGGCGTTGAAGATAAAGGAAGAGGTGATCAAGCAGATAGAGGCTAAGTTCCTTAAGGTTGTGGAGTACCCTGAATGGCTTGCAAATATAGTACCAGTTCCAAAGAAAGATGGCAAAGTGCGTATGTGTGTAGACTTTCGTGATTTGAATAAGGCATGCCCTAAGGATGACTTTCCACTACCACATATTGACGTGTTAGTCGATAGTACCGCAGGGCACGCTCTTCTTTCTTTCATGGATGGTTTCTCAGGTTACAATTAGATCAAGATGGCACCAGAAGATATGGAGAAAACGTCGTTCATCACTCAGTGGGGGACCTATTGTTACAAAGTAATGCCATTCGGGTTGAAGAATGCAGGGGCGACTTATCAGAGAGCTGCTACCACCTTGTTGCATGACATGATACACAAAGAAGTCGAGGTTTACGTCGACGACATGATTGTCAAGTCAAAAGATAGGGAAGGACACGTAGCTATGCTCAGAAAGTTCTTCGATCGAATCATAAAGTACAAGCTTCGCCTCAACCCTCAGAAATGTGCTTTCGGAGTCATTACGGGAAAGTTGCTAGGTTTCATGATAACACAGAGGGGAATTGAAGTGGATCCAAGCAAGATCAAGGCAATTCTGGAGATGCCACCGCCCAAGAATGAGAAGGAAATCCGAGGTTTCCTAGGAAGATTGCAGTACATAAGTCGGTTCATAGCCCAACTCACTACCATTTGTGAGCCTGTTTTCAAGCTACTAAAGAAAGGTGAACCAAAAGAATGGAACGAGGAATGCCAGAATGCTTTTGAAGCCATTAAACGCTACTTAAGCAATCCACCGATACTGGTTCCACCTAGAGAAGGAGAGCCGTTCTTGCTGTACTTAACTGTCACAGAAACTGCTATGGGGGCAATGCTTGCACAATACTTGGAAGAGTCGAGGAAAGAGAATGCCATCTACTATCTGAGTAAGAAAATGACAGACTATGAGGTGAACTACAATGCGGTGGAAAAGACTTGCTTTGCATTGGTGTGGGCCTCCCAAAAACTCCGCCATTACATGCTATCTTTCCAGGTGTTCCTTGTTAGTCGCATAGATCCACTCAAATATCTGCTTGAAAAGCCAATGTTGACCTATCGTACTGCGCGGTGGTTAATGTTGTTATCTGAATTTGATATCAAGTATGTAGTACAGAGCTCGATAAAAGGGAGAGTCATTTCAGAACACTTAGCAGAAAATCCAGTTTCAGAAGGAGATGGCATTGAACAAGGGTTCCTTGACGAGGACATATTGGAGATAGAAAAGAAGCTATGGAAAGTCTACTTCGACGGTGCTGCAAATAAAAGGGGCTTCGACATTGGAGTCTTGTTGATTTCTCCTGATGACGCCCATACCCTTCTGGCAATGAAGTTAGGGTTTGAGGCCACAAACAACATCACCGAATATGAAGCTTGCATTCTAGGGTTGGAAGCAGCCTTAGAGTTGGGAGTGGAGGAATTAGAAGTGTACGGAGACTCAGCCTTGATTATCTGCCAAATCAAAGGGGAATGGAAGACTCGAGACGAGAAGTTGTTACCCTATCATGCTTATCTAGAAGCACTTACCAAAGAATTCGACAAAATAGAGTTCCACTACTTGTCAAGGGTAAAGAATCGCTTCGCTGACGCTCTCGCTACACTCGCGTCCATGGTGGAAATCCCAAAAGGCGGAAATGTTCGTCCACTCGTGATTGAAAGAAGAAAAGAACCGGTATACTGTTGCAGTGTTCAGAATAGTCAAGTGACAGATGGGCGTCCGTGGTTCTATGACATCCAGAGATTCATAGAGAAAAGGGAATATCCTGAAAGAGCTTCGAAGGTTGACAGGCATACGCTGAGAAGATTGGCTACCCACTACATCATGTGCGGAGGAAAGCTATACAGATGATCCTATGACGGTATCCACTTGCTTTTGTGTGACGGAAGAAGAAGCTCAAAGAATAATTGAAGAGGTACATAAAGGAGCAGGGGCACCTCACATGAATGGTTATATGCTAGCTAAGAAGATTGCTCGTCTCGGTTACTACTGGACCACTATGGAAAGAGATTGCCATCTGCATGTCAAGAAGTGCCATAACTGTCAAATCTTTGCTAATGTTTAGCACCTTCCATCAATGCCTTTGAATACTATGTCATCCTTTTGGCCCTTTTCAACCTGCGGAATAGATATCATTGGAAAGATCCATCCTAAGTCAAAGGAAGGTCATGAGTTTATCTTGGTGGAAATAGATTACTTCACTAAGTGGGTGGAGGCGAAGTCCTACAAAACCTTGGGGTCAAAGCAAGTGGCCCATTTCATTAAGACCCACATTATTTGTCGATATGGGGTTCCACATGAGATCATATCAGATAATGGACAACACTTCTGAGGTGAGGTAGAAGAAATCTTGCAGAAGTACAGCATTCGAGTTCACAAGTCTTCCCCTTATAGGCCACAGACAAATGGAGCAGTTGAAGCAGCTAACAAGAATGTAAAGAACATGCTACAGAAGTCGGCTAAGAAGTACAATGACTGGTCAGAAAGGTTGCCACTCGTCTTATGGGGTTACCGCACTTCAATCAAGGTCTTCCACGGGTGCAACACCGTACTCATTGGTTTATGGCATGGAAGCAGTTCTCCCTATCGAGTTAGAAATCCCTTCTCTCAGGGTAATAGTGGAAGATCAGTTGTCCGAAATGGATTGGGTACGGAACAGATATGATGAGCTACTTCTGCTTGATGAAAGGAGTTTAAATGCTTTATACCATGTTCAAGGGTATCAACGCAGAATAGCTAGAGCATTCAACAAGCGCGTCAAGGATCGTGGCTTAAAAGATGGAGACATAGTGTTGAAAGAAATCCGTGCGCCTATCTTTGATCCAAGGGGCAAGTTTAGGCCTAACTGGGGTGGTCCCTATATCATAAAGGAGATATTGCCAGGAGGAGCAGTTCGATTGATGGATTTAGATGGAATAGAGTTCTCTCAACCAACCAATTTAGATCAACTCAAGAGATACCATGTGTAAGCTTGATAGGTTGAAAACCCGTAAGGGCGGCCTAGGCAAAAGAAAGCATGAACTACGAGGGCCTGATTCTCCATCATTCAAAAAAGAAAAAGAAAAAAAAAAGAAAAAAAGAAAGAAAAGAAAAAGAAAGAAAAAAAGAAAAAAAAAAAAAAACATGATGGAGATACGTAGGCAGCCCATAAAGTTACCTTGGGTGCGATCCAATTGAAAAAAAAAAGGAAAAGAAACAAGGGGCATGACAATGTATAAAGCAATCCATAAATCAAAGTTAATTGTTTGATGGCAATTCATTCAAAACTAGAGAAATTGATAATAGTTTTATTTGTAATAATTGCAAGTCTCAAAGGACTATTATTGTGCTTAACATGCTTAAAATTCAAAAAGGTTGCTAATTCCTTGCTCTCTGAGAAGTCTTCTTTGTTCCAGTAGTCTTGTTCACTTTGGTGTCATCCTTCCTTGACCTCTTTGTAATCCCCAGTGAAGAAATCCCAATCAACTCAGCTACTTGAGCCCTCATTGTTGTTTCTTTGTGGCCAATGTCTTCAGATAACCACTTCTTGTATTCTTTGCTAAGCTCATAAGGTCCACCAGTGTTTGGTATTAAGGTAGCGGAGTTCCAGCTATTCCATCTATCCTCCATCCATTTGACCAGAGATTGAGAAACAGGTTGAACGGGGTGAACTTGCCTTGAATTTGTCTGAATGGTACTCGCTTGGTTGTTTGGAATTGATTGAACTGCACCAAATTACCGAAGGATTCGAGATGGCCAGTAAAAAGAAGTGGCTTTCAAGCCCATCAACTTGACAAGTGTACAGCCCACAGTTCGCAGGAGCACCTTTTCGTCACACTTCCAGTGAAGCACGTGCCAACAGATAGATCGCCATGAGGTGTGGTACAGCATGCCAAGCCATTCGTCAGGAGAAGCATCTGGCGGGAATTCAGGAACACGCAAACGGAAGTGCTGAGGCCCATAATTTGCAACACGAGGAGATGATAAGAGGTTTAACCGCTCTAGCAACCATATATGAAGAAGGAGGGGGCTGCCCTCAAAGTTCACCTCAAACCGATCCTGTACCTTGTCTAGCCCATTGAGAGTTTCCGCTAGAACCATTGGAATTATGTTTCGGGACTTGGAAAGAGGAGTTACAAGCTCACAAATTTCAATTGGAACAAACAACGTACCATTGGTGATGAGAAACCTCCCAATCAAGCAGAAAGCTAAGGCGTGCTGACGCGGTCGAGACAAAGCAGCCCACATGACCTCCCAAGGGGAAGGAAAGACGTGGCTAGCTTGTTCAAATCTACCATGTTATCTTTTATAAAGGCCATAGCATCGTGGGTAGAGATTTCCAGAAGAGAAGCAAAAGAAGAAACATAACCTTGTCGAAGGTATGGAAGGATGAAGGGCCCTGACGGTTGCACTCCGAACAGCGCGCAAAATTCCTCATGGGTGGGGCAAATCTCATTGCGATGGAAACAGAAAACATGAAGTTCGGGATCCCAAAAGTATGTAGAAGCATAGAGCATTGTCCAATTTACCTTGACTTTGGCGAGGGAATAGAGCGTGTCCAAGCCATAACTCTTGAAAACCCTTTTGTCTTCCTTAATCATGTTGCTGAAGCAAAGTGTCAAAAAGCTATCAAAAGTCTCCATGAATTGATGTTGAATGAATAATAATGGTTTATGAACATGTGAGGGGTGTTTTTATAGGCCTTTAGGCTCAAATTTGAGTCCTAGAAGGATTAGAAGTCGAACAAGCGTCAAAAAAGTCGCAAAACGCGTGAACAGCAAAAGCGCTCGGGAGACCGGTTGAGGCCAACCGGTCAACCGGTTGGGCCCAACCGGTCACCCGAGGCCGTTTTTCCCGATTCCCTATTTTGACCATTTTTGACTCCCGTATGCTCCAGAAGGCCAATTTTGACCATTTTGAGCTCAAATTGACTCATGTTTGAGTCAAGAGTCATGAAATTCAACCAACAAGAGATAGATATCATAATTCAAAGGTAGGGAATGCATGAACTTGGTTTAAAAAGAAAGAACTTTAAAGATAACATAAATGCCCACATAGGCTTAGTACAAGGATTTCACAAGTTAAGAGTTTCTAGATGCTTAAATTGAGTTTCCTAAACTTAAAATAAGTGTCTTCAACGCTTCCTTGGTGGTTTCCTTCTCTTGCTTGGCCCTGCTTCTTCTGTTGATGGAGGAGGTGGTGGAGCTGCAGCTAGGTTGTACTGAGGGAAGGAATCAATCTGCAAGTTTCCAAGAAAATAGGTGATGTGAGTACCACTTTTTAAAAGAGAAAACCAAAGATTTTCAAAAGTTTTGATTTGGGCTATCCTTACTGGGTGCGAGTGTTCGCCCGCTCTATACGCCTCTTGCCTTGATAGATTTAAGCTCATCCTCATCATGTCCCTCCTCAAGCTGGCATTGAGATTGACCCATTCTTGTGTATACCCGGCGGGTGTCTGTGAAGAGAAATTGGGTAAGAAGTGTTTAATGAATAGTTGGGGATTAAAAGAATCAAGTCAACCTTGAAACTTACAGTCTCATATCTAGGATCTATCTGAGGAACCTCGTCCATTACGGGAGGTGCTATAGTCATAGGCACGATGTCACCTCCTTGGCACAAATCAATGGACCACCTAGGCCGTGGCAAAGGGGGCAGTGCGTCCCTATCCATACCCTCATCATCACTATCCATATGCACCCCTGACACGCCTGAGGTCGAACCCACTATGGAATGGTGACCACGAGCTCGCCGTCCCTGAAAAGAGTGGCATATAGTCAACTAGGAAACACTTGCAAAGCATGTATGGGGTTGAGTATGTACTTACCCCTACGGGTGGAACTCCTACGACCCTAGGAGGCATCAGATACCTCCTACAGAAACTCTCATAGTTCCCATTCGGAACTATGAAGTCAATCGCATCCTTGCCTCGTATAGCTTTGATCAATTCGCGCCCCTGCAAGGAGTTGGCATGTCTCATGTTCTCAGGTGGTGCCATAGGGACTGCAGCTGCATTGATGTTGCCTTTTACTTGGCGCCAAACTCTCTCTCCAAGATACCAGTAGCGGCCCATAGGACCTTCTAGAAGGATCCGCTTCTCTGTCATGTCTACACACCTATGGCATTGCTCCTCGAGGGCATATTTCCATTGTGCCCATGGATCCCAGTCCACCTAATTCATGAGTTGGTGTTAAGAGAAAGAATTGAAAGAAGATGGAATTCAAAAGATAAAAGCTTTAGAGATTACTTTGTCCGCAGTAATGCAAGCCAGGAATGCCCTAGCATGGGCATAGCCGTGCTTATTGTCCACTGAATCACACCTGTTGTCGATGTGATAATTGGACATCACAGGCAATGAAGGATCATTGTCAATGAGGGGGGGACGCTCAAACCCCAAGTACTCGTAGTACCAAATCTGTTTTCAAAAAAGAAAATGAATTTCAAAAGAAAGTGATAATGTGTACTCATTGCAAATATTATTAGAAAGGAAATTTGTGGATTGATTTACCTCCCAGATAAAGGACATCCCGCAGTGGTTTGTGCTCACTCCACGCGACCTGTCGCTCATGGACCTATACAGTACAGCAAGAGCAGCGTTACCCCAGTTGTAATCGCCCATCCCCCAAACATCCTCCATGCAAGCAAGATGTCCTAAAGGAGCAACATCACCAGAGCTAGCAAAGAATATGCTAGACAACATATATAGCATAAATGCTCGGGCAAGACAAGATGGATTCTGCGTCATCCTCTTCTCTTTGATCGCCAAAATGAATCTTTAGCCAAGTTCGGCGCACTCCGCTCCTTTTAACAGGTACCATAGGTCCCGAGTTGTTCCAAAAGGTAATGGGGATCCCCGTGAGCATTCTCATAGTAAGATAGTCTCCGCCCACCTAGGCGAAGTCCGGTGATAACAGTAAAGTCCATTGGGGTAAGAGTCATTTCCCCGAAACTGAAGTGAAAAGTGTTTGTGGTGTCCCACCACAACTCAGTGAGGGCCAGCAAAGCTTGTCTATCCCTCTGCTCCACCCATAAAGCATTCAAAAAATCTCCAAAACCCGCATTAATTATGATCCTTTGGGTTTCGGGCTGCCGTGTGGCCATTTTACGCCACCACTCGATCACTCCTCCAAGAGCGTGTCTCGTTCTATCTTCAAAATTTGGCTACAAAGAATAAAGGAAATCATGGAAATTGTTATTTTGAGTATTTGCTATGCTTAATGAATAACTCAAGAATGTTTAAATTCATGGTTTTTCAAGATTTTCAAAGGCTTGCACATAAGAAAAGAAAGTTTTTTGCAAAGCTAAGTGTTTCAAAAATCAAAGGTTAGCATTCAAAGAGAATACCCATGAGCTTTCCTTGGGTTAGTTAAAGCATTTGAAAAGAAAAGGAATGATTTTATTCTCTTGAGAATTTTATCAAATATTTGAGGCGTATAGCTATGCCCACATGTTTTTTTGAAAAGACAAATGTTTTTAAACTCATGGGTAAACTTCCTAGGGGATACCTTTGATGTTTTGTTTAAGAACTTGGAGTATTTGAAAAGAAAAAGAATGATTTTATTCTCTTGAGAATTTTTATCAAACACTTGATGGGCATAGTTATGCCCACATGATTTTGAAAAGGAAAGCGTTTTAAAACTCATGGGTAAACCTCCTAGAGAATACCTTTGATGTTTTGTTTAAGAACTTGGAGCATTTGAAAAGAAAAAGAATGATTTTATTCTCTTGAGAATTTTATCAAACATTTGGTAGGTATAGTTATGCCCACATGATTCTTGTAAAGAAAAATGTTTTTTAAACTCATGGGTAAACTCCTTAGAAAATATCTTTGATAGTTTGTTCAAGAACTTTTGGTATTTGAAAGCAAAAAGAATGATTTTATTCTCTTGGGAATTTTATCAAACACTTAGTGGGCATAGTTATGCCTACAAGGTTTTTTGTAAAGAAAAGAACTTCAAAATTCATGGGTTAGCATTCTAGAGAATGCTTTTGAGTTCACTTTTGATTATCTTGACCATTTGAAAGCAAAAAGAAAGATTTTATTCTCATGGGAATTTTATCAAACACTTGGTGGGCATAGTTATGCCTATGTTGGAAAATGAGGTCTTTGTATATGGAAAACTCCCAAAAGTTGTCAAAATAACAAGAACTCAATGCATTTCATTCACAAGAATAGCAAATATTTGAAAAGAAACAATGAAATGAAAGAATAAGAATGAACTTGAAGGAGTTGGGAATTATCTTACCTCATTCATGGAATGGATGTAGGAGAGATGATTGTTGGGTTCCAAGAGCAAGCTATCCGGTTGATCCTCATAATGAGGTGCTTTGTATGTTTTCTTGAGGAAGTGATGTGGATATTTTGCATCGGAATATTTATTTGATGAAGAACTCATGTTAGGTGTTCTTGAGAAAATGGGTTTGATTTGAAAAAGTGAGTTGGGAAGGTTGATTTGATGAATCAAAGGTTGTTTTGATTCCTTGAAAGTGATGTTGTTGGTGTTTAATCACCACAATGATTCAAGTTTAATGCCAAAGTTTTGGTATTTTGGGAGTTGGGAATGTTGGGCTTTGGGTTTCTAGAGAGAGAAGCTCTCAAAAAACCAAGTTGGAAAGATGAACAAATGAAGGAAGGTGCAAGGCTTTATAGCCAAAACACCAAAAAAATATGCAGCAGAAAAATTGCTCTCGGGTGACCGGTTGGCCCCAACTGGTCCAACCGGTTCGGTCCAACCGGTCCCCCAAATCGGTTTTTCATTTTGTGCAATTTTCGCACAAATTCGCTTAACCGGGCCCCTTTTCGCTTGATTTTTTGATGAAATCTCTCTTGAAAGGCCTAGAACCTGATGTGAATGATTTGAAATGAATAGTGATTAGTCACTAATTGAATTATTAGTGCACTCATGGTGATATTTGCAAGCCCACTTTGACAATTACCTTGTTAAAAGGCTTTATCTTTGGATGATGGAAGGATGATGCTTATGATATTTGTTTGGAACCATGGAATTTTATATTCCTTGATTTCTTGTGATTGAATTGCTAATGCTATTTATTTCTTGAGGAAATTATAGCACGTTGGGATTAATTGAATGTTCTTGCTTATTTTTAATCCTCGGGTTAAAATAAAGCTTTGTTGATTGGATGATGAGTTGATTGGATGCTTGAGATGCTTTGTAAGGATCATGAAATTGTTATTTCCTGATTCTTTAGGATGAATTGACATTGCTATTAATTTCTTGAGGAGATTATAGCATCATTAGAGTGTGTGCCTTGCTTAATTTTAACAAAGATTGTTAAAATAAAGCCTATGATTGCTTGATTGGAGTTGGTTTTGGAAGTATGTTTAAATGACTCTTTGAGTCACATACATGGATTATCTTGCATTGCTATTAATTTCTCGAGGAGATTATAGCATCATTAGAGTGTGTGCCTTGCTTAATTTTAACAAAGATTGTTAAAATAAAGCGTATGAATGCTTGATTGGAATTGGTTTTGGAAAGTATGTTTAAATGACTCTTTGAGTCACATACATGGATTATCTTGCATTGCTATTAATTTCTTGACGGAATTATAGCACAATTGGAATATTTGCTTCGCTTAATTTTAACAAAGATTGTTAAAATAAAGCTTGTCATTGCTTGGATGGAAGTATTTGTGATAGTATGTTTAAATGACTCTTTGAGTCACATACATGGATTGCTTTGCATTGCTATTTATTTCTTGAGGAAATTATAGCACAATGAATGGATTGCCCTCACTTGATTTTAACTAAGTTGTTAAAATTAAAGTTTCATGATTTTGTTTAGTAAGCATAGTGTGTTTAAATGACCCTTGTGGTCACACACGCCCCCTATCTTGTGCGTGTCCTCATTAGAAAGAATGAGCGTACATTATGGAAGCATATGTGTTCCTATTAGAAAGAATAGGCATATGAGAGTATAGTGTGTTTAAATGATCCTTGTGGTCACACACGCCCCCTATCTTGTGCGTGTCCTCATTATAAAGAATGAGCGTACATTATAGAAGCATATGTGTTCCTATTAGCAAGAATAGGCATATGAGAGTACCGTGTGTCTAAATGACTTTCGAGTCACACACAAACCCCCCCCTATTTTGTACAAGTGTGCATTATAGCGGTCATGAACATCCTCAGTAGTTACTGTCGAAGTTCAAAGCCTTGGTTCTTTGCCCTTTTCTTGTGAAAATGGGCTGTCTTTTCTAACATTGGTGTCGCTTGCGAAGCAAACTCCACCAATGAGGGGCATCTGTAGACACCCCATTTTCACCCTCATGAGATCTTGATAGCATTTGGTTAGGTTTAGAAGCATGTAGGAGTCCCTAAGCCTTAAAGGACAATTTTGCCCTTTTAAGCCTTAGGAGAATAGGTCATCATTGCATGCATATTTTTGTCTCTTTGTTGAGTCCCATAACTTGCATTTAGTTTCTAGGGTCATTTTGGATATGTGTGTCAAATTTGGTTCAATTCCAGATAGGTTTGGATAGCTAATTAGAACTTTTGCGACTTGAAGGGCAATTTCGTCTTTTACTTCGTATATTTTCCAGTTGACTTCCAAATTTGCTCCGGAGTGTTCCATTGGCCTTAGAATGATGAAATGAGTCTAATTGAAGTGCCAATTTAATTTATTGATAGGTTTGGGATTGGTTCACCACATTACCCTATGCTTAATTGACCTTTTTTCGGGTAATCGCCTCATGAAAACCCAGCCACTTGACCATGGTCAAGGATTCTTAGTTCAAGAATATTCTAGGCTTATTCTACACTGAATCCTTGAAATTTTGGCTTTTGAATCACTCAAATCAGAGTTAAAATGAAGAATTTGTGTCCGTTTGAAGTTCGGAGTCCAAACCGAGCTAGAATTCCAAAATTTTTGGATTCTCCTCGGGTGACCGGTTGGGCCCAACCGGTTGGACCGGTTCACCAACCAGTTGGACCGGTTCACCCCAACCGGTCACCCGAGCGTTTCGTCCTGATTTTTCTCTCTTTGCATTTTTGACGAAATGGGACTCTACCACTCCGATTTTCAGCCTTCTAAAGGACTTCTAAGCCTATTGGGAGGTGGTTTTGAGTTGTTTAACATTCATAGGATTTAACCACAGCCCTAGATTGGTTTCATAGTGAATTAATCTCAACCATTGGTTCATATGGCTGGTTGGTTATAAATAGAGGCTCATTCATCAGCATAGGGAACTTTTGGCTTATTTGACACTTCATATTCATAAGAGAGAGAGGGACCACGAGTTTGAACACACTCATATCACTTGGAGGAGGCTTTCTACTGCAATTTCAAAGGAGAACTAGAAGGGAACCAAGCCAAAGAGAAGGAGGAACGCAGCGAAGACCCTTGCTTCATTGTAAGTCTCCTTTGCTTTCCTTTACAATTCCTTCTTCTTCTACTCCATTCTCTGCATAGTTATGGCTTAGAATTGATTTAGGAATCATATATACTCTATATTTTAGAGTGTATATGATTCAAAGATGATGAGAATGCATGTTAGTGGATTAGGATTGTGAATTGCTTGCTGTTAGGATAGTTTCTCTCTTAAGGATAGAGGTACGTTTTGCATGAAAAATCAATTGGTGTGTTTAGGCCATTTTCTCTTCATGGTTCAATTATATGCATGATTTTAAGCATCTTTTGTATAGGACACTTGCTGTGTAAGCCTCGTCTTCATAGGTGTATGGATGATTATCCTTTTTTAGGATAATTATCGTCCTTAGAGGGTGAGGTTGTGCATAGGTGCTTTCTAGAGTGTGTTTAAGTGCGCTGTGAGTTTCTTTGCATTCTTAGGTATATATTTTACGTAGGATATGTGAAGAAACCATTCATATGGAGTGATTTCTACGTAAAATTATCTCCGGATAGTTTTACTTAAGAAAGCTCGCCGTAAGGATGATTATTTCACATTCTTACATAAAGTACTTACCTAAGGCATCATGGTAGATTTTCTTTTCATGTTTAGGATTATCATATGATATTTTCATCATGGTAATGCCTATTTAGCATGTTTTTTGATAGTTTTTGTGCATGTTAGGGTGTTTAGAGCATATAGGAGCATATAGGATTGAGTTTTTCTTTTGATTCTTGTTATTTGCATGAGTTTTAGGTCATTGTATGCATGTTTAGTATTCTGTCCAGATTTGATTTAGGTCTTCTAATGATGATTTGAGCATGAATATGAATGATTTGAGCTTAATAATTGCCTTATAGAATACATAGGGTGATTAATTGATGATTTCTCGATGTTTCGGGATGATTTGCATGAGTGTTAGGTCATTATATGCATATTTAGTATTCTGTCCAGATTTGAATTAGGTGTTCTAATGATGATTTGAGCATGAATATGAATGGTTTGAGCTCAATAATTGCCCTATAGAATACATGGGGTGATTAATTGGTGTTTTCTCGATGTTTTGGGATAATTTGCATATGGTAAGTGGTTCATGGTAAGTTGTGTATGAATTGTTCTCTTCTCCCCCTCGGGTTATTGTCTTTACTTTGAATTAGAAGTCCTAAGTTTCCAACTCTCTCAAAATTCTGTTTTAATTAGAGTTCTATCTCTTTTAGAACTCTACTTTCATTGAAATCCTTTTTGAACTAGAGTTCTATCTCTTTTAGAATTCTACTTTTCTTAAAACCCTTTTTGAACTTGAGTTCTATCTCTTTTAGAATTCTACTTTTCTAAAACTTCTTTTTGGATAAGAGTTCTATCTCTTTTCGACTTCTATCTTTTCTCAAATTCCTTTTTTGGAAACTCTTCTTCTTTTTTTCAAACTCTTCTTTTCTTTTTAATGGAAACTTAGGGTTTATAGTTCATTGTAAAGGGAGTAACCCCTTCTCAATCGAACTACGTGGACTTTGATCCTTACTTCTTTGTATGTAAGGTACGTAGGCGCTCATTTGATGTTCAAGTCCGCCCTAGGATACTAAGTATCCTAGGTTTTCTTTTCCTTCTTTTCTTCTTTCTTTCTACCCATTTGCCCATCACATATATGCTAGTGGATAGGATGGACCCATGCTTATACATTTATCCATCACATATTTGTTAGTGGATAGGATGGATTTGTTTGCTTGCTCATTTATCCATCACATATTTGTTAGTGGATAGGATGGATTTGTTTGTTCATTCTCTCTATCTCTTACTTGCTTTCCATATCTCTCATACTTGTTCATGGATGTTTACATGCTTTATGGATGTTTACCTGCTTTATGGATGTTCATGGATGAATGTGGATTATTTATGGATGATTCTTTGCATATGCATGGTGACTAATTAGGAAGTGATTGAAATAGCCCATATAAATTCAGAGACCCATTTTGGGGTGATGTGGGTGCCTATAGGATGTTTCCTAGAACCTTCCCACATCGTAACTTAGTCTCCGAATCCTCTCTTGTTTTGATAGACCTGCTTTTCCTTGATCGGAGTCATGTGGTTTGTTTTCAAAGGTTTCTTTTTAAAAACTATTTTGAAAGGTTTTCCTTTTTTCCTTAAAAAATGAGGTGGCGACTCCTTATTTGATATGTTTTTGTGAACCTTTTAAAAACCAGATTTTTATTAATTTAAATCTCTACAAGTCTTTTTAAAAGAAGGGTTCCCCTTCCTCCCTTGGATCGAAACCCGTGGTTCACACGTGCTTTTGTGTTTTTCTCTGTAAGTATTGACTTCTATTCATGAGATTTCTTCTTTAGATTTTTAGTACAGATATTAACTTCTTTCCATCATTGGTTCTCATTTGAGTAATGACCCTTACCCATACGATGTCTTATTGGCTCTCCTGAGTATTAACCTATACTCATTTCAAGTACTGATACATACTTATCTTAAGTATTGACCCATACTTACCCTGAGTATTGTCACATATTCATCTTGAGTGTTGACCTATACTCATCCCTGAGTATTGACCCATACTTACCTGTGTATTGACCCATACTCATTCTAATCATTAAAGTATATTTGTCTCGAGTATTGACTGGTACTCATCCCGAGAGTTGACCTTCACTCTGAATACTGATCCCTATTCCTTTCGAGTATTGACTGGTACTCACTCTGAGTGTTAACCTCCACTCATATTTATCCCTACTTCTTTTGAGTATTGACTATTACTCATCCTAAGTTTTGACTTTCACTCCCAATATTGATCTTTATTCTCTTCAAGTATTGACTTTACTCATCCTGTGTGTTGACCTTCACTTAAAGTTACCTCTACTCGTCTTGGGTATTGACCTTTACCCAGACATTGACTTTTAATTGCTTAAGATATGCAATGAATTCTATAGGATGATGGATTTCCCCATTTAAACTTGATGCAATTACTCTCAAGTCATCCACAAGTCAAGAAGAGAGTCTCTACAGCAGGAAGGAAGCTCTTCCTAAGGTAACACTCCCTTCTATTCAAGTTTAAATTAGGGTTTCTTGTAGAATAGGACTATTGCATCCTAAAGTTGAGTTTTTTATCATGTGTTATAGCTTTAGTTAGTTAATATACATGGTTTAAATACTGTTCATCATGATTTATGCATGCTTTAGAGCTATTCTATAGGTTTTTAAGCTTGATTGTGAGTTTAGGGTTCCTATTGTCCTTGTTTTAGGTTAGTTTCATATAGCATGTTAACTTAGGCTTCTTTGTTGATTTTTCTTCATGGTTATTATGTATGTCTTGCATATAGAATAATTATGATACTTTTGCATTCATGTTAGTGGATTTTAGGGTTTTTATGCATGTCTTAGTGTTAGGATTGCATTAAGGTTTAGTTTTATTCACTGTTTATGTTATTTGCATGATTAGTGGATGAATTTAGGCTTTAGTACTATTCTGTCCAGATTTCTTTGTTCTTCTTTTTGTCTTGTTTTGAGCACGTGTAAGGGTGCAAACAGGTGCAATAATTGCCTTATTACAAATAGGGCTATTATTGCTTAAGCTTGCTATTTGCTTGGAATAATTGTCTAGGGTAAGTAGGGTGTGGAAGTGCCCCAATTCACTTCTTTCTTCCTTAACTTCTCCTTTCTCCCTTTTTAGGGTTGCTTCTTAATATGAATCCATAGTGAATTACTAGAGGTTTCTTTGTTAAAATAAAGTTGCCTTTTTCTCAAAGTTTCCATCTTATAGAAGTTACTTTTATTTCAAACTTGCTTTATTTAATTCTCTTTCAAACAAGGAAACCTAGGGTTTTTACCATAGTTTTATATTAGGATTTAACCCTAATTCTAATCGAACTACGTGGACTTTGATCCATGTATTTCGTTGCATAGTACGTAGGCGCTCGTTTTGAGGCTCAAGTCTGCCCTAGGATCTAAGCATCCTAGTTTTGTTTTGTTTTGTTTGTTTTGTTTGTTTGTTAAGGTTGGAATAAATGATATGCATGCTTTCTTAATGTGATATGCTTGCTGATTTTTGTATGATAAGATCTTAATTTAGCCTAAATAAACTAAGAGACCAAAAAGGTAATATGGGTGCCTATAGGTTTTGCCTAGAACCTTCCCATGTCATAACTTAGCCTCCGAATCCCTAGTTTCTTTGGTTTCCAAAAGACTGTTTTTGCCTTTCTTTTTTAAACATGGAGTCATTCAAATTGTTTTCTTTAAAACAAAATGGTTTTAGGGTTTTCCTTGTTTCCTTTAAAAAATAAGGTGGCGATTCCTTTTCTTTTTTTAAAACTAATTTTATTTTCTTTTCAATCTGTTGGGAATCGAACAAGAGGGAAAAATACAAAGTGCGGAATATAAAAATTTTTCCTACGATTCCACATCCCATGAATCTAACTATGCATAACACAAAATCAAACCCTAACTACAAAGAGGGTTAGAACACTTACAGAATTTTTGTCTTCTCCGTTTTGCTCCAAGCTTCGACTCCGGACAGCGGTGAATGAGCAGCCCAAGTGTGCTGCCTCCAACGGTATCCACACCTAGCTAGAGCTTCAAGTCCTTTCCTCCTTTTCCTTGTTGTTGCTAGTGTAGGAGAAGAGAGGAGAGAGAGAGAGGGAGGCTGGAAATTCTGGCCAATCCCTTGGGGAGTTCAACTTATGATCAGTGTGTGACCCATTGGGTTCACATCATTAAGTAGTAGGAATAGCACAAGGTGTGCACAATGGAACTCTTTCATTTAGGGTCTAATTGGAACTCCTTCCAATTCCCTAATTGATTATACTCACTTATATCAATTAGGGCTTCTACTAACCATGAGTAACACCTAGCATATGGCTCATGGTGTGGGTCCTTAATGAGGTGATAGTCATTTTACAAAAGAACCCTTCTGTTATAGTTTATAGGTTACAATTGCATCCTTCCTTCAACACAATGTCTCCATTGAACTAATAGGACATGAAGTCTGTCAAGTCCCTAGTTCAATTACTTTATACTCATTCATAGATATCAACTCATTGATGAACTCATGAAACTCTTTTCATATTCATCCTACCATGGCCATGGATTTAATGAGTTATATTATGAATGCTATATGAGACATTCTCTCTCTTTTCCTGAGAGTGATGGATCCCTTGTTGATCACTCACATGCCTTCACACACATAGCAGTAGGGCCAATGAACACCTTTGCAGACCCCTGAATAGGATCTGCACTTAGTGTTATCAAACTTCTAAATCTACATGCATAAGGCAACTATGGTGTCTCAGGTCTAAGGATTACTTGTACCACTATAACAATGAGAAACTGATTGACAGGCAGGATAAAACTCCATTCAGTTTATCTCATATCTTTGGTCACATTCAGTGTACCTATTCTCGCAATAGGCACCCACCTGTTAGTTGTAGTGTCTCCACACAAATAGCTTGAGACTAGCTATCCTCCTATAGAGTCAACCTAACAAGTGCTAGTCCTATGGTTCATTACTGTCCAACATAGTGAACCTTCAACTAGGAATGCTTTAGGAGTTTAGTACAGAGATATATCTATAGTCTCAAAATTACAACTCTTTGTAATTCCATATTCTCAACTCTAACTCCATGGACATATTATGTAAATATAAATGATGCATATAAACATAATAGAATATGCCCTTTTATTAAATCAATAATAAATGTGACATACATAAATGAAATCAAATGATTGTTCCTAATCCCTAAACAATCATCTCTATGATTTGCTCTAGGGCATAATCCTAACAATCTCCCACTTACACTAAAGCCAATCGACCATGTATCGCATACCTATCTTCTCAAGATGTTGGTCTTAGACATAACCAATTATGTTTTAAAGCTTTAGTCAGTAGGTCTACAAAAACTTATGTAGATAATATCTTCTATAATGTATCTATTACCTCTTCCAATGATTCCTCTAATCACTTGGAATTGTCACTCTATGAGTTTGGACTTTTGATGAGACCGTGATTTCTATACTTGAGCTATAGACCCATTGTTGTCACAAAACAAGGTGTGGGCAACTCAATGGAAGGAACAACTCTAAGTTCTAAATGAACTTATAGATCCAAACAGTCTCCTAGACAATGCGACAATTAATTCACCCTCAATAATGGAATCCACTGTATCTTTCATACAGTTCTTCCATTAAGTATTTCACCAACTAAAGTGAATATAAAATATACCCCATATGGATTATATCCAAATCCATATACCCATCTACTATGAGTTTACAATTTCCATATACAATCCAATATTCCAAATTTGAATTGATTGATAACTATTTATAACAATTACAACATAATAGATATCAGGTTCAATACATAGTGTAAAATAAGGCTTCTTAACACTTTAAGAATCTTACTTGTGTTATCCTAGGGCACATGCCCTTGAATAATGAATTCTTATCTGAAGTAAATCAGACCTCCCTTAGAATTCTCCATGTTGAACTCCTTCAACATTTCAACTATGTTTGATGATTTGGAGATACTTAGCAATCTATATGATCTATCTCTATAGATCTTATTGGATGCTTTTGCCAAATCTTTCATGAATTAGTTTTTCTCCAAAAACTAAAACTTTACATTAGATAACATTCATATATCATTCATAATGATTATGATGTCATCCATACTTAGGATAAAGAAAAACGATCGCACTCCCACTAGCCTTTTATACACTCATGGTCCATCTATACAATGAGAGAAATCAAACAATTTGATTACTTCAACTTTATAGATGTTCTAATTATGAGAACCTTGTAGTCTATTAATAGACTTCTATAACTTACACACTTTAATGGTTTTTCACCATTTGATATAACATCTTTATATCCTTTTTGACATATCTCATATTCAAAATGTGTGTTTATAGATAACAAGATCCAAATGGATTTCAGCATAACTATTATTAAACAAGTTTCTTTATAGACAACTTTTTGCCTATGTTGAAAACATTCTTAAATAGCCAAGCCTTTTAGGTCTCTACCCGTCCATATTGGATTTAATGACTCTTAGTCATTTCTCAAGTTGATGTCAAACATCGCCTAATCATAATCAATAGGATTATCTTGGTGATCTTTATCACCAAAGAACAATTCTTTCACATTCTAATAGAGATAAAATATCTCTCTTATGTTAAGAAATATCCAATTTGATCTATGAAAAGATTGTAGTGTAGTTAAGGGTTTTGTCTCAACAGAGACAAGGGTTGGATCTTTGTTCATTTTGTGGCTTTATAGACAATTCTATAAATTCTATCTACTTTTGCATTTTTCTTGAATGAACTCTTTCTCAAGAAAATCCAGCAAACATCCTAATGGACAACTTTTGTTCACTAGGGTAATAGAAATACTATCCCAACCACTTTTGGGATATACCACAATTCAACACTTACTTGACCGTATTTCCAGATTGTCTACATTATGTTTCCAGACATACGTAGCACAAGCCCAAGCCTTAACTTCTTTAAGTTGGGTTTCTTCCCATATCATATCTGATATAATTGGGACAAAACTGGAGTGAACCCTAAATTATCAATATGTAGCAATTTTAAGGTATATCCTAGATGGATACATTAGTAAAACTCATCATGGATCAAACCATATCTTAATAGGGTTCAATTCGTTCTCTTAGATTCACCATTGAGCTATGGTATTCTAAGATGAGTCTACTGTAATTGAATGCGTGCTCTACATGACTATATACATCACAATGTATTAGTCAAATTATAAATGTAACTCTTTCACTTCACCAAGTAAAAGATGGGTTTGGTCATCTCATAACCAAATCATAATCGTTACATTTAAATGAGAGTCTCTACATCTCTTGTATTCTCGAAATACGTTGCATTCGCTCTAATTAGTCATTTAAATTCAGAAATCAAATTTCTAGAATGTCTTAAATGACCTAGTTAAGAAATAAGTTCCCAAAATTAATCTAGCAACTCTTGCTCTATTAAAATTTTTAAAGGTAACTTATTATCTACTTAACTTTCTGCTTCGATTTAGATTACACTAGAATCCAAAAACCAAGAAGCAGAACTAACCAACAATTTAGTTTAGAGCATGAACCAAAACTTCAAAAGTTTGGTTCTTCTTGGAAGACTGATACTTTATCAAGTTCCCTTTACAATACCTTATGTTTACTACAAAATAATTATATTTCTTTGTCTTTGACTTTTCAAGACTTGCTTTCCTCTATGCTTCCATTTTAAATCACATCTAGCTTCTCAAGCTATTCTATGTGATTAATCATTTTTCAAAAGAATGATTATTAATAAACAACTTTTATTACATCCTAGTCCAGAAGAAGTCCTTTACAAGTACTATACTTTATAGTATTATTTTACTCACAATACAACCTTTGTAGGTGATGTAGGACATCAAAGGCACTTGCATTAACTAATTTTGCTTCTGAAGCTCATTAGTCATAAATACTATCATATAGTATGGCAACAAGATGCCAATTGCGCATAGTGTCTTTTTCTTCTTAGGATGTTTTATGGAGGGCCTTTAATAAAAGGCCTTTGCATATAAACAATCTTTTGGAATTGAGAACAATTCTCAATTTCCTAAGTCAATCAAAGAAATCGGGTTTAGTCAAACTATCAATATCCTATATTAGGAAATAGGGGTTCTGAGGTGAGTAATTAGGTAATCTACATAAACAAAGAATTAGATTTCATTTTTATCCATAATGATTGGGTCTTTAATCATATGGTACCTCCCACTATTTTATCAAATTCCATACACCCTCTAATGGAATTCGGGAATCTCATTCCTAATGGGGATTGGGGTCCCACTGTGACCTAGAAGCCTCACATGTTAGTTTCTTGGCTTCTAACCCACAATAAGAAGACAACTCTTTGTCTATTGCTTCATAAGCAAGTTCCAATCATTTTGCCTCTAGGGAACATACACCTCACATGTTAGTTTCTTGGAATACTTCCCTAGTTAAGTTAAACCCATCATTCACACAGGTATGTTTCGCCAAATATATACCTCACATGTTAGTTTCTTGGTATATACCAGTTTAGGCACCCCATGATATCTCATATGTGATAGTTTCAAGTAATGTCTTTAACATGGGTAGCTCCTACATGTCTGCAGCCAGGTACCCACATTAAGGGACGTTAGATGATCCTATAATGATGGAAGGCAATGAAGAATTCATTCCCCAATGACTTCTCCATTTTCAACTTAATATTAAATAAGAGGGGTTTTAAAGGGTCTCATCAAATTAACATGCATCCTATGTATCAAAATTTAAACATATAAATTATGCTATTTATAATCATACATCTCATGCTATTATAAATCATACATCGCATGCTATTATATATCAACATATATAAAGTACCATATTTTGATATTAGTCCCTAAGTGAATAGGTAACATATACCAAACTATGGTATTGGAGCTAATACAATTATCTCATAAATTTAAGCTCCCACTATGATGATTATGGACTTTGAGAGGATTCAATCCAAGCCAATAGATTGAATCCAAGGTCTAAGGTGGGTGTAGGTGATCGTAAAATAAACCATTCGTAACATGCATGCTTTCTTGAAACACTTCTCTAAGCTTTCAAGTCCTTCAATCTGCTCCCTTGGCTTTATGGTCTCCACCATTGGCTTGTTGGGCTCTATCATGCTCCTTTGGGTCCACCATGCTCCTCAGTGCGCTCTCGATTACATAACATTTACATAATTTAAAGAAAGGGATACATAAGGGGAATGTGGGGTACATAAGAGAATGATAGAGAGAGAGGGAGAGGGAAGGTGGCATGCAAGCCCCAAATAAATTACATCACCTTAATAAAATTACAACTCTTGTAAATAATAACATCCCATTCATAAGACGGACAATCACAATTGGTTTAAAGGGTATAGTCCATAATCATCATCCAAACACATACATACAATCTCATTGCATAATGTAAAGAAAAACTGTAAGCATTAAAACATATGGGCATTATGGTAATTCTCTTGAATGATTTACATTAATCTCATTAATGCATCCTAATCTTATTAGGTTTTAACAAAAATATCCAGAATTAAATAAAGTCTTAACATTTAAGACATTACAGTTTCAATTAATCAAATTAATTTAAAACATGTAAAGTTTCCTAAAATAACTCTAATATCCAATATTAGGGTTTCCTTAATTAAACAAAACAATTTCATTTAATTAAGAATTTCCAGATTTTAATTTAATCCCTAATTGTGTTTTAAACCATTTAAAACATTATAAAATTAATCAATATTAATTAAATAATTAATATAGGAATTAAATAAAATCATTAAAATGATGAATTAGTGTATTAGGGTTTCCTAAAACCCTAAACCCTAAATGCATAACCCTAAACCCTAAATGCAAGCCCTAATCATTAAATGCCTTATGATTGGTCATTTAATGTCCAATCATTAAAACCCTAGGTTCATATGGTATTTAATATAAGGGATTAGGGTTTAATTAATGCCAAATAGGGTATTAATTACCCTTAATTAATTACACTAATTAGGGTTTCCAAAACCCTAACCCTAGACATCATTAATGGTATTAATTATGCCCTAACAATCAATAACCATGATTGGTCATTTAATGACCAATCATTAACTCTTAATTAAGGTAATTAATATTCCAATTAGGGTTTTAATTAATGCCATAATGAAATTAGGGTTTCATCATTAACTCAAAATTAGGGTTTCATCCTTAACTCTATGCAGCCGTCACTACCAGGGGGCTGCCTGAGCTTGGCTAGGCTGCCATGGCCACCAACGACTGTGGGAGGCCATGGCCAGTCATGGGAGAACATCCTAGGGGTGTGGGACAAGCCTCTGGACACGTGAGAAGTGGTGGAAGTGGCTGCCATCATCAAGAACAATCAGGGTTTCCAAAACCCATTGCTGGAGCCATTGTTGCAGACCTTGAAGGTCACAATAGCTTCTAAATCCTTATCAATTCGACTCCTCCATTGAAACCAGCTTCTGTATCATGTCCCTACATGAAATACTAAGCTAATAGAAGAGGTTTGGATGATCAAATCATCACCAATTGTTCTAAACAATTAAAACAACAGTAGGCTGCCCAGAATTTGACAGCACACTGTCCATGATCAGAAATTGATTTAAAACCCAGCAAGAAGAATGAATTAGGCTACCAAACGAATTTTCCCAGTATCCTACATGTCTTAGGAAACTAATGCAATTGGTTTCATGCAATTTGGCGTTCCCTAACTCAAGTTCTAATCAAAACTCCATTGATGACTTTTCTGCAGAGAAAATCTGCTATGCTGTTCATGAAAAAATTTCAAACTTTTTGAATCTTTTTCCGTCAAAACCTTTTTGAAACTTAAAGAAAATCATATACACATGATATATAATGATCCTACAATGATCTTCCATCATAAATACAGCAGCTTTAATTAAAATTAATTGCAAGAACCTTAGGGTTCTAAAACCCAGATTCAGCCTCCATGGTGTTCTTCTCCTTCTTCCTTCTGTTCTAGCATCTTAATCCAATTATGATGCATCTAAATGCTTGGGAACCTTTCCCTACCATGTCTAGAACATAACCCAAGTGGTGGCAACCATTGCCATGCCTTTGATCTCCATCAATAACTCAAAGTTGTGGCTATTGCATCATTCCCGAGCAAAACTGTCTTTCCAGACAGCCTGTAGTAAAAAATTCATAACTTTCACTACAGAACTCGGATTGATGCACCGTTTGTTGGGTTGGAAAGCTTATTCAAAGAGCTTTCTAACCATATATGGCTCGAAAATTTTGGAGAAGAACTCTGAATTCGGCAGGCCAAACAAGATGACGGTTTTTCATGGCAACCATGAAAACTGTTCATAACAGTTTTATAAAACCCTAGTTTCCTTATTCTTCTTCTCCAAACTCAAACCCTATGCAACCTATTGCATCCATGGCTACACTTAACCATCAATTAGAAGAGGAGTAGAAGAGAATTGACCTAGGGTTTCAAACCCTAGGTTCAGCCATGGAGGAAAACCAATTATGCAGAAAAATTTTCCAGATTTTTGAATCATTCAACTACACCATAATTACCAGCCCATATGTATTTTGTATTATGCATAATCATGGCTCTGATACCACTGTTGGGAATCGAACAAGAGGGAAAAATAGAAGTGCGGAATATAAAAATTTTTCCTGCGATTCCCAATCCCATGAATCTAACTATGCATAACACAAAATCAAACCCTAACTACGAAGAGGGTTAGAACACTTACAGGATTTTTTGTCTTCTCCGTTTTGCTCCAAGCTTCGACTCCGGACAGCGGTGAATGAGCAGCCCAAGTGTGCTGCCTCCAACGGTATCCACACCTAGCTAGAGCTTCAAGTCCTTTCCTCCTTTTCCTTGTTGTTGCTAGTGTAGGAGAAGAGAGGAGAGAGAGAGAGGGAGGCTGGAAATTCTGGCCAGCCCTTGGGGAGTTCAACTTATGATCAGTGTGTGACCCATTGGGTTCACATCATTAAGTAGTAGGAATAGCACAAGGTGTGCACAATGGAACTCTTTCCATTTAGGGTCTAATTGGAACTCCTTCCAATTCCCTAATTGATTATAACTCACTTATATCAATTAGGGCTTCTACTAACCATGAGTAACACCTAGCATATGGCTCATGGTGTGGTCCTTAATGAGGTGAATAGTCATTTACAAAGAACCCTTCTGTTATAGTTTATAGGTTACAATTGCATCCTTCCTTCAACACAATGTCTCCAATTGAACTAATAGGACATGGAAGTCTGTCAAGTCCCTAGTTCAATTACTTTATACTCATTCATAGATATCAACTCATTGATGAACTCATGAAACTCTTTTCATATTCATCCTACCATGGCCATGGATTTAATGAGTTATATTATGAATGCTATATGAGACATTCTCTCTCTTTTCCTGAGAGTGATGGATCCCTTGTTGATCACTCACATGCCTTCACACACATAGCAGTAGGGCCAATGAACACCTTTGCAGACCCCTGAATAGGATCTGCACTTAGTGTTATCAAACTTCTAAAGCTACATGCATAAGGCAACTATGGTGTCTCAGGTCTAAGGATTACTTGTACCACTATAACAATGAGAAACTGATTGACAGGCAGGATAAAACTCCATTCAGTTTATCTCATATCTTTGGTCACATTCAGTGTACCTATTCTCGCAATAGGCACCCACCTGTTGGTTGTAGTGTCTCCACACAAATAGCTTGAGACTAGCTATCCTCCTATAGAGTCAACCTAACAAGTGCTAGTCCTATGGTTCATTACTGTCCAACATAGTGAACCTTCAACTAGGAATGCTTTAGGAGTTTAGTACAGAGATATATCTATAGTCTCAAAATTACAACTCTTTGTAATTCCATATTCTCAACTCTAACTCCATGGACATATTATGTAAATATAAATGATGCATATAAACATAATAGAATAAGCCCTTTTATTAAATCAATAATAAATGTGACATACATAAATGAAATCAAATGATTGTTCCTAATCCCTAAACAATCATCTCTATGATTGGCTCTAGGGCATAATCCTAACACAATCATGTGGGCCAATTTCCGAGGTTCACAGCCTGTTTCAGACATCTGAAACAGGTTGTTATGTCTGAAATCATCGGGCTAAGTTTTTAAATCCTGTGGATTTCAGACGTCTGAAATAATTTCAGATGTTTGAAATTGTTCCTGTATAAGACCATTTTAAGCCTTAAGTTTCAAAAATGGTTCCTTTTCGTAGGCTCTTCACCTTTTTTCTTCTCTTTGCCTTCACCAACGGTCATCACCCTTCCGTTTCCTTCTTCCTCTACAAAAACCCCAACCCCACATCTCTTTTCTCACACCCTCACTTTCTCTTTCTCTCTCTCTTCTTCACCAACATAGTAAACCTCAAAAGGACCTCCTCCATTGCTGGCACCAATCATGACCTTGAAGGAGATCCCATCCTTCCACCACTACTGGTATCACCGCCATTCACTACCACCAGTGAAGGATCTTCTCGCAAGAAACATTCTGCCGCTAGAACCGCCAAAGGAAAAGGGAAGGGCACTCGCACCCCTCGCGCTTCCAAGAAGAATACAGGCACTTCGGCGTCTCAACCACCTCCCCCGTCGAGCACTAACCACCTCCACCACCACTACATCGTGTTCTTCTAGGCCATCCTAACTACGACTTCGGTTAAGAACCCGAGAGGCTGAGCACCAACAGCTTCCACCTGCCCAACATCCACGACAAATAACCGATGCCGACCTCTATCGCTCCGATGCTATGCGCATTCTGTATCTCACGAAGTTCATGGACAGAAAAATCATCTATCCTAAGGTAATCAAGCCTGATTTCTTTTCCAAGTTCTTTCCCAACATAGTTCATCTATTTCAAGCCATTGGCTTATATGATTTTGTTTCTCTCTCTCTTTCTCCTGGAGTACTTTAACTATATCCAACTTTTTTATGCGAATTTTGAAATGAAAAAATTGGGAACTTGGACTTCTTTTCTCTATGGGACTCATATTTCTCTGAATTCCCCTACCTTAAGCTCTATTTTCAAAATTTCTTCGGGTGGGGTTGCTTTTCAAGATAAAAATCAATGGCCAAGGGTCCAAGGCTTTGACAAAATCGCAGCCCTTAGACTTATTAGTGGTGATAATTTCATCACCTCTGATGCCAAAATTCCCATTTCAAAACTCACCCTTGAGAGCAACATCATTCACAAACTTATTTCAAACACCATATTGCCTCATAGTGGTAGCCGTGACCACGTTTCATACACTGATGTATATCTCCTATGGTGCATTCTCACTAGCACCGCTATCAACATTGGCCACCTCATGGTGTATCATATGCTTGCTATTAGGATTATGCCCTAGAGCCAATCATGGAGATGATTGTTTAGGGATTAGGAACAATCAATTGATTTCATTTATATATGTCACATTTATTATTGATTTAATAAAAGGGCTTATTCTATTATGTTTATATGCATCATTTATATTTACATAATATGTCCATGGAGTTAGAGTTGAGAATATGAAATTACAAAGGGTTGTAATTTTGAGACTGTAAATATATCTCTATACTAAACTCCTAAATCATTCCTAGTTGAAGGTTCACTATGATGGACAGTAATGAACCATAGGACTAGCACTTGTTAGGTTGACTCTATAGGAGGATACCTAGTCTCAAGCTATTTGTGTGGAGACACTACAACCAATAAGTGGGTGCCTATTATAAGAATAGGTACACTGAATGTGACCAAAGATATGAGATAAACTGAATGGAGTTTTAACCTACCTGTCAATTAGTTTCTCATTGTTATAGTGGTACAAGTAATCCTTAGACCTGAGACACCATGGTTGTCTTATACATGTAGCTTTAGAAGTTTGATAACACTAAGTGCAGATCCTATTCAGGGGTCTGTAAGGGTGTTCATTGGCCCTACTGCTATGTGTGTGAAGGCATGTGAGTGATCAACAAGGAATCCATCACTCTCAGGAAAAAGAGAGTGAATGTCTCATACAGCATTCATTGAATATAACTCATTAAATCCATGGGCCCATGGTACAATGAATATGGAAAGGAGTTTCCATAAGTTCATCATTGAGTTGATATTAATGAATGAGTATAAAGTAATTGAACTAGGGACTTGACAGACTTCCATGTCCTATTAGTTCAATTGGAGACATTGTGTTGATGGAAGGATGGAATTGTAACCTGTAAACTATAACAGAAGGGTTCTTTGTAAATGACTATTCACCTCATTAAGGACCACACCATGAGCCATATGCTAGGTGTTACTCATGGTTAGTAGAAGCCCTAATTGATATAAATGAGTTATAATCAATTAGGGAATTGAAAGGAGTTTCAATTAGACCCTTAATGGAAAGTGTTCCATTGTGCACAACTTGTGCTGTTCCTACTACTTGATGATGGGAACCCAATGGGTCACATACTGATCATGCTAAGAGAGCTTGATTGTCTATGAGAGAAAGGGTATAAGTGATTAAAGAAAAGTTCTTTAAGAGGCTAATTTGTATTTGATGCAAACTAGTGGGCTAATTGTGTAATTAAGAGTAATTACACAAATTAGATTAGGGTTTGGAATCCCTCCTTGGCCGGCCCTATTAGTGGGCTATATAATGCCCACTATAAGGTGATGACATCATCACAATCACTCCTCCCCAAGTGCTGGCCGAATTCTCCCTTGGAAGCTCTCTCTCTCTCTCTCTTCTTCACCTCTAACAACCCTAAGGAAAATGAAGGAAAGGACAACTTGCTCAAGTTAGGTGTGGATACTGTTGGAGTCAGTGCACTTGGACTGCTCAATCAGAAGACAAAGCTTGGAGCATAAAGGAGAAGACTTGTTCAACTGTAAGTACCCTAACTCTCTTGGTAGTTAGGTTTATGGTTTTTGTATTAAGCATAATTAAGATTCATGGGTTTGGGAATCATAGGAAAAATTTTAAATTCCGCCTTTGTATTTTTCCTCTCTAGTTTGATTCCCAACAGTGGTATCAGAGCCATGGTTATGCCTAATACAAACTGCATATGGGCTGTAATTCATGGTAAATTGATTGGTTAATAAATCTGGAATTTATGTTCATGCATTAGAATGGTTTCCCTCTCATGGCAAAACCTAGGGTTATGAACCCTAGGTTAATTCTCCTTCTACTCCTCTTCTAAAATAGTTTTAGGGCTGCTGGTTATTCAAAAGTTGAATGGGGATTGAGTTTAGAGAAGATGATGAACAGTTTTTATGATAGTCATGAAAAATCGTCATCTTGTTTTGCATGCCAAAATCAGATTTCTTCTCCAACATTTTCGAGCCATATATGGTTAGAAAGCTCTTCGAATCAGCTTTACAACCCAACAAACGGTTCGTCGATCCGAGTTTTGTAGTGAAAGTTATGAATTTTTTACTACAGGCTGTCAGGGAAGACAGTTTTGCTCGGGAATGATGTAACAGCCACAATTGTGAGTTTTTGATGGAGATCAAAAGCATGGCAATGGTTGCCACCACTTGGGTTATGTTCTAGACATGGTAGGAAAAGGTTCCCGAGCATTCGGATGTATCATAATTGGATTATGAGTCTAGAACAGAAGGAAGAAGGAGAAGACCACCATGTTTGAATCTGGGTTTTAGCACCCTAGGGTTCTTGCTACTGTTATGATCAGATACTTCTGTAAAATTGATGAATAATCATTATAGGATGATGATATATGATGTATAGGATATATTCTTTAATAATCAAAGGAGTCTTGATGCATAAAGAATCAAAAAGTTTGATTTCTTGGAAGAACACAGCAGGCTGTTTTTCTGCAGAGAGTCATCAATGGAGTTTTGTTCATATCTTGAGCTAGGGAACTCCAAATTGCATGAAACCAATTTTATTAGTTTCCTAAGACATGTAGGATACTAGGAAAAATAATTTGGTAGCCTGAATTAATCATCTTGCTGGGTTTTAAATCAATTTGTGATCATGGACAGTATGCTGTCAAATTCTGGACAGCCTACTGTTCTTGAATTGTTTAGAACAATTGGGGATGATTTGATCATCCAAACCACTTCAATTAGCTTATTAATTCATGTAGGGACATGATACAAAAGCTGGTTTTGTTGGTGGAGTCGAATTGATTAAGTTTTAGAAACGTTTGTGACCTTGGAGGTCCTCCCATGGTGGTGCCAGCAAGGGTTCTTGAAACCCTAATGTTCTTTGAAGAAGACAGCCCTCTTGGCCACTCCACACGTGTCCATGGGCTTGGCCCACACCCTAGCTTGAGTTCCCCTTTGCTGGCCATGGCCTCCCATGGCCTGGCCAATCCATGGCAACCTTGCTAAGCCATGGCAGCCCACTAATGTGGCGGCAGCCTTAGGGTTTATGATGAAACCCTAATTCCCATTAATGATGAAACCCTAATTCATTAATTGCATTAATTAAAAACCCTAATTGACTATTAATTACCTTAATTAAAATGTTTAATGATTGGTCATTAATTGACCAATCATGGTTATTAATCATTAGGGTATAATTAATTGCATTTATGATGTCTAGGGTTTAGGGTTTAGGAAACCCTAATTCATATTAATTAAACCCTAACTCTATTAATGCATTAATTAATAACTAAACCTAGTAATTAATGTGTCTAACCTAGGGTTAAATGATTGGTCATTAATGACCAATCATGATCATTAATGGTTTAGTAATTAATCATTGGCATTTAATAGGTTTAAGGTTTAGGGTTTTAGAAACCCTAATTAGTGCATATTAATTAGGTGTAATTAATATCCTAGGTGGCATTAATTAAACCCTAATCCTAATCATTAATACCGTATAAACCTAGGGTTTAAATGATTGGTCACTAATTGACCAATCATAAGGCATTTAATGCATTAGGGTTACACTTAGGGTTTAGAGTTAATGCATTTAGGGTTTAGGGTTTTAGGAAACCCTAATGCACTAATTAATTAATAAAATGATTTTATTTAATTCCAAAATTGATTATTTAATTAATGGTGATTAATTTTATAATGTTTTAAATGGTTTAAAACACAGTTTAGGATTAAATTAAAATCTGGAATTTTTAATTAAATGAAATTGTTTTGTTTAATTAAAGAAACCCTAATATTTGATATTAGTGTTCAATTAGGGGACTTTAAATGTTTCAATTGATTTCATTAATTGAAATTAAATGTCTTAAATGTTAAGACTTAATTTATTCTGGAAATTATACATATCCTAATAAGATTAGGACACATTGATGAGATTAATGAAAAACCAATCAATAGAGTTACCATGAATGCCCATATGTTTATTGCTTACAGTTATTTCCATTATTATGCAATGTGATTGTATGGTTATGGATGGATGATGATTATGGACTATACCCCTTAAACCAATTGTGATTGGCCGTCTTATGAATGGGTTGTATAATTTTTCAAGAGTTGTTAATTTTTGGTGATGTATTATTTATTTGGGGCTTGCATGCCACCTTCTTCTCTCTCTCTATCATTCTCTTATGTACCCGTCATTCCCCTTATGTATCCCTTTCTTTAAATTATGTAAATGTTATGTAATTGAGAGCGCACTAAGGAGCATGGTGGACCTAAAGGAGCATGGTGGAGCCCAACCAGCCTATCGTGGAGACCATGAAGCTAATGGAGGAGATTAAGGACTTGAAAGCTTGGAGAAGATTTTCAAGAGTGCATGCTATGTTTCAAATGAATGTTTTACGATCACCTACATCCACCTTAGACTAAGGATTCAATTCATTGGCTTGGATTGAATCCTCTTAAAGTCCATAATCATCATAGTGGGAGCTTTTAATGAGATTAATAGAGATAGCTCCAAATCCAAAGATCGTTATATGTCACCTTATAGGGACTAATATCGATAAGTGGATTACATATATATAATGTTGTTATATATTTCTTATTTAAATGCATGAGATGTATGTTAGATTAGTTAATTTGATGAGACCCTTAAAACCCCTCTCTTTTAATATTAAGTTGGAAATGGAGAATACATTAGGGAATGGATTCTTCATTGCCTTCCATCATTATAGGATCATCTAACGTCCCTTAATGTGGGTACCTGGCTGCAGACATGTAGGAGCTACCCATATTAAAGACATTACTTGAAACTATCACATATATAGATATCATGGGGTGCCTAAGCTAGTATATACCAAGAAACTAACATGTGAAGTATATATTTGGTGAACATACCTGTGTGAATAATGGGCTTAACTTAACTAGGGAAGTATTCTAAGAAACTAACATGTGAGGAGTATGTACCCTAGAGGCAAAATGATTGGAACTTGCTTATGAAGCAATAGACAAAGAGTTGTCTTCTTACTGTGGGTTAGAAGTCAAGAAACTAACATGTGAGGCTTCTAGGTCATAGTGGGACCCCAATCCCCATTAGGAATAAGATTCCCGAATTCCATTAGAGGGTGTGTGGAATTTGATAAAATAGTGGGAGGTACCATATGATTGAAGACCCGATCTGTAATACCCCGAATTTTTCTTAAGTTTAATTAATTAACTATAAAATTGATTGCCTTTAATTAGATTTAAACATATGAGTTAATTTAGGATTAACCTGAAACACGTTCAACTTTGTAACCAAACAAGGTGATTGTTTTCTAATTAATGAGAAATAGTGTTCGTATCCTAATCAAACACTCACTTTGAAGGTAATCCTAATTAGGTTAGGATTAATTTGCACCCTATATAAGAAACCTTTATGGAGGATTAATATTCTTTTGACTGAAAACAATATAAAGAGAGAAAAAAAGAAAAGAAAGCAAGAGAGAAGGAAAAAGAAGGAGCTGTTGCTGTTTTGTACGAATCGACTGCCAACTTCGTGTCTGTTTGCAGGTAACTTACCATCTGTTGACTGGTAACTTTACTGTGTTATCAATATGTTCTTCTCTAATCCAATCCTCCATCTCTATCACTTCTAAAACCACTAAATCATCATCACCACCACTCAAAAACCCATCCATAGCTGCTGCACAAGATCATCCAACTACCAAAAATTTCTTTCTATGGGTTTGGGTGACAAGGAAAGCCAAAAATGGTGGTTTCCACCACTTCCAATGTACACTCTTCCACAAACATCTCTCCCACAGATTTAGGGACTGATTTTGAGGGAAAATCAGTGGGTGAACTTCTGCTTTTGCCTTGAGTAGCATTGGAAGTTAATACAAAAATCTGTTGCTGTTTTACTACATTCCAACTGTCAACTTCACGTCTGTTGACAGTCAACTTATCTCGGATTGACTGATAACGTTTCTGTGTTAAAAAGTAATTCAAACCTATTAATTTATAATTTAACATGAGTCTATTTTAATGCCGCGTTAGTGTATTTATTAATTATATTAAATATAGTAAGCATTATAAGGCCACGAGAATTAGACGTTGAACCCTTAACGCACCCCTTAGCTGGAGAGACCTTTTAGTTTAAGTATAATTTATTGATAAATAATATTATTGATTTTAGGTTCTGAGTAGCGTTGGGATTGTTAGGAGTTTGATCGCTTGGATTGTTGAAGGTTTGACTTGAGGTAAGGAAACTTGCACAATATATCGCCCTCTTTTATTAAATAAAAGATAAATCTGATTTTTATTCCTCTTTTGTGAGCCAATGATTTATGGACAATTGTTTTCAAAATCGTTTCATTATCAAAGTGTTTATTTCTTATGTACTGTGGGTCAAGTAAAAATAGTCATTTATTGAAATTGTTTTACATACATGTTTGAATCTATTTTACTTGTGAAAGATATTTGCCAAATGTTTTTTTTTGTATAAGTGTGAACTCTGGTTAGATTATTGGTCCGTCCCAGCAGGGGATTTTAATACTGTTGGAAAATTGGTCCGTGCCAGCAGGGGATTCTAATACTGTTGGTCATCAGTACTGATGTAGTGTAAAGTCCCACGGTGATGGGCGCCTATTGAATGTGAGTCTAGCCAGAGGAAATACTTGTATGAACTAGTGTTTTATTGATTTGTATTATCGATCAGTGATTTTAAAGTGATTTATCGAATGAATTGTTATCGAAAGTGTTTCAGTGTCATTGTTTATTGAATTGAAAGTAAGAGAATTACTTCTAAAAGTTTATATGCCTATCGAATTGAAAGAAATGATTTATTGTAAAACTCTATCGTTTTGTTACTCACGTTTTTTTAAATCAATCGTGCGAATATGCTTGACCTCTTCCTGTATATATTGTGTAATGTTTTCTTGCTGAGCGTTATGCTCACCCCTTATATTTTTCCCCACAGATGAATAGCTTGATGTGAGTGGCTTCCGCATACGAAGAGCTAGGGTGGATGGATTTTTGGAGACAGATTTATTACAGATTGATATTGTTAAGTGGTCTAGCCTATGTGGGACATAGTCCTATGTGGGTTATGACAATCATGTCGCCAAATCCAGTCTTTTGGGTTTGGGGTGTGACAGTTTTGGTATCAGAGCATGGTTTATGATTCTGCAGACTCTAAGATCATAATCCTAGAATTGACCGAGAGTAGACGAGTGAAAGTATAGACCTGGCTTAGCACACTAATAGCTTAAATGCATTTGCAATAAGAGTTTCTGAGAAGTGAGGATATGACTAATGGAAAATTAGTTTGAAATATTTTCTTATTAATTAATTGCTCATAATTTATTATAAGCGTTAAGCGCTATATGTTTGGAAAAAAAAAAATTTAAATTGAAGGATACGAAGATATTAGGTTTATGATTTTGTAGACTCTAGTTCATGAACCTAGGATCACATAAGAACACTAAAGTGATAATGCGACTTTAAGGTAATAGCAAGCAAATTAAGTGAGTTTAGACGCAGTAAGATGTGTATGAATATGAGATTTTACTTGAGGTATATAATTTTTAGAGAAGATTTATCCCTATAGGAAAAGCCTTATTTGTTAAACTTTTAAGTTGGTGAAAGAAATGGAACCATTAAGTTGTGATTTGTGTGATGCTTCCTATTTTGAGAGACTTAGTTAATGTTGATTGTGTATTACATAACTCAAGTGCTATTAGCAGACAGAGTGCTTGAGGATTGTGAGGTAATTTATGAACATACTTTGGTGTATCTGCAACTATTGATTGCTATAGAAAAATATTCGTCTTTTGTATTTTAGTATAGAGACAAAGTCTCAACGAATGGTTTAGATAAGCTTATAGTTTATTATTTGTTAGGGTGAAATATATGTGGCACAAATTTCATAAATACTGATCCTTTTATATATTTGAGTGCTATACTTGACTGTTAAAATGTAAATTGTTTGTTAGTTGCTTGATTGGGGATTCAATAGATGCTACTCGAGTACGTAAGTCTCAAATGGTTTGGATATGTGAAAGCAACTTGTTTTGAGCGGTTTAGATGGATGAAAGAAATATGTTAGTTGATTGCATATTCTTAACGATATTAATGTTATTTTTGGCATGGATTATCTTGCTATTATAGACTATTTGATAAGAAGCTATTGTTTACATCCTTGAGTAATATGAATCCGTTTGGAGTTCGTACTCTTCCTTTGAATTAGTTCAGTTATATTGGTTAATCGGTCACCCAAGATGATTTATTAGTAATATCCTACTTGAATAGTTAGATAAGAGGATTGAGTTTTGAAGTTATATTGTTTGAAATTAGTATCGTTAATGTTTAGACTTTAGATAGACCATACAGAAAGACAAATAATTGAGATTTCTTTAATTCACCCAGGTTTGATATATATATATATATATACATTTTTTTTTAGACAATTTAAATTGAGAAACAAAGAATCAGTAGGAATTTCCCATAGTTTAACTGACTAGGTCCAATAGGCTCCCATTGCTTTGGGATTGGAACAAGATCTTGTGTCTCATATGACTCTAAATTGAAAGAATAATATTGAAATAAGTGTAATATTCGAAACGTGTATTGGTTGTGAATAAAAAAAAATTTATAAAACTTATCTAGCTGAATGAATTTTGAGGGAGTACTTCTATCTTATTAATAAAAATTTTCTAATGCCTATCAAAAATAAAATAATGCTAAGGGATATTATTAGCGTTGTAATGTAGTGTTAGCAATAGGTTAAGATAGAAGCCCAAAGACCTGTTTGATATATAATTGATTCCTAACTAAAATCGATGTAGAAGCATACCTTAATGGATTTATTATTGGATTACGCATGATGTAACTTAAGTTATATATGCGACTAAAGTGTACTGCTACATTTAATGTCTTTTACCAGCTAAGGCTTCTGTTAATTGGATAGTTTGGGTTAGTTTTACTCATAGTGGATTATGGAATTAAATAGTATCATTATTGATAGAAATATTTTTCTTAAGTCAACTAATTTCCATGACGACTACTTTGAATCTTAATCCTATCTTTCATCTTTGAGTAAACAAACATTAAGGAAATGAGATACTTGAGGTCCGTTAGGTGGAACTATAAGGTGCTTGAGATCTTTCATTAGCCACTAGTAGAATTCGTTATAGCTATTAATATATATATATATATGCGGCTAATTAAGAAGTGAATGTAACGAGTAGGAATTTATTGATTATTGATTTGCTACCTCCAAAAGAAAGGTTTAAGAACACTTATAACAAACAAAGAACTACCTTAATGTTTAGAGACAAAATTTGATATACCACATTTCTAATTTTATATTCCTTAAGTAACTGATAAAAAGAATGTCATAAGATTTAAAAGTATAAGAAGTCGAGTCATAAATATATTTGCGACTTTAAAATTATGATTATTGATAATTATTTGCAGAAAGAATGAAGAATGATTTAATGATTTATTAGTGATATAACATATACCAAGTTTCGAGAACAAAACTTATGGATAGCCAAGATGGGTATGGAATGTTATTTTTGAACGAAAAATGGATAATTTTTGGGTGAAAGTTACTTTGGATATTTCTGAATCGTTTATATGTCATCATGAGATAGTAGTATTGCTTTTGAGGTGAGATATTAATTTAGTAATGTTATTTGATTTGAGGGGATTTGATAGGAGGCCAGATATGATGCCCTGTGAATTTTAAATAAATAAATAAATAAGTTGATATATGTTTTGTTTTAGAAAGGTAGAGTTGCGCAGTGAAAGCATAGTAGAACTTACACATGATGTTTAGAAGGTTAAAATCAATGATATAATTGATAAATGGTATTCTTGAATTTCGAGGACGAAATTTTCTTAAGGAGGGGAGAATGTAATAACCCGAATTTTTCTTAGGTTTAATTAATTAACTATAAAATTGATTGCCTTTAATTAGATTTAAACATATGAGTTAATTTAGGATTAACCTCAAACACATTCAACTTTGTAACCAAACAAGGTGATTGTTTTCTAATCAATGAGAGATAGTGTTCGTATCCTAATCAAACACTCACTTTGAAGGTAATCCTAATTAAGTTAGGATTAATTTGCACCCTATATAAGAAACCTTTATGGAGGATTAATATTCTTTTGACTGAAAACAATATAAAGAGAGAAAAAAGAAAAGAAAGCAAGAGAGAAGGAAAAAGAAGGAGCTGTTGCTGTTTTGTACGAATCGACTGCCAACTTCGTGTCTGTTTACAGGTAACTTACCATCTGTTGACTGGTAACTTTACGGTGTTATCAATATTTTCTTCTCTAATCCAATCCTCCATCTCTATCACTTCTAAGACCACTAAACCATCATCACCACCACTCAAAAAACCCCTTCATAGCTACTGCACAAGATCATCCAACCACCAAAAATCTCTTTCTTTGGGTTTGGGTAACAAGGAATGGCAAAAATGGTGGTTTCCACCACTTCCACCACTACATCCCATGTACACCCTTCCACAAATACTTCTCCCACAGATTTAGGGACTGATTTTGAGGGAAAATCAGTGGGTGAACTTTTGCTTTTGCCTTGGGTAGCATAGGAAGTTAATACAGAAATCTGCTGCTGTTTTACTACATTCTGACTGTCAACTTCACATCTGTTGACAGTCAACGTCCCTCGGATCGACTGGTAACTTTTCTGTGTTAAAAAGTAATTCAAAACTATTAACTTATAATTTAACATCAGTCTATTTAATGCCACGTTAGTGTATATATTAATTATATTAAATATAGTAAGCATTATAAGGCCATGAGAATTAGACGTTGAACCTTTAACACACCATTTAGATGAAGAGACTTTTTAGTTTAAGTATGATTTATTGATAAAGAATATTATTGATTTTAGGTTCTAAGTTGCGTTGGGATTTTTAGGAGTTTGATCGCTTGGATTGTTGAAAGTTTGGCTTGAGGTAAGGAAACTTGCACAATATATCGCCCTCTTTTATTAAATAAAAGATAAATCTGATTTTTATTCCTCTTTTGTGAGCCAATGATTTATGGACAATTGTTTTCAAAATCGTTTCATTATCAAAGTGTTTATTTCTTATGTACTGTGGGTCAAGTAAAAATAGTCATTTATTGAAATTGTTTTACATACATGTTTGAATCTATTTTACTTGTGAAAGATATTTGCCAAATGTTTTTTTTGTATAAGTGTGAACTCTGGTTAGATTATTGGTCCGTCCCAGCAGGGGATTTTAATACTGTTGGAAAATTGGTCCGTGCCAGCAGGGGATTCTAATACTGTTGGTCATCAGTACTGATGTAGTGTAAAGTCCCACGATGATGGGCACCTATTGAATGTGAGTCTAGCCAGAGGAAGTACTTGTATGAACTAATGTTTATTGATTTGTTTTATATCGATCAGTGATTTATCGAATGCATTGTTATCGGAAGTGTTTCAGTGTTATTGTTTATTGAATTGAAAGCAAGAGAATTGCTTCTAAAAGTTTATATGCCTATCGAATTGAAAGAAATGATTTATTGTAAAACTCTATCGTTTTGTTACTCATGTTTTTAAATCAATCGTGCAAATATGCTTGACCTGTTCCTGTATATATTGTGTAATGTTTTCTTGCTGAGCGTTATGCTCACCCCTTATATTTTTCCCCACAGATGAATAGCTTGATGTGAGTGGCTTCCGCATACGAAGAGCTAGACTGGATGGATTATTGGAGACAAGTTTATTAGAGGTTGATTTTGTTAAGTGGTCTAGCCTATGTGAGGCGTAAACCTTTGTGAGTTGTGTCAATCATATCGCCAAATCCAGTCTTTTGGGTTTGGGGTGTGACACGATCATTATGGATTAAAAATGAAATCTAATTCTCTATTTTAATTTTTATATGTAGTTCATTAGAATGGCTCACCTCAACCCGTTATCCAAATTATTGGACACGAACCGTTTGACTGGACCAAATTGTCTTGATTGGCTTAGGAATCTAAAAATTGTTTTGGATTCCAAGAATCTTACCTATGCACTTCATAATCCACTTCCCATTGCTCCTGCTGAGGCTACAACTCAGCAAGAGAAAGACACTTACCAGAAGCGCATGGACGATGATCTCATGGCAAGGTGCTATATGATGGTATTTATGAGTCTCGAGCTTAAGAAGCAACACGAGTCCATGGGAAGTGCTTACGAGATTTTTATCAACATACAAGAGTTGTATGGGAAAGAATTCTTGCTTGAATTTAATGAAGCTGCTACTTCCAAGTCTAAGCTCAAGCCTAAGGGCAAGGGTATAGGCAAGGGTAAGAGTACCCGGAGGAAGAAGAAAGGTAACAACAAAGCCAAAGGAACCTATTTTCACCGCGGCAAGGATGGGCACTAGAAACGTAACTGCCGGGAGTATCTGGATACTCTAAAGAACCAACCTTTGGAAGGGATAGATCATGCTCTAAACTAAATGTTAGTTTTGCTTCCACTTGGGTACTTAATTCTGATGTGAATTTTGAATTCCATGCAGAATCTAGTGGGAAGCAGAAGGTAGAGTAAAGGCGGATCAACCCTATAAGTAGGGAATGGAGCAAACGTTGCTGCATTAGCTGTAGGGCTTGTTGCTTGACTCTACCTAATGGAGTAGTTTAGAAATAATAGTTGGCTATCTTTACATTCCAGAAGTTATTAGAAACATTAATTTTATTTCAGTTTTATCTAAACAAGGTTTTAGTTTGATTTAATAAATGTTTTCTATTAAATGAAGAGTTCATTACTTCTGGAGTTTATGTGGATGGCCTTTATTTTCTAAACTTTATTGCAAATATGAATTGCAATGGAGCATGATAGTTCTAAATTGAATGCTAATAAACCTAAGAGAACAAGATATACATAATGATGTATGTAGAAGTTTCTCTTACTTTACAACCTTTACCGATGATTCATTCTAGGTTTGGGTGTGTATACTTAATGAAGTATAAGTCTGAAACATTTGAAAGGTTCAAAGAATTCAGATATGAAGTAGAGAAACAAACTAGTAAAAGTATCAAGCTCTTCGATTGGATCGAGGAGGCGAATATTTAACTGGTGATCTTTCAGATCAACTTGTTCAAACAGGCATTCTATTCTAATGGACACCTCTTAGAACACCATAACTAAATGGTGTGTCAGAAAGGAGGAAGAGGACTTTATTGGATATGGTCCAATCCATGATAAGTTACAACGACCTAATATTATCCTTGTTAGGATGTGCCCTAGAATTGCCACGTACCAGTGAAACAGAGTTCAAACCAAGGCTGTCCCTTAAGACCCATATGAGATATGAAAAGGGAAGCACCAACCTTAAGCATGTTAAGGTATGGGGGTTGCACTGCATATGTAGAGACACATGATGTAACCAAATTGGAAATCAAGATAACTTGAACGTAGGTTTGTGGATTATCCTAAATAGAGTTTAGGATACTAAGTCTATTATCTTAATGAACAAAAGGTGTTTTGTTTGCATGTTTGCAATCTTTCTTGAAAAAGAGTTTATTCAAAAAGGCAGCAATAACAGGAAAATAGAACTAAAAGAGTTGTCTAATGAGACACAAACCGACATTGATGCAACCCCTGTCCCTGTTGAGACAGAACCCATAATTGTACCATGATTGTACAAAGGGTTAGTGGGAGTGCGATCATATTTTGGTCCTATAAGTGAATGACGTTCTACTTATTAGGGAATAATGTAGAGACGTTGTCAACAGTGAAAAATTAGTTTTTCACAAAGTTTCTCCATAAAAGATTTGGAAGAAGCATCCTATATTCTGGGAATAGGGGTCTATAGAGATAGATCTAAAGGATGCTAAGTCTTTCCCAATCGATGTACGTAGACAAGATTTTGAATGGGTTCAAAATACATGATTTCAAGAGAAGTCTAATTCCTGTCAGACATGAAATCAAGTTGTCTAAAAGCATATGCCATGCTATGTACATTACCAGATATCAGTTTTGCTGTAAATGTTACTAGCAGATATCGGGTAGACCCAGATAAGGTACACTGGGAAGAAGTCAAAGCTATCCTTAAGTACTTGAGAAGAACTAAGGACCCATGCTTTGTCTATGGAGAAAGAAACTTGAAATGGTTGGTAGAACGGATACAGATTTTTAATCTGACGATGATGATAGGAGATCAACACCGAGGTATGTTCTCACCTTAAATGGTGGAGCTGTAAATTTGAGTGCATTGCTGCACGTTTGGATGAGTAAGTTCATTGCAGAACTAGGGGTGGTTCCTGACATTGAGAAGCCTTTACTATGTTGGGAATCATACAAGAGGGAAAAAAAAAAGTGCGGAATATAAAAATTTTCCCTTTGATTCCACAGCCCATGAATCTAACTATGCATATACAAAATCAAACCCTAACTATGAAGAGGGTTAGAACACTTACAGAATTTTTGTCTTCTCCTTTTTGCTCCAAGCTTTGATTCCGGACAGCGGTGAATGAGCAGCCCAAGTGTGCTGCCTCCAACGGTATCCACACCTAGCTAGAGCTTCAAGTCCTTTCCACCTTTTCCTTGTTGTTGCTAGTGAAGGAGAAGAGAGGAGAGAGAGAGAGGGAGGCTGGAAAATCTGGACAGCCCCTTGGGATTTCAACTTGTGATGATGTCATCACTTCAAAGTGTGACTTATATAGTCCACACTCAAGGGGGCCGGCCCTAGGGGGAAACCCTATTAGGGTGTTATGCAATTTCTCTAAATTGCACAATAACCCCTATAAATTATATCAAATATAAATAGGCCTCAAAGAACTATTCTTTATGCACTCATACCCTTTCTCTCATAGACTTTAAAGCTCATCTTGCATGATCAGTGTGTGACCCATTGGGTTCACATCATCAAGTAGTAGGAATAGCACGAGGTGTGCACAATGGAACTCTTTCCATTTAGGGTCTAATTGGAACTCCTTCCAATTCCCTAATTGATTATAACTCACTTATATCAATTAGGGCTTCTACTAACCATGAATAACACCTAGCATATGGTTCATGGTGTCGTCCTTAATGAAGTGAATATGTATCTATCAAAGAACCCTTCTGTTATAGTTTATAGGTTACAATTGCATCCTTCCATTTACACAATGTCTCCAATTGAACTAATAGGACATGGAAGTCTGTCAAGTCCCTAGTTCAATTACTTTATACTCATTCATAAATATCAACTCAATGATGAACTTATGGAAACTCCTTTCCATATTCACACTGCCATGGCCATGGACTGAATGAGTTATATTATGAATGCTATATGAGACATTCTCTCTCTTTTTCCTGAGAGTAATGGATTCCTTGTTGATCACTCACATGCCTTCATACACATAGCAATAGGGCCAATGAACACCTTTACAGACCCATGAATAGAATCTGCACTTAGTGTTATCAAACTTCTAAAGCTACATGCATAAGGTAACTATGGTGTCTCAGGTCTAAGGATTACTTGTACCACTATAACATTGAGAAACTGATTGACAGGCAGGTTAAAACTCCATTCAGTTTATCTCAAATCTTTGGTCACATTCAGTGTACCTATTCTATTAACAGGTACCCACCTGTTGGTTGTAGTGTCTCCACACAAATAGCTTGAGACCAGCTATCCTCCTATAGAGTCAACCTAACAAGTGCTAGTCCTATGGTTCATTACTGTCCATCATAGTGAACCTTCAACTAGGAATGATTTAGGAGTTTAGTACAGAGATATATTTACAGTCTCATAATTACAACTCTTTGTAATTCAATATTCTCAACTCTAACTCCTTGGACATATTATGTAAATATAAATGATGCATACAAACATAATAGAATAAGCCCTTTTATTAAATCAATAATAAATGTGACATACATAAATGAAATCAAATGATTGTTCCTTTATCCCTAAACAATCATCTCTATGATTGGCTCTAGGGCATAACTCTAACAATCTCCCACTTGCACTATAGCCAATCCACAATGTATCTAATACCTATTTCCTGTCTGTGGTGATCCAACTGCTCTTGGGTCATAGCTTTAGTGAAGGGATCTGCTACATTCTCTGTTGTGTGAATCTTCTGTATGCTAATATCACCTCTTCCAATGATCTCTCTAATCACATGGAATCGACGCTCAATGTGTTTGGACTTTTGATGAGACCGTGGTTCTTTAGCTTGAGCAATAGCCCCGTTGTTGTCACAAAACAATGGCAAGGGCTTCTCAATGGCAGGAACTACTCCCAGTTCAGTAATGAACTTCTTTATCCAAACAGCTTCCTTTGCAGCCTCTGATGCAGCAATGTACTCAGCCTCTGTAGTGGAGTCCGCTGTAACATCCTGTTTACAGCTCCTCCAACTTACAGCTCCACCATTCAAGGTGAAAACATACCTCGATGTTGATTTCCTATCATCATCGTCAGATTGAAAATCTGAATCCGTATAACCAACCATTTCTAAATTTCTTCCTCCATAGACAAGGAATAGTTCCTTAGTTCTTCTTAAGTACTTAAGGACAGCCTTGACTGCTTCCCAGTGTTTCACACCTGGGTCTGCCTGATATCTGCTTGTAACACTTACACCAAAAGCGATATCTGGTCTTGTACACAATATGGCATACATTAGACTCCCTACTGCAGAAGCATAGGGAATCGTCCTCATGTACGCAATCTCCTCTGGAGTTTTAGGTGCCATGTTTTTAGACAACTTGATTCCATGCCTAACAGGAATTAGACCTCTTTTGGAATCTTCTAAATTGAACCTTTTCAATATTTTGTCTATGTACAATGATTGGGAGAGACCTAGCATCCTTTTAGATCTATCCCTATAGACCTTTATTCCCAGAATATAGGATGCTTCTCCCAAATCTTTCATGGAGAAATTCTGTGAAAGCCACTCTTTCACTTTTGATAACGTTTCTACTTTATTCCCGATAAGTAGAATGTCATCAACATATAGGACCAGGAAGGTAATCGCACTCCCACTAACTTTCTTGTACACACATGGTTCATCCATATTCTGTAGGAAACCAAACGATTTGATTGCCTCATCGAATCGGATGTTCCAGCTTCTAGAAGCTTGTTTGAGTCCATAAATGGACCGCTGTAGCTTGCACACTTTGTGGTCCTCACCACTGGATGTAAAACCCTCAGGTTGCTGCATATAAAGGTCTTCCTCAATGTTTCCATTAAGGAAAGCGGTCTTTACATCCATTTGCCATATCTCATAATCGTAGTGCGCAGCTATAGCTAACAAGATCCTAATGGACTTAAGCATAGCCACTGGCGAGAAGGTTTCCTCATAGTCAATACCATGTCTTTGTCAGTAACCTTTTTCCACTAGCCTAGCCTTGTAGGTCTCTACCTTTCCATCTGAGCCTATCTTCCTTTTGAAGATCCATTTGCAGCCAATAGGTGCTATACCTTCTGGTGGATCAACTAAAGTCCAGACTTTGTTGGAATACATCGAGTCCATTTCAGATTTCATAGCTTCCAGCCATTTGTTCGAATCAATATCCGAAATCGCCTGTCCATAAGTAGTAGGGTCATCTGGGTGTTCTCTATCACCAAGGAACAATTCCTCTGCATTATGGTTGAGAAATCCATATCTCTCAGGTGCAACAGATGCCCTACTCGATCTACGGAGAGGTTGTGGTACATTAGTGGGTTCTGTCTCATCAGGGACAGGGGTGGGATCACTGTCGGTTTGTGTCTCATCAGACAATTCTTTGAGTTCTATTTTCCTGTTATTGCCTCCTTCTTGAATAAACTCTTTTTCAAGAAAGACTGCAAACTTACTAACAAACACCTTTTGTTCATCAGGATAATAGAAATAATATCCTAAACTCTCTTTAGGATATCCCACAAACCTACATTTAATTGATCTTGATTCTAACTTGGTTGCATCATGTGTCTTTACATATGCAGTGCAACCCCATACCTTAATATGTTTAAGGCTTGGTGCTCTCCCTTTCCATATCTCATACGGTGTCTTAGGGACAGATTTGGTTGGGACTCTGTTCAACAAATACGCTGCAGTTTCCAGGGCATGTCCCCAGAAGGACAATGGTAAATCAGTGTAACTCATCATGGACCTAACCATATCCAATAAGGTTCTATTCCTCCTTTCTGACACACCATTAAGCTGTGGTGTTCCAGGAGGTGTCCATTGAGATAGAATGCCCGCTTGAACAAGATGATCTAAAAACTCACCAGTTAAATATTCTCCTCCTCGATCCGATCGAAGAGCTTTAATACTTTTACCAGTTTGTTTCTCTACTTCATATCTGAATTCTTTGAACTTTTCAAATGCTTCAGATTTGTACTTCATTAAGTACACATACCCATACCTAGAATGATCATCGGTAAAGGTTATAAAGTAAGAGAAACCTCCACGAGCATGTATGCTCATAGGACCACATACATCACTATGTATTAATCCTAATATGTCTGCCGCTCTCTCACCGTGACCGGTGAAAGGTGACTTGGTCATTTTACCTAGTAAACAAGATTCACAAGTTGGAAAGGGCATAGAAACCAATGGACCCAATTGTCCATCCTTACACATCTTGTTAATCCTATTCTCACTGATATGACCTAGTCTCAAGTGCCAGTCATATGCGGAGTTTTCTTCATCTCTTGTTCTCTTGGGTTTGTTTGCATTCAATTTAGAACTATCATGCTCTATGCAATTAACATTTGCAATAAAGTTTAGAAAATAAAGGCCATTCACATAAACTCCAGAAGTAATGAACTCTTCATTTTTAAATAAAGAACATTTATTCTCCTCAAAAACAAACCTAAATCCTTGTTTAGATAATACTGAAATAGAAATAATGTTTCTTATAACTTCTGGAATATAAAGACAGCCTGATAATTCTAAACTACTCCCACTAGGCAAAGTCAAGCAGCAAGTCCCCACGGCTAATGCAGCAACGTTTGCTCCATTTCCCACTCGTAGGGTTACTTCTCCTTTACTCAGCCTTCTGCTTCCCACTAGGTCCTGCATGGAATTGCAAATATGAGAACTCGCACCAGAATCTAGTACCCAAGTGGAAGCAGAGCTAACACTCATGTTAGTCTCAAGTATAAGAGCATAATCCATACCTTCCGAAGGTTGGTTCCTCAGAGTATCTAGATACTCTTGGCAGTTACGTTTCCAATGCCCATCTTTGCCGCAGTAAAAACAGATCCCTTTACCTTTCCTCTTCTTTTGGGTACTCTTACCCTTTCTTATTCCCTTGCCTTTAGGCTTGAGTATAGAATTGGAAGCAGGAACTTCAACCCATTCATCACATTCAAGCAAGAACTCTTTGCCATACAACTCTTGTATGTGGATAAATATCTCGGGTGCACTTCCCATGGACTCGTATTGCTTCTTAAGCTCAGGACTTAGAGACACCATCATATAGCATCTCGTCATAAGATCATCATCCATGCGCTTCTGATAAGCGTCTTTCTCTTGCCGAGTTGCAGCCTCAGTAGGAGCATTGGGAAGTGGACTTTGAAGTGCATAGGTAATATTTTCAGAATTCAAAACGATTTTTAAATTCCTTAACCAATCAAGATAATTAGGTCCAGTTAAACGGTTGGTTTCCAAAATGTTGGATAACGGGTTGCGGTGAGCCATTACGGTGATCTACATACAGAAAATTAAACAGAAAATCAGATTTCATTTTTAATCCATAATGATCGGGTCTTTAATCATATGGTACCTCCCACCATTTTATCAAATTCCATACACCCTCTAATGGAATTCGGGAATCTCATTCCTAATGGGGATTGGGGTCCCACTGTGACCTAGAAGCCTCACATGTTAGTTTCTTGACTTCTAACCCACAGTAAGAAGACAACTCTTTGTCTATTGCTTCATAAGCAAATTCCAATCGTTTTGCCTCTAGGGTACATACTCCTCACATGTTAGTTTCTTGGAATACTTCCCTAGTTAAGTTAAGCCCATCATTCACACAGGTATGTTTCACCAAATATATACCTCACATGTTAGTTTCTTGGTATATACCAGCTTAGGCACCCCATGATATCTATATATGTGATAGTTTCAAGTAATGTCTTTAATATGGGTAGCTCCTACATGTCTGCAGCCAGGTACCCACATTAAGGGACGTTAGATGATCCTATAATGATGGAAGGCAATGAAGAATCCATTCCCTAATGTATTCTCCATTTCCAACTTAATATTAAAAGAGAGGGGTTTTTAAGGGTCTCATCAAATTAACATACATCTCATGCATATAAATAAAAATTGAACAGCATAAAAAAATAATAATCCACTTATCGATATTAGTCCCTAAGAAGAGACATATAACGATCTATGGATTTGGAGCTATCACTATTAATCTCATTAAAAGCTCCCACTATGATGATTATGGACTTTGAGAGAATTCAATCCAAGCCAATAGATTGAATCCAAGGTCTAAGGTGGGTGTAGGTGATCGTAAAATAACACATTCGAAACATGCATGCTGTCTTGAAACACTTCTCTAAGCTTTCAAGTCCTTCAATCTGCTCCCTTGGCTTGATGGTCTCCACCATTGGCTTGTTGGGCTCTATCATGCTCCTTTGGGTCCACCATGCTCCTTAGTGCACTCTCGATTACATAACATTTACATAATTTAAAGAAAGGGATACATAAGGGGAATGTGGGGTACATAAGAGAATGATAGAGAGAGAGGGAGAGGGAAGGTGGCATGCAAGCCCCAAATAAATTACATCACCTTAATAAAATTACAACTCTTGTAAATAATAACATCCCATTCATAAGACGGCCAATCACAATTGGTTTAAAGGGTATAGTCCATAATCATCATCCAAACACATACATACAATCTCATTGCATAATGTAAAGAAAAACTGTAAGCATTAAAACATATGGGCATTATGGTAATTCTCTTGAATGATTTACATTAATCTCATTAATGCATCCTAATCTTATTAGGTATTAACAAAAATATCCAGAATTAAATAAAGTCTTAACATTTAAGACATTTTAGTTTCAATTAATCAAATTAATTTAAACATATAAAGTTTCCTAAAATAACTCTAATATCCAATATTAGGGTTTCCTTAATTAAACAAATCAATTTCATTTAATTAAGAATTTCCAGATTTTAATTTAATCCCCAATTGTATTTTAGACCATTTAAAACATTATAAAATTAATCAATATTAATTAAATAATTAACATGGGAATTAAATAAAATCATTTAAATGATGAATTAGTGTATTAGGGTTTCCTAAAACCCTAAACCCTAAATGCAAGCCCTAATCATTAAATTCCTTATGATTGGTCATTTAATGTCCAATCATTAAAACCCTAGGTTCATATGGTATTTAACAAAAGGGATTAGGGTTTAATTAATGCCAAATAGGGTATTAATTACCCTTAATTAATTACACTAATTAGGGTTTCCAAAACCCTAACCCTAGACATCATTTATGGTATTAATTATGTCCTAACAATTAATAACCATGATTGGTCATTTAATGACCAATCATTAACTCTTAATAAAGGTAATTAATATTCCAATTAGGGTTTTAATTAATGCCATAATGAAATTAGGGTTTCATCATTAACTCAAAATTAGGGTTTCATCCTTAACTCTATGCAGCCGTCACTACCAAGACGGCTGCCTGAGCTTGGCTAGGCTGCCATGGCCACCAACGACTGTGGGAGGCCATGGGCAGCCATGGGAGAACATCCTAGGGGTGTGGGACAAGCCTCTGGACACGTGAGGAGTGGTGGAAGTGGCTGCCATCATCAAAAACAATCAGGGTTTCCAAAACCCATTGCTGGAGCCATTGTTGCAGACCTTGAAGGTCACAATAGCTTCTAAAACCTTATCAATTCGACTCCTCCATTGAAACCAGCTTTTGTATCATGTCCCTATATGAAATACTAAGCATCTAGAAGAGGTTTGGATGATCGAATCATCACCAATTGTTCTAAACAATTAAAACAACAGTATGCTGCCCAGAATTTGACAGCATACTGTCCATGGTCAGAAATTGATTTAAAACCCAGCAAGATGAATGAATTAGGCTACCAAACGAATTTTCCCATTATCCTACATGTCTTAGGAAACTAATGCAATTGGTTTCATGCAATTTGGAGTTCCCTAACTCAAGTTCTAATCAAAACTCCATTGATGACTTTTCTGCAGAGAAAATCTGCTATGCTGTTCATGAAAAATTTTCAAACTTTTTGAATCTTTTTCCATCAAAACCTTTTTGAAACTTAAAGAAAATCATATACACATGATATATGATGATCCTAAAATAGATTTGCATCAAAAATACAGAAGCTTTGATTGAATTTAATTGCAAGAACCTCTGGGTTCTAAAACCCAGATTCGACCCTCTGCAGAAAACCCAGTTTTCCTTTTTCTTCTTCTTCCAATTCAAACCCTATACAACCTTTGCATCAATGGTTACCTTTAACCATGATTTAGAAGAGGAATAGAAGAAGAATAGACCTAGGGTTCCAAACCCTAGGTTCGGCCAGAGAGAAGAACAATTCTGCAGTAAAAATTCTCCAGATTTTTGAATCATTCAACTACACCATAAATTCCAGCCCATATGTATTTTGTATTATGCATAGCCATGGCTCTGATACCACTGTTGGGAATCATACAAGAGGGAAAAAAAAAGTGCGGAATATAAAAATTTTCCCTTTGATTCCACAGCCCATGAATCTAACTATGCATATACAAAATCAAACCCTAACTATGAAGAGGGTTAGAACACTTACAGAATTTTTGTCTTCTCCTTTTTGCTCCAAGCTTTGATTCCGGACAGCGGTGAATGAGCAGCCCAAGTGTGCTGCCTCCAACGGTATCCACACCTAGCTAGAGCTTCAAGTCCTTTCCACCTTTTCCTTGTTGTTGCTAGTGAAGGAGAAGAGAGGAGAGAGAGAGAGGGAGGCTGGAAAATCTGGACAGCCCCTTGGGATTTCAACTTGTGATGATGTCATCACTTCAAAGTGTGACTTATATAGTCCACACTCAAGGGGGCCGGCCCTAGGGGGAAACCCTATTAGGGTGTTATGCAATTTCTCTAAATTGCACAATAACCCCTATAAATTATATCAAATATAAATAGGCCTCAAAGAACTATTCTTTATGCACTCATACCCTTTCTCTCATAGACTTTAAAGCTCATCTTGCATGATCAGTGTGTGACCCATTGGGTTCACATCATCAAGTAGTAGGAATAGCACGAGGTGTGCACAATGGAACTCTTTCCATTTAGGGTCTAATTGGAACTCCTTCCAATTCCCTAATTGATTATAACTCACTTATATCAATTAGGGCTTCTACTAACCATGAATAACACCTAGCATATGGTTCATGGTGTCGTCCTTAATGAAGTGAATATGTATCTATCAAAGAACCCTTCTGTTATAGTTTATAGGTTACAATTGCATCCTTCCATTTACACAATGTCTCCAATTGAACTAATAGGACATGGAAGTCTGTCAAGTCCCTAGTTCAATTACTTTATTCTCATTCATAAATATCAACTCAATGATGAACTTATGGAAACTCCTTTCCATATTCACACTGCCATGGCCATGGACTGAATGAGTTATATTATGAATGCTATATGAGACATTCTCTCTCTTTTTCCTGAGAGTAATGGATTCCTTGTTGATCACTCACATGCCTTCATACACATAGCAATAGGGCCAATGAACACCTTTACAGACCCATGAATAGAATCTGCACTTAGTGTTATCAAACTTCTAAAGCTACATGCATAAGGTAACTATGGTGTCTCAGGTCTAAGGATTACTTGTACCACTATAACATTGAGAAACTGATTGACAGGCAGGTTAAAACTCCATTCAGTTTATCTCAAATCTTTGGTCACATTCAGTGTACCTATTCTATTAACAGGTACCCACCTGTTGGTTGTAGTGTCTCCACACAAATAGCTTGAGACCAGCTATCCTCCTATAGAGTCAACCTAACAAGTGCTAGTCCTATGGTTCATTACTGTCCATCATAGTGAACCTTCAACTAGGAATGATTTAGGAGTTTAGTACAGAGATATATTTACAGTCTCATAATTACAACTCTTTGTAATTCAATATTCTCAACTCTAACTCCTTGGACATATTATGTAAATATAAATGATGCATACAAACATAATAGAATAAGCCCTTTTATTAAATCAATAATAAATGTGACATACATAAATGAAATCAAATGATTGTTCCTTTATCCCTAAACAATCATCTCTATGATTGGCTCTAGGGCATAACTCTAACATACTATTGTTTTTGTGACAACAATAAGGCTAGTGCTCAAGACAAGGATCCACGGTCTCATCAAAAGTCCAAACTTTAAGCGGCAATTCCAAGTGATTAGAGAGATCATTGGAAGAGATGACATATACATATAAAAGTTTAAAAGAACAGAGATTAAAGAAGACCCCTTTACTAAAGCTATGACCCAAGTGTGTTGGATCACCACCGACAGGATATGAGTATGAGATACATGGTGGATTGGCTATAGTGCAAGCGGGAGATTGTTAGGATTATGCCCTAGAGCCAATCATGGAGATGATTGTTTGGGGATTAGGAACAATCAATTGATTTCATTTATATATGTCACATTTATTATTGATTTAATAAAAGGGCTTATTCTATTATGTTTATATGCATCATTTATATTTACATAATATGTCAATGGAGTTAGAGTTGAGAATATGAAATTACAAAGGGTTGTAATTTTGAGACTATAAATATATCTCTGTACTAAACTCCTAAATCATTCCTAGTTGAAGGTTCACTATGATGGACAGTAATGAACCATAGGACTAGCACTTGTTAGGTTGACTCTATAGGAGGATAGCTAGTCTCAAGCTATTTGTGTGGAGACACTACAACCAACAAGTGGGTGTACACTGAATGTGACCAAAGATATGAGATAAACTAAATGGAGTTTTAACCTGCCTGTCAATTAGTTTCTCATTGTTATAATGGTACAAGTAATCCTTAGACCTGAGACACCATGGTTGTCTTATACATGTAGCTTTAGAAGTTTGATAACACTAAGTGCAGATCCTATTCAGGGGTCTGTAAGGGTGTTCATTGGCCCTACTGCTATGTGTGTGAAGGCATGTGAGTGATCAACAAGGAATCCATCACTCTTAGGAAAAAGAGAGTGAATGTCTCATACAACATTCATTGAATATAACTCATTAAATCCATAGGCCCATGGTACAATGAATATGGAACGGAGTTTCCATAAGTTCATCATTGAGTTGATATTAATGAATGAGTATAAAGTAATTGAACTAGGGACTTGACAGACTTCCATGTCCTATTAGTTCAATTGGAGACATTGTGTTGATGGAAGGATGGAATTGTAACCTGTAAACTATAACAGAAGGGTTCTTTGTAAATGACTATTCACCTCATTAAGGACCACACCATGAGCCATATGCTAGGTGTTACTCATGGTTAGTAGAAGCCCTAATTGATATAAATGAGTTATAATCAATTAGGGAATTGAAAGGAGTTTCAATTAGACCCTTAATAGAAAGTGTTCCATTGTGCACAACTTGTGCTGTTCCTACTACTTGATGATGTGAACCCAATGGGTCACACACTGATCATGCTAAGAGAGCTTGATTGTCTATGAGAGAAAGGGTATAAGTGATTAAAGAAAAGTTCTTTAAGTGGCTAATTTGTATTTGATGCAAACTAGTGGGCTAATTGTGTAATTAAGAGTAATTACACAAATTAGATTAGGGTTTGGAATCCCCCCTTGGCCGGCCCTATTAGTGGGCTATATAATTCCCACTATAAGGTGATGACATCATCACAATCACTCCTCCCCAAGTGCTGGCCAAATTCTCCCTTGAAGGCTCTCTCTCTCTCTCTCTCTCTCTCTCTTCTTCACCTCTAGCAACCCTAAGGAAGAAGAAGGAAAGGACAACTTACTCAAGCTAGGTGTGGATACTGTTGGAGGCAGTGCACTTGGACTGCTCAATCAGAAGACAAAGCTTGGAGCATAAAGGAGAAGACTTGTTCAACTGTAAATACCCTAACTCTCTTGGTAGTTAGGTTTATGGTTTTTGTATTAAGCATAATTAAGATTCATGGGTTTGGGAATCATAGGAAAAATTTTAAATTCCGCCTTTGTATTTTTCCTCTCTAGTTTGATTCCCAACACTTGCTGCCCACAAACATGCTAAAAGCTTATTCCCTTATGGTGTTGCCCTCACGGTTGTGTTTTTCCACTTTCAAGTTTCTATAAATTATGGGGTTATCACTAAAACTCCATCTCATAAGGATGAGATCGGCACCTATATGTTAGGGCTTATGGGTTATGTTTTAAAAGATGATATCTGGGTTCCTAAACTCCCTAGTACTATTCCTTCATCTTCTTCTCGCCCTTCTTCCTCTTCTCTTCCTCCACTTTCCACTGAACCCTCTCTTGATGACCTCGACCCACTCAGTTTTCACCCCACTAGTGAGGACGATTCCACTTCTTCCACCTCTTTGCACTCCTCTCCTTCTCTTGCCCATTCTCCTTCCCATACCCCATCTTCTTCTTTTGGTCCTTCTGTGAAAGATCTTTTTCTGTCCATTTCACGCCAGATGAAGAGTTTGAAGAAATATGTGCACAAGAAGATAGAAGGCATGCATGATTATATAAATAAGTGGGCTATGGAGATCAAGGACATCAAAGAGAGATTGCCTCCTCCACCCCCTGTACCTTGATCATTGATGTTGACAAAGGGAGAGAAGTATTTGGGATGATGTTTTGGGATTTATTTTGGATATCGGGTAGTTGTTTGTTATGGATAGTTGTTATGTTAAGAATTTTATGGATAATTATTTATTTATTTAGTTGTGTGTTTATTTGGTTGAACCTTCAATTGTACACATCTTTAATTTTGCAATGACGATGGAGTTTATTTAATTTCTACTATATGTTGAGATTGGTTCATATAATCATGTCTAATCTTATGCACATTGATAGGGGGAGAAAAATGCCAAATATGTCAATATAATAATTTTCATTTCCTCCCAAAGACATCTATAGATTGTCATCATCAAAAAAGGGGAGATTGTTGGCCCAAATGGTTTTAATACCATTAATTTTAATGATAACAATGCATAAGACAGGTGAAATTCAAGCTACAGTAAATCACGTGACTCAACAAAGGTGTGGTGCAAGCACATACATCAAAAAGAATTGACATCAAAGCCAAAAAGAAGATCAAGTGAAGACACATAGGATTTTATGTAAGATTGATCTCACTTGAATGATCATTTGTGAATTAAGGGCTTTAGGTTCATGCATTAACTTGTTTACACCTAAAATGAATCAATTCAATCATGTTTGGAGTCTTTTGACTCAAAGAAATGAGCCTCTTTAAAATTAGGTCTTAAGCTCTTTATATTCATTTTCTACTGCAGAGCTTTAAGATGTTTTAAAGGTATTTAAGACGTCTGAAATCTGATTAAGACGTCTGAAACATTGTTTAAGACGTCTAAATCATGATTAAGACGTCTGAAGAATTAGGACCAAATATACACCTTCTCTAGTTTATTAAGACGTCTGAATCAGACTTTAAGACGTCTAAAAGAGGTTTAAGACGTCTGAAATGAATAGTCCCTCAGATTGCATCTTCTCTAAGTTTTTAAGACGTGAGAATCAAACGTCTTAAAGAGGTTTAAGGCCTCTAAAAAGAGTTTAAGACGTCTGAATCCTCATGAACAGTGACCAAGAAAAACCTCTATAGAACACAGTCCTCTGGTTTTTTAAGACGCCTTAATCAGACGTCTTAAATAGAATCAGACGTGTTAAATCAATTTCAAACGTCTGAATCTCTCGAGACTGACTCATAAATGCTAGTTTTTCAAATGGTATTTTGAGCATTAAATGCCCATTAAACCATCTTTCCCGGCATTTATTGCTACAGAATGGTCACCTGGACCGCTTGGGCTATATATACATGAGTTAAACTCATTAATGGGCATTCATTGAGCTATAAACAATATTATTCATTTACAAGCCCCAATTTCACTTGTGAGCATTTATTGAGATTTAATCAATAGTTGTGTGAGCTTTAAATCTCTGTGTATGCACTCTTTTGAGAGAGTTTCTTGAGCAAAATAACATACTCAATTCATCTTGTATCCAAGGGTTGAGAAAAACCCTAATTTGTAAGCACTTGAAGAGTGTTTTTTAATAAGTGTTAGTGAAGAACACTTGGTGTTGTAAAGGTTTGCTGCTCCACCTTGAAGGAGAGTGATAGTGGATTGGTGAATCCTTAAGCGAGCTCTTGAGGCGAGGACATAGGCAGGATGCTGAACCTTGTTAACATCGTTTGCTTTCTCTTCCTCTTAATCTCTTTATTATTGCTCATTCTTGTACTTATTCTTGCTTGCAATAATTTGATTTTGAGATTGCTATTAATTTTTTATTTGGCCTATAACCCTATTCACCTCCCCTCTAGGGTTATTTAATTACGACAACAATATTGCAATTAAAAGCCAAAATATTAGTGCAAGATAAAGAGATTATAGATTTGAAAGTACATCAAATAACCCAGAAGTATGATGAGAAAGAAACGATGCAGTCCCTTCAATACAGTGCACAAATATCAGTCCTAAAACAAAAAATTAAAGCCTTAAAAGTAGAAAAAAAATGAGAGGCAAGTGCGACTAGATGTGGCTTCTGGGAGATTGGAAGTAGTTACGCAAGAGCTTGAAAAGAAAAATGCTGACATAGAGAAGCAGCATGTAGATTACACCTATGTTCTTGTCTAGCTAGTAGATATGCAAGGACATAAATATAACACAACAAGGTGAGCAAGGTGAGCCGGGTGAGAAGGGTGAGTAGGTTGAGGATGAGAAGGCTGAGTAGCAGGTAAACAAGGCAAGCAAGCCGAGGCCAAGCAACAGGGTAAGCAGGTTCAAGTTGAGGTTGGTAAGAAGAAGATGCCAGCAAGAAAACCACTAACAAATTTTCCAAAAACTATCGAAAGGTCTCTCTCTTTATCTTTGGCCATGGGCATCAGATCTGGAAAGAAAAAGCAGGCATAATGCTCTCTCTTCATCTTTGGCTATAAGCATTAGATCTGGAAAGAAAAAAGCAGGTATGGTGAGTTTGCTTCTATTTTAGCTGAGCACGACTCTTCTTTCTCATCAATTGATCTACAGGTTGTCCCATAGTGGTCAGTACCATTAATGAAAGGCAAAGCTTGTAATGGAGAGAGAGAAAGAGAAAGAGAGAGAGAGAACCTGGATCTATGGGTGTGTTGATTGGTAAGAGAAAGAAAAGAGTTGGATCTATGGGTGTGTTGACTGTAGAGAGGGTAAGGTAGAGCCGTATAAGGGATTTTCTATTACAAGGGCAAAATTGCCATTTTTAAATTTTTTTAGCTTACTCAAGCATGAAACGTTACAGTTTTGATTCCATTTTGGACTTAAGGCTTTATAAGATTAGTGTGTGGACTTAAGGCTTTAGGAGTTTAAAAAAGGGTACTACACGTTAATTTCCCCTTTATTTAATTGCTCATAATGATTTTAAAACCTTGATATACAACTTTGAAAAATGTATCCTACTGAGTTTATACTCACACCTATTTTTAAAACCTTTTGTAGACTTTGAGTAAAGTAAGGATGACTCTTATAAGGAGGCATCACATCGGGCTTAGCATAAGCATTGCATTATGAATGTTGTGTGGATGCATTTTATAATTTTTATGGTCTGTATAATATTTAGACAGACTTATTGTATTATATACTGCTTGTATTAACAATTGAATTCTTAAAAAAATGCTTCAATCATGATCTATAGGATTAATTGTGGATCCAACACAACAATAGAAACATTTGAATTGTTTAGTAGTTCATTAATACTATTGAGTGATTAAAAGGTCTCGCAACGAATTAACTAGAGTTTATTTCGCTCAATCTAGATGCTCTGGAAAATATAAGTAATCTGCTAAGAGAAAAAATATGTTTCAACCTCACAATTTTAAGTAGGAATTAAGATCCTTTGAATTTCCAATGGCCATTCAAGGCTTGGTGGTATTTCTCCATCTTAGGGGTGGGTCTATGTGTCGTAACAAAAATCTCTATTTATTGTAATAATAAATTAAGAATAATAATAATAATAATAATAATAATGATTATCATCATTGTGTGCACGTGGGGGACACTGAGGATCTACCTAGCCATGTGCCTATGAGTAGAGGTCACCATAGGCAGAGGTCACGGTTTGCTACAAATGAAAAAGAAGATCCTATCACTCAATTCACGCGCTTGATCGATGACAGACAAAAACCTGAGACAAATCCATCCAAATGGAGGTAGGATATAAAGCTTATTATAGTTGTATGTCTGATTTTACAAACCCTTCCGTTTCATTTTAATTAATTATTAACTTTACAAATTAATATTAGGGAGAGTTACAACTTATCAATTAATAAAACAAGAATTATAGTAAAACGATATTGAATCAAAAGTGTCTTTACAAAACTTTTACTAAGTGAATTAATGCATGAATATTCAAAATAATAAACAATTGGAAAGGGATCTTATACTATATATATAGATATTCACATGTACACTTTGAGGTTCTTATTATAATTAGTTGTTAAGAGTCCGATTCTAAACAATAAAACAAAAGAGATTGTGAGAGGCTCTGATGCGGGGTGGGATTCACCTGTCGCTATCTAACAATGCAGCCGAAATTAAAGGCAGGAAAATAAGTAAAGAAGAGTGATTTAATCTCAAATCAAGTGAGTTGTCCAGTCCTGATCACGTAAAAGAGAAGAGACAAAAGAGTGCAGAGATAGCTCTAACTAAATAGGTTTATTATTAGGGTAAGTTTCACTTAAGGGTCCCAAATTTTAATTGCGTCAATTTGGTACCCAAATTATTAGTTGGGTTTCAATTTGGGGTCCACCGTCATAAACCGTTTGTTGACCAAACAGTTCTGCCTCTAATTTTGCACATGCCGTGCATGTGACCTATGTTATCTTATTTTGTCCTTTTGATAGGTATGAAAACCTATTTTACCCTAACATGGCTTAGATCTGAAAATCAAATTTGATCAATGTATGGTCAAAATGGTCAACCTAAGGATCCCATATGGTAGGTCTCATCAAGACGAATCTACCTGTCAAATTTGGAGTCAATCAGGGTCAACTTAAGGTCTTCAAATGCTTGGAAACACGATGTGTGTGGGTGAGTGCAACCACACTGGATCACAATCCACTTCACCTTCAACAGGTTCAAGGAGAAAATGTCAGTTTTGAGTTTTGTTCCGGGCCAACTTCTCCCTAACTTATCTCACTCATTTCTCAACCAAATTTAGTAATTCAAAAGCCGAATTGAATCTCTTGCGGAGCACTACAAGCACGCACAAATCGTTCATCAAAAAACTTACAGAATCATAATCATTTTTTAGCCCAAAGTCTCGGGTTTATAACCCGAAAATCCGGCAATTTTCAAAAACTCGTCGCTAGCGTTCAAATCTGGGTTGGGTGGTTTGTCATCGCCGGCCTGGTACGAGGATGAGGAGAGAAGGGGAGAACAGTGGTGATGGTTGGGTTTTAAAGCAGTCGGCGACGGTGGGTTTCAAACCAAACGGTGGGTTTCAAATCTCATGTTTTTGTTGCTTGTTCATTGGAAGGCAGGGGCACTACTAGCAGCATTCCTTTGATCCCAGGCGCTCACGTACTGTGTGGAGAAGTGTCTACGGGTAAAGCACCGTATCCATATAACTGCTTGCCAACTATGCTCCGCCATCCATTCCAAGTTTAGGAACCTAGGTAATAGTATCCCGATCAAACAGCTAACGAAGGGGATGAGCGGAACAGGGAGTCTACTGGACGCAGTTCAATTGGAACGCCGGCGACAAAGAATGGGGCATGGGTTCGAGAGCACACAAACGACGTCGTTTTGTGGGGGGCATTAAAGTCATTTCAGGGATGCCGTTAACACTGTCTCTTATTTTTGGTCAACACTAACATTGGGTACCAAATTGATTCAATTGGAATTCTGGACCCTTAAGTGAAACTCACCCCAAACTCTGGACCCTTAAGTGCAATTTACCCTTATTATTAATCAAAAATTTCTTTCTTAAGTCCCATTAAACTTTTTTTTTTTTTTGAAACAAATAAAAAATTCATTAAAAATAAAATTATTTACATCTAGCCCATGAATTTATAGGAAATTTATGTTCCCAAATATTGACATCGTTAGAACAATGATAGCCGAAATTGGCAACTCAATCAGTCACTCTATTTGCTTGCCTATATATATATATATATATATATATATATATATATAAAAAGCTGAATGTGAGAAAAACTTTTGATTGACTAATATACCCTTATTTTAAATTTTAAATACACAACTACCCTTCTGCACCATTTTAAACTTATTGTAGTTGAATAGATGACAATTACTATTGAAGGAAAGTTTATATAGGAGACATCTATACTCTTGTAGTTAACATATATAGGAAATTAAACATTTATATTTGTATTTCATTAGAGTTCTATGCAGGGTTATTATCTTCAATAATGATTAATTTTTTTAATTTAAATTTTCAACTCAAATTGTTGAAGTTTTGTGGTTAATCAATATAATATTGTGTTACTATATATTATTGGGAATTATTATATTCTAAATTTATTTGTGACTAACTTAAAATTTTTCAAATTAATTATACTACTCACTATACGTTTCATTAGAAGTTAAAATCTAACCAAACCGATATTAATATCTAATTCTTTAAAAATTATTCTTTCATTTATATTTTATATTATTGAAAAATAATCACGTGCAACGCACGTGTGCCTATATCTAGTATATATATATGTCTGATCGAATCGTGCCAAGAGACATCTAATATCTTGAACAAGATTAGTAATGCTCCAATGGAATTTATATGTGCCATAAATCACATTAATTACTAACTACGAATCACCTTCAATTTGAATTTTTCTGATTCCTTTTTGGATTGCTATAGTAAGACCATCGTTATGTAAAGTAGTGCTTGTCGCAATAAAGAGTGATACATTACCAAGCTTATAAGAAGCAGCAATAGACACTCTATAGCATTCCAAAAAGGAGACGGCCTCAGGCTTTTCTACACAGCATAAAACCGGACATATGAAAAAGTAGATAAAGGATGCTATGACAAAGAGCTACAAGAGGGACAACACCACCTCGATCCCTATCGATCATAGATGCCTTTTGTCTAAAAGGTCAAAACCACCTTGTTGGTCCCCTTCAACCCATGACAGCTATTTTCCATCCCCATGTCCAGTACTCAAGTTGGGTTGTTCTATATCGGCGCTCGGCTAGCTTTGAGGCCACTCTTAGCCCATTTTCCTTCTAATTAACCTATTATTTTATTTTACTGTTTTATTTGTTTAATATTAATAAGTTTATTTCCATATCTGTTAGTTTAGAACTGAAGCACTCGGTGTCATCTGTAGTAGGTTTTAGTAGCTAGTGTTGCTAAGGCTTATCGTCTTTTTGGTGCTGCTTGGTTGTCCCATAAAAATTGAATTGTTCGATTTAATGCATTTTACCTCACGCGTATTGCCTTGATTAAGGTTATTAAAAAAGGTTGAAATTTAACCATAATTGATTATATAGGATCAGTTATAGGAATTCATGAACTTTTCTTGTTTTAGGATTTTTTTTTACAATCACTTGCTATGACAACTATCTTCTGGAATGGTTCCCTTCTCAATGATGGTATTGTCAACAAAATTATATGCAAAATACAATGAAACAAGTATTATTATTATTATTATTATTATTATTATTTGTTATAGCAAAAATCGTTGCTTTGATTGTTGTAAAATCTTTTTCCAAATAAGAAATTGTAATTTGTTAGGTTCGTAGTTTTATCATTTCTGATATATCCAATAGGAGTTCCAATTTTTGTGTTCTATATATATATATATATATATATATATATATATATAGATAGATAATTCTTTTAATATCAAAATTCTTATATGTGACTCGTAATTTGCGAAACCAACCGTTAGATTAAATTTGATCCATATGTAGGTCATGTATGCCAAATATCAAATTGATCCGAGATTAAGAGCTGCTTTATTCATAAATGTTCAAAGATAAACGATTGTTATCGATTAAAAAATATAGTTTTTAAATTTTTGGCTTGGATCACCTATATGAGAAGGCCATCTAGTCTAACAGTTGGTTACAAAAAAAACAAGTCACGAGTAAGAGTTTTGATATTAAAAGGATTATATATACGTATATATGTATGTATGTATGTTTATAGAATCCTCTTTTTATAAGGTTAACCTCACACATTTTTACGTCATAACATCCTTCAAAATTTTACATGTGATTCGAATTTTGTGAAACCAACTGTTCGATTAGATCTGCAATTTATATATATATATATATATATATATATATTTGTTTTTTTATTTTTTTATTTGATGAGTTCTTATGCTATTAATGTTATTTGTACTTCAAAAGCTATGGTTCAAGATTGACCTAGCTTCCTGAAGCAAAGGGTGGGATGAAGATTTATATAACCCAACCCGGCCAACGGATTGGCAAGGGTTGGTAACAATCGTCTTGAAACAGGAGTGGAGTTGGGGTGAAGCCTAGTAGCCTGACCTCGGCCGAAAAAACATCAAACTGATCTAATGTATACATCTAATGTATACATAGAGTATTACAGATATATGTATATACATATACAATTATGTTCCTATCAGCACGTGTTGAAACAAGTTATATCAGCACTATGCATTGGGGTTTGCACCCCTTGCATTGGTCCAATATATCTCATATCCCACTAATGCACAAAGTACAACTTTCAATGTGGGTGTGTCCATGAGCAAAAGCTTAAAACAGTTGTCTTTGATGCTGATGGTCATCCTATTTTGGAAGGCAAATCTACTTTCCTTGCTGTAGTCACATGGCTTCAGAATAATGATGGGACAAGGCATACTCATCACAGAATGCCGTTTTGGGTCTGTCTTCAGGAGCATTGAGAGTTGTACCTTGTGCATTAGTGGGATATGAGGTACATTGGACCAATATTGCAAGGGGTGCAACCCCCAATGCATGGTGCTGATATAGCTTATATCAACATGTGCTAATGGGAACATACGGTTATGTTCCCATCAGCACGTGTTGACATAAGCTATATCAGCATCATGCATTGGGGGTTGTACCGCTTGCATTGGTCCAATGTATCTCATATCCCACTAATGAAAAAGGTACCACTCCTGATGCAAGTGTTGATATAAGTTAAATCAACACGTGCTTACCTCATCATTATCCTATATCTATAGATATATATATATATATACATTTGGGCAATTTTTCACTTCATGTTGACTATTTTTTAGGATAAGCCCGAATGATGGCTGCCTAAGAATTAGGTTGAAATTCACACTTAGGGGCTATTTTAGCAAACTTGAAAATTTGGCCAGTCGAAGATAAGTCTCGCAAATTTTTATTTCGCACCGTTTGGTAAATCTCTTTTTCCTACTAATCAATTCAGCTTTATTATGAAAACAAGACATAAACACAGTTTTTTCAAACCAACTTTGACTTGGTTTATTTAAAAATCAGATAACAGTTATGAACCAAACCCAATTTGATCCAGTTTTTTGAGTTCTCAAACAAGCTTTTAGGACATTATGTTTCTTGAGACATAAGTACTAGAAATTATTGGCTCATCCCTTAACACATTAATTCTTTAAATTAACTTCCATAGCAAACAGCCCCGGGGGCCTGTGAATTGCGGGTCACAAAATCCAAAGCCAAGAAACCGTAGACAATCCAGTGGTTCAGCTCTCCGGTGCTCTCCAGTATTGAAAATTTGGCCCTAAAAAGTTTTATGTAGAGCCAACATGAAAAGCATAGAGGGTTAAAAAATAGGTACGGCTTGGCTTGGCTCATGTACGGCTCTTCTCCCGCTACTCAAACCAATATCTTTCAAGATTCCATTACCCTGGAGTCATGGACCGATCAAATATTTTGTACCCCTCCATACCCTTTTTATCACTGTATTAATGGGAAAGTGGGACCCAAATATCTTGCACCGGTGCCCATATTGCTAGATGATACGGGAATTTGGAATGCATTTTGCCCTTTTCAGTCATGGCCCTAGGCTGCAATTACGGGACATGTCGCTTTTGGAATTCTTTTTGATGCTTTGATGATTTTCATCAACTTGGCTGGGCTCGCCTATATATACCTCAAATATAAATGCATTACTTCAAGGAAAGGAAGTCTGGTTTTGGATGCCCAAGCTAGGGCCTTGCATGAAGAGGTAGAGAGTGTAATGCAGCCAAGGATGACTTGCCGGCAGCACCAGGCAAGGAAGCGAGTATGCAATTTTTCGCATGTCTCTTTCCGGCAAGTTGTTCTTGGCTACATTGGCCTCTCTTCTTCTCATGTAAGGCCTGGATGGTAAAAACTTAGATAGCTGAATGGTCAAAATTGGACAATTGATGGCATTCACAGGGGCGCGGCTCTGAAGCTCGGTGCAGGGACATGTGGCCAAGCTGATTTGCCGATCGATAGCGTGAACTAGGCTAGGACAGGACGGTATATATATATATATATATATAAATCCCATATTGGTGTTGCCCTTGTGATTATTATTACTCTATTATTATTATTTTTCTATTAAGTTTGGCTAAATGTAACTCTCTCTTCACCTAATGTAACGACTAATTACCACAATAGGGAAGCAAATTGGTGAAAATGGAACATTTAAGATCGACCACAGCTAAAAGTGGAGTGCAGCCAAGAATGACTTCCTGTGCCGGCATTATATGAGGAAAATCCCATGCATCCCAATTATTCTGAACCCCAATTATTTCAACTTTTTAATTACATGGATGTGGATCCTACCTTCAAGTGAAGTCATTCACGTAGGTGTGGACCCTATTTCCGTGTGAGAGAGTCAGAACAATTAAAACCAGAAAGAGCTCTGGGAGAATGGTGTTACACACAAAAAGGAGTTTTTAGCAAGTCGTGGTTGGCTACATTGCGCTCTCTTTTTCACATGTTATAAGGTATTGGGTTGGTCGATCACTAAATCCGTCGGCAGTCATTGATGTCCGAGATATGATGCAATTAAAACATGGAAAAAGAAGAAACGCAATTTGTATTTGATCACGCAAATCATTACGTGCAAAACCATGTGCTTGTCATTTTGCGGGCCTTCTCCAAAGGATAGAATGATGATAAATAAGTAGCTGGGAACGGCTATTGCAACCGCCCAAAGGGTTAAGTTGCCCCACCATTTCTTTTAATTAAAAAAATTATTATGTAAAAGTTATCAAAAAGGGCTTAACCCTCACCCATCCCCTCTCCTGCACCCCTCCTCACCGGCGACCCCTCTCCCGCACCCCTCGCCGGAAAAAATGAAGGTTTTGAAAACAAAACCTCCCTCGCCGGAACCCCGCACCCCTCTTCTTCCTTCCTCCTCTTCCCTCTTCTTCTCTGCCTTTTTTTTTTCTTTCCTTCCCAGAACCACTCTCCCGCACCCCTCACCGGAACCCCGCACCCCTCTTCTTCCTTCCTCCTCTTCCCTCTTCTTCTCTACTTTTTTTTTTTTTTTTCTTTCCTTCCTTCCCAGAACCCCTCTCCCACACCCCTCGCCGAAACCTCGCACCCCTCTTCTTCCTTCCTCCTCTTCCCTCTTCTTCTCTGCTTTTTTTTTTTCTTTCCTTCCCAGAACCCCTCTCCCACACCCCTCACCGGAACCTTGCACCCCTCTTCTTCCTTCCTCCTCTTCCCTCTTCTTCTCTACTTTTTTTTTTTCTTTCCTTCCCAGAACCCCTCTCCCGTACCCCCTTCTCGTCGATAGCCCTCCCTCCCTGTCGCCGGAAAAAATGGAGGAATACACAGATCTAACCACAGAGGAAAAAAAAAAAAAAAAAAAGAAGAAGAAAGAAAGAGAGAAAGAAAGAAGAGGAGAAGAAGAGAGAAGGTCGCCGGAAAAAAATGGAGGAACACAGATCTGATAGATCTAACTAGCAGAGGAGAAGAAAAAGAAGAAGAAAAAAAAAAAAAAAAGAACAGGAGAAGAGTCGCCGGAAAAAATGGAGGGGGCGCCGTTACCGTCGCCCTTCCTCGCCAGTCGCCGTCGCCGTTGCCGTCGCCATCTCTTCTTCTTCTTTTTGCTGGTCGTCACTGCCATGGGGTGTAGGATGAGTGAGAGGGGTGGGTGAGAATGAGGGGTAGTGTGGTCTTTGAGAGGGGTGGGTATATATTTTTGGGGGGTGGGGATAACAGGGAGGGGCAACTTAACCTTTAGGGGGGTTGCATTAGCCGCTCCCTAAGCAGCTGGATAAAGCCCATACCAGCCCATTGTTTGATTTTGAGTAGCCGCCTCTGTTGGCCCCATTGGCTTTTATCCAAGGGTATTTTTGGATTTTGATGATAACAACAAATTGATGAGAACTCTAATGGTTTAATTGTCAAGCTAATGATCAAAGCTAGGTACTAAAGCTCAAAAGGATCAATAACTCAAGTACATGCCCTCGAAAGCACGATTAAGCCATATAACTCAAGGCTCGTGTCCAAAACTTCAAAGAAACTCAAGCATGATGCAACAAGAGCATAAAAAGCTAGCAAATGGACCTTCAAGCACCTCAAGCCATGCAATCATAGTCAATGGAGACTCACTTAGGCTACTAGTGAGGTTTTAGGTTCCAAAATGTACATAATTGCTCATGACCGTGCTCTAATGACTTAGATGGACCTTAGGGCCCCTAATCATAATGAATTTATCATCTCCAAAAGGCCTAAGTCGATAGAAATGGTCTTAATAGGAGAAAACACTTGAAAAGAGGCTAAACCTTGAAAAATACAAGGTTTAGTCGACTACATCATTGATGTAGTCGACTACATTATGTAAAAATAGACCAGTTTGGCTACTGGTTTATTTAGTCGACTATATGGGAAGGTTTAGTCGACTAAATCATGCTAATATGGCCTATTTCTGCTACTGGTTTATTTAGTCGACTATATGGAATGTTTAGTCGACTATATCACTCGAAATGAGCTATAACGGCTAGTTTTTTAAAAGCCCAATGGTGCATTTATTGCCACCAAACGGCTCTTTCCCAGCATTTAATGCTTGCAACGGGCATAATAGGCCAAATGGGTATAAATACAAGCTTTCAAACTCATTTATGAGTATCCATACAAGAGCAATCAATTCCATCCTTTGAAAAAGAGCTTTCAAGTCCTAATTCTTAAAGAGCATTCAATTGAGCAATTATTAGAAGTTTGTTGAGCTTTCAAGAGTTGTATTTACTGCAAGAGTGATTATTTACAACAAACCAACTTCAAATTCAAGTGTTGTAAGGGTTGTGTGAACCCAAGTAAGACAAGAGAGATTTGTCTTGAAGAGAGTTTCTCTTTGTAAAAGGTTTGATCTCCACCCTTGAAGGAGATCATCATAGTGGATTGTGGAATCCTCAAGCGGCATTCTTGAGGCAAGGACGTAGGCGGGAAGGCCGAACCTCGTTAATAGCTTGTGTTTGCATTCTCTAACTCTCTCTTATTATTGCTTGTTGTTACATTTTCTATTGGTTGCAATAATCTGATTTTTAGTTTGCCATAATTATTTTTAATTGGCTATAAACCCTATTCACCCCCCCTCTAGGGTTTTACACTTGGGATAACTAGCCTCTCAATTTTATCTACACCCCATTTATTTTAGTTTATCAAGGTTTTATAAAACATATAAAAGATTTTTATGAAAATTAATCTCAGTAATTCACTAAAAAACATCATTTTAAATAATTTTGTTAAAAAAGTTTATTCAAAATCGGCCGTTTTAAGTGTGCGTTTTGACCATTTATAGTATGTATTTGTTTTACCAAAAATTCTAGTCCAACAACAGATTTTGGAAAAAAATTTGCTACAAAATTGTTCACAATGTGTTTTCTAGTACATTGTGCAGCTATTTTTCATAAAATCTTGAAAAATTAAAATAATTGATAGTACAAATAAAACTAGACAATACTTGGCTCCTCACAATAGAGGAGCAACTCCTCCTCCCTCCCACTCATATTATACCACATATCATAGTTAATTTTAAAAAATGTGGGCACGTAGATACGGACACGTGAATACAAATATATAGACACAGATTCATACTTATTTGGACACATAAACATATATACATGGACATATGAATGCATGTTTATAATAATATAACATAAGGATACATGTATATAATCAATTCTCATTTGTTTTGTTAGACACGTACATGGCATAATATGAGTCAGAGGGAGGAGGAGTTGCTCCTCCACAGTGAGGAGCCAAGTATTATCTAATAAAACTAAGGTGTCACAATAACCCCTCTTTAGAATCAGTGACACATGTGTAGACACCCCAATTTTACAGGGGTACTTTCCATGTCACTCTACTCACCAATTTCAATTTTAATCTCAATTTCAAACTCAATCTTCAAAATTCAATTTCAATCTTCAAATCAATTTATCAATCAATCAACTATTACCATTGTACTAGCCGCTATGCTAGGACAATGGTCTGTGGCTTGGCCCAAAAGCCCATTGCAAAGGTCTCTAGGATAAGGATGCATCAAAAAAGCGAAACCATTGCGCTGCTGTAATATAGGGCATCCTACCTGAGGGAAGATCTTAGGCTCTTGTTGATGTGTTGGAAAGTACAAAGTACTACAAGGTGTCAAACTAGTCTTAGATTAGCGATTGACCATTGTACCGGAACCCGTGTTGGGACAATGGTACCGTGGCCTAGCCCGAAAGCCCACCATGAAAATCTTTAGGTAAAAGTGTCGTAGAATGTATAGATGGTTTCATTTCTAAGAAAAAGGCATTCAACCTACCTAAAGAGAAATTTTAGAGTCTTGGTGCATTAGGACGTGCTAACTAACATGACACCTTGACGTGTTAGGACGTGCTAACTAGCATAATACCTAAACAGGTTAAGACATGTAAACTAACATGATATCTAGACACAAGGAATCTGATCTATCTCATTAGAAAAATTTCAAACTATTGGTGTGTTAGGACGTGCTAACTAGCATGATACCTAGACGTAGGGAATTTGATCTACCTTTTCAGACTCAATCCTGATTGATATTGCTTAGTTCCAACCAAACTTAGTACTATCATGACCTGTCAACCATTATTCCCAACAATGGAGGATTGGAAACCCGTCCCTCCAAACAAACCACAATTTTAGATTCAATACACCTCAAATACTCCAAAAACACCTTCTGGCCTGATCCCGAGGTTGAACCCACGAAAACGGCCCACGGGATTTGGCATTTTAAAAGACAACAAAGGAAAGGAGTCGCGCACCTCATTTTTTAAGGAAAAGAGGAAAATCATAAAAATGTTTTATTTCCAAAACCTCATGACTCCATTTAAAAGGAAAAGCAAAGTCTTTAAAACTAGAAAATTGGATCCGGGGGCTAAGTTACGATGTGGGAAGGTTTTGGGCAAAGCCCATAGGCACCCACATCGCTCGAGTTGGTCTCTTAATTTGATTGGGTTAATTTAATGACTTAATCACATGCAAATCAATATCAATCAACAAAATACAGCATGCATATCAATCACAAATCCATCCTACTCCTCTAGCAATCATATATAATGGATAAATTCATCCTAATCCACTAGCAGTCACAAGCATAAGTCCATCCTACTTCACTAGCAATCATATGTGATGGATAAATGAATAAAGAAAACAAAAAAACAAAAAAAAAAAAAAAAAAAAAAAAAAGACCTAAGATACTTAGTATCCTAGGGCAGACTTGAACTTCAATTGAGTGTCTACGTACCATGTATGGAAATACATGGATCAAAGTCCACGTAGTTTGAAAAGAATAGGATTAAATCCTAATAGAGACTCATGGTAAACCTTAGGTTTCCTTCCATAGAAATTTTCAAAAACAAATGATTCTCGATAAGACTTTAATGAAAGACATAAACTTTTGAAAAAGGGGTGGGAAGAAACCCTAGAATTCACCATATTCCTCTATTAGAAAATAACCCTAGGATGGAGAAGAGAAAAGAAAGATTAAGAAAAGTGAATTAGGGCACTTCAGACCCTACTTGCCTTATACAATTTTCTCCAAGCAATGGCAAGTTTAAGCAATAATAACCTTATTTGCAATAAGGCAATTATTGCACCATTTTGCACCCTTACATGTGCTCAAAACCATGCAAAAATAACAAAATACTAATCTGGATAGAATCATATTAATGCCTAAAATCATCCATTAATCAAGCAAATAACGAGAATAATGAACAACGAAAAACCCTAACACAACCCTATATGCAATGACCTAACTAACATGCATAAAAACCTATAAAAACATACTAACAATCATGAGATGTGATGACCCAAATTAATTAAGCCATGATCAATATTAATAAAACTAGTTTAATTAAGAAAATCGTTGAGGAAGCATATGAATGGCACGTGTTAGAAAATCTGTAATTTCAATAAAAATTTCGGCATGACCCATTCGTAAATGGAACATACCATAATAAAAACCTACTTAAAATAGTCCTAAAACTCCCTGTCATCCATCATTGGTATCATCACATGCTAAATAAACCATATAAAGAGACTCACGAAATTAAAATATTACAAACCATAAGTTATTACGTGTCTGGTGCCCATTGGCCTGAATACAAAAGTATTTAGTTAATACATAATCATGAAATTAAAATTATTCAAGATCATAATAATTTTCTACAATGATCTGACAATTAGCTAGTTCCAATTAAAGCTTAACACCTCAAAGTGAGGTCTCTCCAGCTATGAAATCATCTGAAAAGGGTTCATAAATATAGGAGTGAGTATAAAACTCAGTAGATATAATTTTCATATAGAAATAACCAAAGCATGATAATATAACCAATTTAAATCACGTTTAAAATATAATTCAAACACATGTAATGTCATGAATGAGATGCGACTCATGTCCATTTAACATAATCCATAATTACAGACCACTCCCGCAGGAGTCTTCGCGCGAAAATGAAGATTTAAACCCATCTCTAAGAGGACAACACAAGGGTTCCTACCTGGAACCGGAAAGTAGCCTCTGATTCAGGAACACAAGGGTTCCTACTGTCATACCCCATTTTTGTCACCTTAGCTAGGATTCATCATTTCATGTAGCTTTTTGAGTTCTTTTTGAGTCTAGTCTTTTGCATTGAGTTTCTATGGCATTGAATATCATGTGTATGAATTTTGAAGTGATTTGGAGTTCATTTCAATAGTCAATAAGAACTTCTGTGTTAAGGGCATAATCGTCTTTTAAGTCGTATATTTTCCATTTGACATTGGAATGAGTCCCGAGTCGTTCCCTTGAGTTCATATGGATATATAAAGTCTAGATATAGGTTCAATTTGATGAACTAATGGATTAAGATTGATTCGGCTCATAACGATTCGAGTTGGCTAAGAAACCCTTCCTTGGTTTACTCAAATTGACTCACAAGACCCACTCAATTTTCTCTCATTTTACTTCAACTGAGCTTTATTTACATCCTAAGCATATTTAAAAAGGTTGAATTTTGATTTGGAAAGCATTTGGCTTAACCTTGTGTGCAAACCCAAGCTTAGCGATGGTGGTGCACTATAGTTAGCTGCCTTTGTAAAACCTAACCATGCACCCATGGTTAAGGAATTTTATCCTAAAATGTTTAAAAATGTGTTCTCCTTCGAAACACGGTCGTTTTGGCTTTTATTTCGTCAAAATCAAACTTAATTTGACCCTTATAGGACTTCTAAAGCGATTAGGAGTCAAAACCGAAGCGGACTGGAGCAAGGCCTCGGGTAACCATCCAGGCCTAGTTGGTCACTCGAGGACTCCATCTTCGATTGGGTTTCTGACTCCTTCTTCCCTCCTATAACAGATTCCTCCGCCTTTGCAAGTTGTTTCCTCCTAGGATTAAGTAAATTTGAGTTGTTTGAGCACCAAGAGAGTCTCTAATAGCCCTAGAATCATTATTTAATGAATTAATCTTAACCATTGGTTTAGGAGGTCAATTCCTTATATAAAGAACATGATATTCGGCATATAGAGGGAGGACAATTGCATTTTATACTTAAAGAGAGAGAGGGAGCTACGAGTTTAGAGAGCTAGAAGGACATCAAGGGAGGCTCTTCAACCCTGGGCAAGCAAGAGAACAAGAATTTTGAAGGCAAGGGAGGTTCTACAAGAGGTAAACACCCCTTTCAATTGCTGAATATAGGCCTTTCTTCTTCTTCTTCTCCTTCTTTCTTCATGATAGTTCTAATGCATGTTGTAGTTCCGTATGTTAGTTGAATGCAATGCTTTTATGATGTTATATGTATGATTCTAAGATGATTCATGGTTTTATATGCTTGATAATCCTTAGTTTACTAAGGTTTTGAAGGCGTTATCTTTTTCTCTCTTCTTAAATCATGCATAGTTCATATGTCTTAGTTGCTGTGATGATTGTCATAAATTGACGCTCCTGTTAGTTAATATATATGATATGAATGATATTCATGATAGCTTGAGCATGTGTTAGAGTCGTTTCATAGGTTTTAATGCATAGTTGTGAAATTAGGGTTTCGGTAAGCCTAATTTTACGTAAGTTTCATACAGCATGCTTAACTTAGCTTTTTGAGTTGTTGCTCATTATAGTCATTCTATATATGCTGCATATAGTTAAATCATGCTAGGTTTGCATTCATATAGTGGATTTTATAGGGTTTTTGGAGATATTATCCTTTTCTAAGGATAATTATCCTTTTTGTTAAGTAAGGTTTTGCATGAGAGCTTTCTATGATGTGTTTAAGCATGAAATCACTTCTATTGTGTTCTAAGACATATATTTTACATAAGATATGATGATTGCACCTCCCTATAACAACTTTCTTACATGAAATTATCTTAGGATAGTTTTGTTTAAGAAAGCTCGCCGTAGGAAGGCCTGTTTTCATATTTTACATAAAATATCATCTTTTTGGTTAGAATAGACTTTGTTATCATGTTCATTGATATTATTGGATGTTTGCATGATTGTTAGTATGTTTTCTATAGGTTTTTATGCATATAGGATAGGTTATTGCATGTAGGATTGAGTTGGGGTTCGTAGTTATTCATTATTTTTGTTATTAGCATGATTAATGGATAATTTTAGGCCTTAACATGATTCTGTCCAGATTAGTATTCTATTATTTTTGCATAGTTTTGAGCACTTGTAAGGGTGCAAACAGGTACAATAATTTCCTTATTGCAAATAAGGTTGTTATTACTTAAGCTTGCTATCGCTTGGAGAAAATTGAATAAGGTAAGTAGGGTATGAAGTGCCCTAATTCACTTTTCTTAACTTTTCTTTCTTCTCTCTTCTCCCTCCTAGGGTTATTCTCTAATAGAGGGATTTGGTGAATTCTAGGGTTTCTTCCCACCCCGTTTTTCAAAAGTTTATGTCTTTCATTGAAATCTTATTGAGAATCGTTTGTCCTTGAAAATCTCTATGGAAGGAAACCTAAAGTTTACCGTAAGTCACTATTAGGTTTTAACCCTATTCTAACTTTGATCTATGTATTTCCATACATACTACGTAGGCGCTCACTTTGAGGTTCAAGTCCGCTCTAAGATACTAAGTATCCTAGGTTTTCCTTTTTTTCCTTTTTTCTTTTATTTGTCCATCACATATGATTGCTAGAGGAGTAGGATGGATTTGTGATTGATATGCATGCTGTATTTTATTGATTGATATTGATTTGCATATGATTAAGTTATTAAGTTAGCCCAATCAAATTAAGAGACTAACTCGGATAATGTGGGTGCCTATAGGTTTTGCCCAGAACCTTCCCACGTCATAACTTAGCCCCCGAATCCAATTTGCTAGTTTTTAAAGGCTTTGCCTTTCCTTTTAAATGGAGTCATGAGGTTTTGGAAATAAAACATTTTTATGGTTTTCCTCTTTTCCTTAAAAAATGAGGTGGCGACTCCTTTTCGTTTGTTATCTTTCACATATTTTGCCAAATCCTTATGGGCCGCTTTCGTGGGTTTACAGTTTGGCAACTCCACTGAGGATATCGAGGGCTAGACTCATTTAATTTGATTGGGCTGAATTAATTTCTTATTGTTTAATAAAATCAATCACTTGCATTCGCTTGATTGTGTGCTTTCGTTTATTGCATTGTGTGCGCAATTGTTGCATGATGACTCGATTGTCCCTCGATGTATCCTTGCCAACTGATAGCCTCATTCAACCTTGGTTTTCATGATTCCATGTGTTGGGCGAAGCTATCAAACCTCTCTTGCCAAGTACCGTTGGGTATATCAAATGGATCAATCACGTACTGTTGGACCCACGTGACATTCCTGATGTCACATGTGGTTCGGTATAAAGATTGATACAAGCAAAGTTGAGGACCCTAGCCTACCCTTTTAAAAGAAGAGAATGTATGTAATGGGCCTTCTGGGACATCATTGAATCACCTATATGCACACACATTGTTGTGATGATATGCTACCATACTTGTGATGTGTTGCCATGCTTTGTTGATTGAGTGGGTAATTAAAGGAAAATTTTGCATCTTACACCCTTAATACGTACCCTTCCCTATGATCCCCGTAAGGGTAATTGGTTAAGAGAACTAATTAAGTGTGTATGTTGTAAAGATTAGAAATAACTATGGAAGTTTAGGATGGACCCTTAGGTTGAAAAACTGAGTGTTTCCCTTATTCTAGAAAGAGAGACGTGCTAGGCTTGGATCCGTAATCAACAAGGGCGCCTAGTCAGTACTGATTCCATCACCAAGTCGAACATGGCCGAGGAAAGAGCTAGCAACTAAGGTTTCAACCTTGAAGCCACTTTGAAAGCTATGATGGAAAAGTTTAACCACACCGCTCAAGTATCCGAGACCGTACTCAAGATGGCTCAAGACATTCAATAGAAGATCTCTGAACCTGAATCTAGGGCCCGTGCCACTGACAAAAATCAAGGATCTAATGATTCCGAATCCATTGAGGAGCCATTAGGAGAGGGGGAAGAACCACCCAAGACCAAGGAAGGGGAAACTAAGGCCACATCAAGAGAGAACTCAACCGTACTGGCAAACAAGGTCGAGGCCTTAGAGTAAACTTTGAACGGAATCCGCAGATCTGATGATATGGTGGACATCCGTACTTTGTCCTTGTTCCCAAAGGCCCGCATTCCACTACAGTTTAAGATGCCAGAATTGGAGAAATTCGATGGGATAGGCTATCCTAAGACCCATCTCAAGATGTATGTGCGAGCTATGCACCCTCGAGGGGCGAACGATGAGTTATTGGCTCAAATGTTTCATGATTCATTAGCAAGTTCTGCCTTGAAATGGTTCTTGTCATTGGAGGAGAACAAAACTAAGACTTGGGAGGATGTATGTAATGCATTCACAGACCACTACAAGTATAACACCGAAGTAGACGTCACAAGAAGGGACTTGGAAACTACTAAGCAATGGGTTAATGAGCTTTCTCCGCTTTCATCACTAGGTGGAGACAAAAAGCTTCCAAAATGACAGATAGATCCGAATAAGGAAGATCAGATTCAGTTGGTGGTGAAGAACTTGTTGCCCATATATCACAAACACCTCTTTGCTCACTACTTTCCGAACTTCATGGCTCTTGTTGGGGCCAGCACATAGGTTAAAGATGCCATTGCTGATGGAACAATCAAAGCGGAGGAGGTCCAAAGGCGTCGAAGGTCAAATTTCGAGGGGAAAACCAATGCTGAGGTCAATACCATCACCCAACCCGCTCGCCTTTTTTCCCTAAATGATTCCACTTCACCTCGCCAATTCACCGAGCTATACATGCCACTCGAAAGAGTCTTTGAAAAACTGAAAAGTCGTGACCTTTTGAAACCCCTTGACCCAAGGCCTCCACCAAACCCATTGCCCAAGAACTACAATAAAAATGAGTATTGCAAGTTCCACCAAACTAACCATTGCTATCTCCTTCGCCATGAGATCCAAGATTTGCTTGATAAGTAGATCATTTCACCACCCACTACGCCAAATCGCCCAAATATCACTCGAAATCCCCTCCCCACTCACAATGTACCTCCTCCCAACAATAAAAATGCCATCGAGCTTGACTCGTCCCAATCTCGTCAACCCATAAGGCAATACACCCCACTTCCCATGACCTTAACCTAAGTTTTCCACCAATGTTGCGATAAAAGCCTCATATTGCCACACCATCCAAAGCCAAAACCTTCGACTCCTCACCAATTTGCTTGTACCATCGTGCACCTGAGCATGATACGGAGAATTGTGTCATACTGAGAAAGGTGGTTCAAGACCTTATTGACCAAAAGGTTTTGGTATTGCCAAATAAGTCCATTCAGCAACAATTAAAAGAAAGGTTTGAGGTAGAGGATCCTAAATTGGGTTTGCTGGGAGAGTTGTCTGGAAAGTTCGATTACTATGTACTCTACCCCCAATAAGCCTATAGTCCCCATAGGTTGGTATGAGTTACCAGAGGAAGTTCAAATAGAAGAAATCGACATGATCCCATGGGATGATCTCATAGGTGACATGGGTGAGATTGATGATATGTGGATGAGCGATGATGAGGTGGAACACATAACCAGATGGGGTCGCCATTTCAAACCTCCACACTTAGAGTCTGATAATCCATTGGGAGAATTAAAAGGTAATCGCCACCTCGACTTGCAAGAAGAGGAGGATGAAGTGCTTAGGTAATTGAAGAAGACTAATGTGAACATCACTATATGGGGTTTGCTTATGGCTTCTTATAAGCACAGGTAGACAGTCTTGAAGTTGCTTAACTAGATACAGGTTCCTGTTGACACATCTCTAGAAAATTTTGTGAACTTGGTGAACCCAACCTCAAAATACTCAACCATTGTGTTCTCGGAAGCAAACCTACCTAAAACTGGACCTAACCATTCACAAGCCATGTACATCACCGTCGACACCATGGGAAAAAGGGTTCCTACAGTCTTAATTGATAATGGTTCCGCTCTTAATGTGTGCCTTCTCAGAACTGCCACTGTCTTGGGATTGTTGGGAATCGAACTAGGGAGGAAAACATACAAAGGTGGAATAAAAATTTTCCTACGACTCCCAACCCCATAAATCCAATTATGCATAAAACAAAACAGAAACCCTAACTACAAAGAGAGTTAGAATACTTATAGTTGATTAATGTCTTCTCCTTTATGCTCCAAGCTTTGTCTTCTCCTTTTTGCTCTAAGCTTGAACTCCGAGCAGCAATGAATGAGTAGTCCAAGTGTACTGCCTCCAACGGTATCCACACCTAGCTTGAGCTTAAAGTCCTTTCCTTCTTCTTCTTTATTGTTGCTAGAGGTGGAGAAGAGAGAGAGAGAAAGAGAGAGCCTCTAAGCAAATTTCAGCCAGCCCTTGGGGATTGTGACTATGATGATGTCATCATATCATAACAAGGCTATTTAAAGCCCCTAATAGGGCCGGCCCTAGGGGGTTCCAGGCCCTAGGGGGTTCCAAACCCTAAAGGTTTTTGTGTAATTACTCCTAATTACACAATAACCCCTTTAGTTTATATCAAATACAAACTAACCCCTCAAGAACAATTCTTTTATTCACTTATGCCCTTTCTCTCATAGACTTTTAAGTTCTTTTAGCATGATCAGTGTGTGACCCATTAGGTTCACATCATCAAGTAGTAGGTATAGCACATGTTGTGCACAATGGAACACTTTCCATTAGAGGGTCTAATTGAAACTCCTTTCAATTCCCTAATTGATTATAACTTATTTATATCAATTAGGGTTTCTACTAACCATGACTAACACCTAGTATATGGCTCATGGTGTGGTCCTTAATGAGGTGAATAGTCATTTACAAAGAACCCTTCTGTTATAGTTTACAGGTTACAGTTACATCCTTCCATCAACACAATGTCTCCAATTGAACTAATAGGACATGAAAGTTTGTCAAGTCCCTAGTTTAATTACTTTATACTCATTCATTAATATCAACTCAATGATGAACTTATGGAAACTACTTTCCATATTCATACTACCATGGGCCCATAGATTTAATGAGTTATATTCAATGAATGCTATATGAAACATTCACTCCTTTTTTCCTGAGAGTGATGGATTCCTTGTTGATCACTCACATGCCTTCACACACATAGCAGTAGGGCCAATAAACACCCTCACAGACCCCTGAATAGGATCTGCACTTAGTGTTATCAAACTTCTAAAGCTACATGCATAAGACAACCATAGTGTCTTAGGTTTAAGGGTTACTTGTATCACTATAACAATAAGAAACTGATTGACAGACAGGTTTAAACTTCCATTTAGTTTATCTCATATCTTTGGTCACATTCAGTATACCTATTCTTATAATAGGGACCCACTTGTTGGTTGTAGTGTCTCCACACAAATAGCTTGAGACTAGCTATCCTCCTATAGAGTCAACCTAACAAATGCTAGTCCTATGGTTCATTACTGTCCATCATAGTGAACCTTCAATTAGGAATGATTTAGGAGTTTAGTACAGAGATATATTTATAGTCTCAAAATTACAACCTTTGTAATTTCATATTCTCAACTCTAACTCCATGGACATATTATGTAAATATGATGCATATAAACATAATAGAATAAGCCCTTTTATTAAATCAATAATAAATGTCACATATATAAATGAAATCAAATGATTGTTCCTAATCCCTAAACAATCATCTCTATGATGGGCTCTAGGGCATAATCCTAATAATCTCCCACTAGCACTATAGCCAATCCACTATGTATCTCATACCATATCCTGTTGGTGGTGATCCAGTACACTTGGGTCATAGCTTTAGTGAAGGGGTATTCTAACATTCTCTATTGAATTAAATCTTCTATATGTATGTATCATCCTTTCCAATGATCTCTCTAATCACTTAGAATCGCTGCTTAAAGCTTGGACTTTTGACGAGACTGTGGATCCTTGTCTTGAGCAATAGCTCTATTGTTGTCACAAAAACAATAGTAAGGACTTCTCAATGTCAGGAACCACTTTTAGTTCAGCAATGAACTTACTAATCCAAACTTGCAGCAATGCGCTCTAATTTATAGCTCCACCATTTAAGGTGAAAATATATATATACCTCGATGTTGATCTCCTATCATCATCGTTAGATTAAAAATCTGAGCCCGTTTTACTAACCATTTCAAGTTTCTTTCTCCATAGGCAAGGCATAGGTCCTTTTGTTCTTCTCAAGAACTTAAGGATAGCCTTAACTGCTTCCCAGTGTTCTTTATCTAGGTCTGCTTGATATTTGCTCGTAACATTTATAGCAAAACTAATATCTGGTCTTGTAGTTATAGACAATTTGATTCCATGTCTGACAAGAATTAGAGCTTCTTTTGGAATCATGCATTTTGAACCCTTTCAAAATCTTGTCTATGTACTTCGATTGGGAGAGACTTAGCATCCTTTAATATCTATCTCTATAGACCTCTATTCCCAGAATATAGGATGCTTCTTCCAAATCTTTTATGGAGAAACTTTGTGAAAAACCAATTTTTCACTTTTGAACAACATCTCTACATTATTCCTAATAAGTAGAATGTCATCCACTTATAGGACCATAAATGTGATCGCACTCCCACTAACCCTTTGTACAATCATGATACATTAATGGGTTTTGTCTCAACAGGGACAAGGGTTGCATCAATGTCGGTTTGTGTCTCATTAGACAACTCTTTAAGTTCTATTTTCCTCTTGTTGCCTCTTTTTTGAATAAACTCTTTTTCAAGAAAGATTGCAAACTAACAAACAAACACCTTTTGTTTATCAAGAGAATAGACTTAGTATCCTAAACTCTCTTTAGGATAATCCACAAACCTACATTCAAGTTATCTTGATTTCCAATATGGTTGCATTATATGTCTCTACATATTCAATACAATCCTATACCTTAACATGCTTAAGGCTTGGTGCTTTCCCTTTTCATATCTCATATGGGTTCTAAAGGATAGCCTTGGTTTGAACTCTGTTTCACAGGTAGGCAGCAGTTTCTAGGGCATATCCTTAAAAGGATAATATTAGGTCGTTGTAACTTATCATGGATTGGATCGTATCCAATAAGGTCATCTTCCTCCTCTCTGACACACCATCAAGTTGTGGTGTTCTAGGAGGTGTCCACAAAGAATGCATGTTTGAAAAAGATGATCTAAAAATTAATCGGTTAAATATTCGCCTCCTCGATCTAATCGAAGAGCTTTAATACTTTTACTGGTTTGTTTCTCTACTTCATATCTGAATTCTTTGAACCTTTCAAAAGTTTTAGATTTGTACTTCATTAAGTATACACACCCAAACCTAGACTGAATCATCGGTAAAGGTTGTAAAGTAAGAGAAAACTCTACATACATCATTATGTATTAGTTCTCATCTCTTGTTCTCTTGGGTTTATTAGCATTCAATTTAGAACCATCATGCTCCATGCAACTAACATTTAGGTTAGAACATGATCCATACCTTCCAAAGGTTGGTTCTTTAGAGTATCCAGATACTCCTGGCAGTTACGTTTACAATACCCATCTTTGCCATAGTGAAAACAGGTTCCTTTGGCCTTATTAGCATTACCTTTCTTGACACCTCCCTTTAGCTTTAAGTTCTTCTTCTTCTTCCCTTGGGTACTCTTACCCTTGCCTTTTCCTTTTCATTTGGGCTTAGGTTTGGCTTTGGAAGTAGAAGCTCCATTAAATGCGAGCAAAGAACCTTTCCCTTTCTTCATTATCTCTTCAGTCATCTTGAGCAAATTGTGTAGCTCAGGGAGAGTGGGCTCAAGCTTGTTCATATGAAAATTCATAATGAACGGCCCAAATGAATCAGAAAGGGACTGCAGAATAATGTCTAAACACATATCAGCTTCAATGATCACATTAAGCTTCTCAAGCTGCTTGATATGGTTGATTATCTTCAAGGTGTGATCAGTCACAGATGAACCCTCGTTCATCCTTGCCTCGAATAGATCCTTGACAATATTATATTTAGCGGTCCTACTTTGCTCCCCATACAACTCTTGTAAATAGAGAAAGATGTTGGGAGCGCTACTCATGGACTCATGTTGCTTCTGAAGCTCAGGGCTTATGGATGCCATCATATAGCATCTTATCTTTAGGTCGTCGTCCATGCGCTTCTGATAATCATCTTTCTCCTGCTGAGTTGCAGCCTCAACAAGAGCCTCAGGAAGTGGGCCATCAAGAGTATAGGTAATCTTTTTGGAAGTTAAAACAATTTTCAAATTTCGTAGCCAATCAAGATAATTTGGTCCAGTCAAATGGTTGGTGTCCAAAATTTTGGATAACGGGTTGAGGCGAGCCATTTCAATGAACTACATATAGAAAATAAAATAGAGAATAAGATTTCATTTTTAATCCATAATGATCGGGTCTTTAATCATATGGTACCTCCCACTATTTTATCAAATTCCATACACCCTCTAATGGAATTCAGGAATCTCATTCCTAATGGGGATTGGGGTCCCACTGTGACCTAGAAGCCTCACATTATAGTTTCTTGACTTCTAACCCACAATAAAAGGACAACTCTTTGTCTATTGCTTCATAAGCAAGTTCCAATCATTTTTGGCCTCTAGGGTACATACTCCTCACATTATAGTTTCTTGGAATACTTCCCTAGTTAAGTTAAACCCATCATTCACACAGGTATGTTTCACCAAATATATACCTTACATTATAGTTTCTTGGTATATACCAGTTTGGGCACCCCATGATATCTTATATGTGATAGTTTCAAGTAATGTCTTTAACATGGGTAGCTCCTACATGTCTGCAGCCAGGTACCCACATTAAGGGATGTTAGATGATCCTATAATGATGGAATGAAATAAAGAATCCATTCCCTAATGTATTCTCCATTTCCAACTTAATATTAAAAGAGAGGGGTTTTAAGGGTCTCATCAAATTAACATATCTAACATACATCTCATGCATATATACAAAATATAACAACATTATATCTAATAAGCCACCTATCGATATTAGTCCCTCTAAGGTGACATATAACGATCTTTGGATTTGGAGCTATCTCTATTAATCTCATTAAAAGCTCCCACTATGATGATTATGGACTTCAAGAAGATTCAATCCAAGCCAATGGATTGAATCCAAGGTCTAAGGTGGGTGTAGGTGATCGTAAAACATTCATTAGAAACATTGCATGCTCTTTTGAAAATCTTCTCTAAGCTTCCTAGTCCTTCAGTCTCCTTCATTTGCTTGATGGTCTCCACCATTGGCTTGTTGGGCTCCACCATGCTCCTTTGGGTCCACTATGCCCCTTAGTTTGCTCTCTATTACATAACATTTACATAATTTAAAGAAAGGGATACATAAGGGGAATGTGGGGTACATAAGAGAGTGATAGAAAGAGAGAAGAAGGTGGCATGTAAGCCCCAAAATAAACAATCACATCACCATAATTAAATTACAACTCTTGAAAATAATACAACCCATTCATAATACGGCCAATCACAATTGGTTTAATGGTATAGTCCATAATCATCATCCATCCATAACCATACAATCATATTGCATAATAAAGGAAATAACTGTAAGCAATAAACATATGGGCATTTATGGTAACTCTATTGATTGGTATTCAATAATCTCATTAATGTGTCCTAATCTTATTAGGATATGCATAATTTCCAGAATTAATTAAATCTTAACATTTAAGACATTTAATTTCAATTAATCAAATTAATTGAAACATTTAAAGTCCCTTAATAAAACTCTAATATCAAATATTAGGGTTTCTTTAATTAAACAAAACAATTTCATTTAATTAAAAATTTCCAGATTTTAATTTAATCCTAAATTGTGTTTTAAACCATTTAAAACAATATAAAATTAATCACCATTAATTAAATAATCAATTTCGGAATTAAATAAAATCAATATATTAATTAATTAGTGCATTAGGGTTTCCTAAAACCCTAAACCCTAAATGCATTAACTCTAAACCCTAATTGCAGCCCTAATGCATTAAATGCCTTATGATTAGTCAATTAATGACCAATCATTCAAACCCTAGGTTTATACACCTAATTAGGATTAGGGTTTAATTAATGCCACCAAGGATATTAATTACACCTAATTAATATGCACTAATTAGGGTTTCTAAAACCCTAAACCTTAAACCTATTAAATGCCAATGATTAATTACTAAACCTTTAATGATCATGATTGGTCATTAATGACCAATCATTTAACCCTAGGTTAGACACATTAATTACTAGGTTTAGTTATTAATTAATGCATTAATAGAATTAGGGTTTAATTAATACGAATTAGGGTTTCCTAAACCCTAAACCCTAGACATCATAAATGCAATTAATTTTGCCCTAATAATTAATAATCATGATTGGTCATTTAATGACCAATCATTAAACACTTTAATTAAGGTAATTAATAGCCTAATTATGGTTTCAATTAATGCAATTAATGAATTAGGGTTTTGTCATTAATAGAAATTAGGGTTTCATCATAAACCCTAAGGCTGCCGCCACATTTAGTGGGCTGCCATGGCTTGGCAAGGGGGCTGCCATGGCTAGGCTAGGGGGCTGCCATGGCTTGGCCACGGCTAGGCCAGAAGGCTGCCAAGGCAAAGCAAAGCTGCCATGGCCACCAATGAGTGTAGGGAGCCAAGGACAACCAAGGGGACACTTGCTAGGGTCGTGGCCTAGCCCAAGGACATGTGTGGAGTGGCCAAGAGGGCTGCCAACATCAACAATTGACTAGGGTTTCAAGAACCCTTGCTGGCACCACCATGGGAGGACCTCCAAGGTCACAATTGTTTCTAAAACTCAATCAATTTGACTCCACCAACAAAACCAGATTTTGTATCATGTCTCTAAATGAATTACTAAGCTAATTGAAGTGGTTTGGATGATCAAATCATCCCCAATTGTTCTAAACAATTCAAGAATAGTGAGCTGTCCAGAATTTGACAGCATACTGTCCATGGTCACAAATTGATTTAAAACCCAGCAAGATGATTAATTCAGGCTACCAAATTATTTTTCTTAGTATCCTACATGTCTTAGGTAACTAATGGAAGTAGTTTCATGCAATTTGGAGTTCCCTAGCTCAAGTTATGAACGAAATTCCATTGATGACTTTCTGCAGAAAAACAGCCTACTGTGTTCTTCCAAGAAATCAAACCTTTTGATTCTTTTATGCTTCAAGACTCTTTTGATTATTAAAGAATATGATCTATACATTATATATCATGATCCTATAATTATTATTCATCAATTTTTCGGAAGTTTCTGATCAAAACAATAGAAAGAACCCTAGGGTTCTAAAACCCAGATTTGAACATGGTGGTATTCTCCTTCTTCCTTCTGTTCTAGAATCATAATCCCATTATGATGCATCCGAATGCTTGGGAACCCTTTCCCACCATGTCTAGAACATAACCCAAGTGATGGCAACCATTGCCATGCCTTTAATCTCCATAAAAAACTCACAATTGTGGCTGTTGCATCATTCTCGAGAAAAACTGTCTTTCCTGATAGCCTGTAGTACAAAATTCATAACTTTCACTACAAAACTCAGATCGACGAACTGTTTATTGGGTTGGAAAGCTGATTCAAAGAGCTTTCTAACCATATATGGATTTAAAATTTTGGAGAAGAACTCTAATTTTGGCATGCAAAACAAGATGACGGTTTTTCATGGCTACCATGAAAACTGTTCTTCTTCTCCAAACTCAATCCCTATTCAACTCTTGAATAACCAGTAGCTATAAAACTTATTTTAGAAGAGGAGTAGAAGAGAAAACAACCTAGGGTTCATAAACCCTAGGTTCGGCCATAAGAGGGAGCAAGCTTTAATGCATGAACATAAATTCTAGATTTATTAACCAATCAATTGACCGCAAATTCCAACCCATATGCAGTTTGTATTAGGCATAATCATGGCTCTGATACCACTGTTGAAAATCGAATTAGGGAGGAAAACATACAAAGGTGGAAAAAAAATTTTCCTACGATTCCCAATCCCATGAATCCAATTATGCATAATACAAAATAGAAACCCTAACTACAAAGAGAATTAGAATACTTCCAGTTGATTAATGTCTTCTCCTTTATCCTCCAAGCTTTGTCGTCTCCTTTTTGCTCCAAGCTTGAACTCCGTGCAGCAATGAATGAGCAGTCCAAGTGTACTGCCCCCAACGGTATCCACACCTAGCTTAAGCTTAAAGTCCTTTCCTTCTTCTTCCTTGTTGTTGCTAGAGGTGGAGAAGAGAGAGAGAGAGAAAGAGAGAAAGCCTCCAAGCAAATTTCAGCCAACCCTTAGGGATTGTGAATGTGATGATGTCATCACATCATAACAAGGCTATTTAAAGCCACTAATAGGGCCGGCCCTAGGGGGGTTCCAAACCCTAAAGGGTTTTGTGTAATTACTCCTAATTACATAATAACCCCTTTAGTTTATATAATATACAAACTAGCCCCTCAAGAACAATTCTTTTATTCACTTATGCCCTTTCTCTCATAGACTTTCAAGCTCTCTTAGCATGATCAGTGTGTGACCCATTGGGTTCACATCATCAAGTAGTAGGTATAGCACATGTTGTGCACATGGAACACTTTCCATTGGAGGGTTTAATTGAAACTCCTTTCAATTCCCTAATTGATTATAACTCATTTATATCAATTAGGGCTTCTACTAACCATGAGTAACACCTAGCATATGGCTCATGGTGTGGTCCTTAATGAGGTGAATAGTCATTTACAAAGAACCCTTCTGTTATAGTTTACAGGTTACAATTACATCCTTCCATCAACACAATGTCTCCAATTGAACTAATAGGACATAGAAGTCTGTCAAGTCCCTAGTTTAATTACTTTATACTCATTCATTAATATCAACTCAATGATGAACTTATGGAAACTCCTTTCCATATTCATACTACTATGGGCCCATGGATTTAATGAGTTACATTCAATGAATGCTATATGAGACATTCACTCCCTTTTTCCTGAGAGTGATGGATTCCTTGTTGATCACTCACATGCCCTCACACATATAGCAGTAGAGCCAATGAACACCTTTACAAACCCCTGAATAAGATCTGCACTTAGTGTTATCAAACTTCTAAAGCTACATGCATAAGACAACCATGGTGTCTCAAGTCCGAGGATTACTTGTACCACTATAACAATGAGAAACTGATTGACAGGTAGGTTAAAACTACATTCAGTTTATCTCATATCTTTAGTCACATTCAGTGTATCTATTCTTATAATAAGCACCCACTTGTTGGTTGTAGTGTCTCCACACAAATAGCTTGAGACTAGCTATCTTCCTATAGAGTCAACTTAATAAGTGCTAGTCCTATGGTTCATTACTGTCCATCATAGTGAACCTTCAACTAGGAATGATTTAGGAGTTTAGTACAGAGATATATTTACAGTCTCAAAATTACAACCCTTTGCAATTTCATATTCTCAACTCTAACTCCATGGGCATATTATGTAAATATAAATGATGCATATAAACGTAATAGAATAAGCCCTTTTATTAAATCAATAATCAATGTGACATATATAAATGAAATCAAATGATTGTTCCTAATCCCTAAACAATCATCTCTATGATTGGCTCTAGGGCATAATCCTAACAGGGATTGGGTCCTACCGACTTCATGCCATCTGGGCAAACAGTGAGAGCCTACGATAACACCCGTAGAGAGGTAATTGGAGTGGTTACCTTGCCATTGATCATGGGACCCATAGTATTCAGAGTGGAGTTCCAAGTGTTGGATGTCCCATTATGCTTCAATCTCTTGTTGGGGAGGCCTTGGATTCATCCTACAGAGGTTGTCCTTTCTTCATTGCACCAAAAAGTCAAGTTCTCTTATGAAGGAGCTATCATCACACTTCAAGGTGATTATGACTTGAAGTTGTCGGGAGTACCCATTTGTGAGATCAAGCCCGAGCCCGTTGGAGTACCATTTTCTGGGTTTGAGTATATTCAGTGTATAGAGAAAGAACCAGAATAGAGAGAGTTGATACCTCTCGACTTTTGCCCTCATGGTAATTTGCATGTTGGAAATACAATGAAGATGAGTTTCTTCCCAGGCATAAGACTAGGATGCCATCAGCAGGGCATACCGCTATCCATTAAGAGCCGCATTGTCACCTATACCTTCGATTTGAGGTATGAGCCTTCCAAGAAGGACTGTCTGGAGATGTTGCAGAGAAGCAAATAGAAGATTAAAGCAAAAGCTGAAGGAAGGGTGTCACACCCCATTTTTGCCACCTTAACTAGGGTTTGTCATTTCATGTGTCTTTTTGTTTCCTTTTCGAGTCTAGTCTTTTGCATTGAGTTTCTAGGGTCCTGAGGATGGTGTGTATGAATTTTGGTTCGATTTGGAGTTGATCTTGAGTGTTAATAAGAACTTTTGTGACTTGAGGGGCATAATCGTCTTTTAGGCCACAAACTTTCCATTTAATCTTGAAATGATCTCCAAGTTGCCAATTGGAGTTCATATGGTGGCATTTGAGGTATTTATGGGTTCAATTCAATGAATTAATGGTTCGGGATTAGAATGGCTCAACAAGGCTCAGGTTGGTTAAGAGACCTATTTCGGGTTAGCTCGAATTGGCTCATGATTTTCACTCCATGACTATCCATTTGACTTTGATTAGTCTTAATTTCATCCCCAAATGTGTTTAGAGAGGTTGAATTTCGAATTAGAAAGTATTCGGTGCGACCCTATGTGCATACCTAAGCTAAGCAATGGTGAGGCATAGCGATTAACCACCTTTGTAGGACCCAACCATGCATCCATGGCTAGGGTTTCTTGCCCTCAAGTGACTCAAATTACATTCCCCTTCGAAACACGGTCGTTTTGGCTTTTGTTTTGTCAAAATCGGAGTTGATTTGGGCCCTGAAACACATTTGGAAGTCGAAAGGGTCAAAAAATGGGCTGAAGCTGACATGGCCTCGGGTGACCACCCAGGCCTGGGCGGCTAGCCGTCTGGGCCCAGGTGGCTAGTCGCCCAGCCCCAGGTGGTCACCCGAGCCACTTTCCTTTTTTGAGTCTTGACGCGGCTCCCTCCCTATTTCCTCGGATTTGCTCGCCTCTAGCCACCATTTAACCCTATTTTCAGCCCTATTTGACCTACTTGAGCCCCAAAGGAACCTCTAAGAGCCCTTGGATCAATACCTAGGATTTTAATCCCAACCATTGAGGGTTTCCCCTCAAACCCTATAAATACCCCCTTATACTTCAGCAATAGGGGAGGCAATTTTCTGAAGTGGGAAGCACATTGGAGGCTATGACAGCCATCCTTAGGATAGTTTAACCTAAGCTTTAAGTGAGAGAGTGAGAGAGAGAGCTTGAAGGAGGGCTGGAGTTTGACTTGAAGGCTTGAAGGAAGGAACTCCCAGCAGTACACAAGAGAAGGAGGACTCTCTACAGCAGCAACCATAAGTATACCTTCTCTTCTCCTCTTCTCTCTTTTAAAGTTAGGGTTTTTTGCATAGAATAGCATTATTTCATGTTCAAGCTTATATCTTTATCATATGGTGATGCTTCTAATGGTTAGAATGCATGATTAGGATATTGTTTATGACTGGTTTTGCATGATATAATGTCATTCCATGTGATTTTATATGTGGTTGTGATTTTAGGGTTTCTAGTGTCTTTTTTAGGGGTTTCCTATTGAATAGCTATTATTGCATGTTCAAGCTAGCATTTTTATCATGTGTGGATACTTTTGTGAGTTAATATACATGATTATAATCTTGTTCATGGTCATTTTTACATGCTAGAGGGCTGTTTAATGTGATTTCATGCATAGTTGCAATTCTAGGGTTTCCTTAGTGTTGAAATTGGTTTGCTGCATGAAATAACTCTTTTGCATATTAAAGCTTATGTCTTTATCATATCTTGTTGCTTCTATTAGCTAGTATGCGTGTTTAGGATGATATTCATGGGCTGTTTAGTATGCTAGGATGCTATTCCATGTGATTTACTGCATGTTTGGGACCCTAGGGTTTCCTTAGTGCTGAAATTGGTTTTTTGCATGAAATAACTCTTTTGCATATTAAAGCTTATGTTTTTATCGTATTTTTTTGTTTCTATTAGCTAGTATGCATGTTTAGGATCATATTCATGGGCTGTTAGGTATGTTAGAGGGTTATTTCATGTGATTTTATGCACCATTGTGATTCTAGGGTTTTTATCATCCTTGTGCGGGTTTAGTTGCATATAGCATGATAGCTTAGGGTTATTCTCTAGTTTTTCTTCATAGTTGCTGCATATGTGGTGCATGTTAGATAAATATGATATTTTTGCATACTTAGTAGTTGGTTTTAGGGCTACTTGTATGTTATTGCATATAGGGTTGAGTTAGGGTTTACTTTATTTCGCGATTCGTGTTGTTTACATGACTTATGAAGGATCTTGAGCCTTATCTTCAATTCTGCCCAGATCTGTTATTTGTCCTTGGTATGATATTTTGAGCATGTGTTAGCCTATGTTTAAGCATGATAATTGCTTGATTGGAACCTAGCTTGGTTGGTTGGTATTCTTGGTATGTTTTGCATGCAAATTGCAAGTGCTTTGACAGGTACAACAGATGCAACTCCCCTACCAATGTGGGGTGGTTATTTTGGCTATTGCAAGATGAAATCTTGCAAATAAAGTAATTATCCTATGCAATAGGGTGGTTATTTTGACAGGTTGCTTTTGCTTAAAGGTAAGTAGGGTATGAGGGTGCCCCAATTCACCCTTCTTTCCTTTCCATGAAACTTTCCCTTTCTCCCTCCTAGGGTTATTTCTTAATAGAAGGGTATGGTAGATTCTATGGTATCCTTTCATAAAAATACATTTTAAATCAAAGTTTCCATCTTTATCAAATTCCGTATTTACTAAAGATCTTTTGAGAATCATTTATTTTTGGAAACTTACCATGTTTTTCTTAAAAGGAAACTTAGGGTTTACCATAGGCCTCTATTAGGTTATAACCCTATTCCCTTTCGAACTACGTGGACTTTGATCCATGTATTTCCATACATGGTATGTAGGCGCTCTTCGTGAGGTTCAAGTCCGCCCTAGGATACTAAGTATCCTAGGTTTTCTCTCCCCTCTTTCTTTTTTCTGTTTTTCTTTGATTTAATTGATTATATGGATGAATGAATGGATGAAATGCATGCTATCTTTTTTATGATAATTGTTGATTTGTGTGTGATTAAGACTTTGATTTAGCCCAATTAAATTAAGAGACCGTTTAGGGCGATATGGGTGCCTATATGCTTTGCCTAGAACCTTCCCATATCGTAACTTAGCCTCCGAATCCCCAATTTCTTTGGTTTCTAAAAGATCTTTTGCTTTACCATTTTTATGTTGGGAATCATACAAGAGGGAAGAATAGAAGTGCGGAATATAAAAATTTTTCCCTTTGATTCCACAGCCCATGAATCTAACTATGCATATACAAAATCAAACCCTAACTATGAAGAGGGTTAGAACACTTACAGAATTTTTGTCTTCTCCTTTTTGCTCCAAGCTTTGATTCCGGATAGCGGTGAATGAGCAGCCCAAGTGTGCTGCCTCCAACGGTATCCACACCTAGCTAGAGCTTCAAGTCCTTTCCACCTTTTCCTTCTTGTTGCTAGTGTAGGAGAAGAGAGGAAAGAGAGAGAGGGAGGCTGGAAATTCTGGCCAGCCCCTTGGGGTTTTCAACTTGTGATGATGTCACACATCATAAAGTGTGACTTATATAGTCCACACGGGGGCCGGCCATAGGGGGAAACCCTATTAGGGTGTGATGCAATTTCTCTAAATTGCACAATAACCCCTATAAATTATATCAAATATAAATAGGCCTCAAAGAACTATTCTTTATGCACTCATACCCTTTCTCTCATAGACTTTAAAGCTCATCTTGCATGATCAGTGTGTGACCCATTGGGTTCACATCATCAAGTAGTAGGAATAGCACGAGGTGTGCACAATGGAACTCTTTCCATTTAGGGTCTAATTGGAACTCCTTCCAATTCCCTAATTGATTAGAACTCACTTATATCAATTAGGGCTTCTACTAACCATGAATAACACCTAGCATATGGTTCATGGTGTCGTCCTTAATGAAGTGAATATGTATCTATCAAAGAACCCTTCTGTTATAGTTTATAGGTTACAATTGCATCCTTCCATTTACACAATTTGTCCAATTGAACTAATAGGACATGGAAGTCTGTCAAGTCCCTAGTTCAATTACTTTATACTCATTCATAAATATCAACTCAATGATGAACTTATGGAAACTCCTTTCCATATTCACACTGCCATGGCCATGGACTGAATGAGTTATATTATGAATGATATATGAGACATTCTCTCTCTTTTTCCTGAGAGTAATGGATTCCTTGTCGATCACTCATATGCCTTCATACATATAGCAATAGGGCCAATGAACACCTTTACAAACCCATGAATAGAATCTGCACTTAGTGTTATCAAACTTCTAAAGCTACATGCATAAGGTAACTATGGTGTCTCAGGTCTAAGGATTACTTGTACCACCATAACATTGAGAAACTGATTGACAGGCAGGTTAAAAGTCCATTCAGTTTATCTCAAATCTTTGGTCACATTCAGTGTACCTATTCTATTAACAGGCACCCACCTGTTGGTTGTAGTGTCTCCACACAAATAGCTTGAGACCAGCTATCCTCCTATAGAGTCAACCTAACAAGTGCTAGTCCTATGGTTCATTACTGTCCATCATAGTGAACCTTCAACTAGGAATGATTTAGGAGTTTAGTACAGAGATATATTTACAGTCTCATAATTACAACTCTTTGGAATTCAATATTCTCAACTCTAACTCCTTGGACATATTATGTAAATATAAATGATGCATACAAACATAATAGAATAAGCCCTTTTATTAAATCAATAATAAATGTGACATACATAAATGAAATCAAATGATTGTTCCTTTATCCCTAAACAATCATCTCTATGATTGGCTCTAGGGCATAACTCTAACATTTTAAACATGGAGTCATTCTTTTGTTTTCCTAAAACAAAACTGTTTTTAGGGTTTTCCTTGTTTCCTTTTAAAAAATAAGGTGGCGACTTCGTTTTCTTTTTCAAACCTAAGGCCTATTTTCTTTTAACCCCCATTGTGTGGGCCCGCTTTCCGGGGTCCACAGACTGGCGACTCCATTGGGGATTTGTGGGCTAGACTCTATATAATTTGATTGGGCTAAGTTAATTTCTTTTGTTTAATTAAAATCAATCACATTGCATCTGCTTGATTGTGTGCTTTCATTTATTGCATTGTGTGCGCAAACTCTTGCATGCTAGGATCGATGTCCCTTGCCACTAACGGGCCTAGCCTCAACCTTGGTTTTCCTGATTCCATGTGTTGGGTGAAAGCTCTCAACCTCTCTTGCCAAGTACCCTTAGGCTTGCCCTTGGGTATATTAAATGAGTTAATCATGTACTGTTGGACACACGCGGTGTTCCTGATGCCACATGTGGTTAGGTATAAAAATTGCTCAAGCAAGTGAAGGACCCTAGCCTACCCTTATCATTAGTCTATATAGACAGACTTGTAGGGCATTATGGTTTCACCCTTATGCACCCACATTTGTTTGTAATGATATCATGACCGTTTTTGTGATGTGCTTAATGGAAAATGAATAGAAAACCTTTGCACCCTATATCCTTAATACGTACCTTTCGCCCATGACCCTTGCAAAGGTGATTGAATTGGAAGGGACTAATTAAGTATATATGGTGTGAAGTCATTGACACAAATATGGAAGCTTAGGACATACCCTTAGGATGAGAAACTGATTGTTCCCTTTCTTAGAGGAGTGAGAGGACATACTGGCTTGGATCCGCGACCAGCAAGGGCGCTTAGTGAAGATTGATCTTACCAACTAGTCAGATATGGCCGACAAAGCAACTAGTGAAGGGGGTTTTGATGTTGAGACTTGTTTGAAGGCTATTATGACCAAGCTTGACTACACCACTGATGTATCCGAGAGAGCATTGAAAATGGCCTAAGATATCCAACATAAGATGTCGGAACCCAAACAGAATAATGGCCGTACCCCGGGGGATAACACCGAAGATAGGACTCAATCTGGAGAAGGCACTAAGACCAATGAGGGAGGAAGTACTAAGCCCAAGGGAAATGAATCACCTGAAATTTTTAACCTAGAAGGGGGAAGTAAGGGGAAGACCTCTGATACAGACTCTGTGTTGGCTAGCAAGGTAGAAGCCTTGGAGAGAACTATAAAGGGAATCCGTAGGACAGATGACATAGTGGATGTACGTACCCTATCTTTGTTTCCTCAAGCTCGTATTCCACTACAATTTAAGATGCCCGAATTAGAAAATTTTGATGGAACGGGTTGCCCTAAAACCCATTTGAAGATGTATGTACGAGCTATGCACCCTCGAGGAGCGATAGATGAACTCTTGGCTCAAATGTTCCATGAAACCTTAGCCACTTCTGCTTTAAAGTGGTTCCTAGCCTTGGATGAGAATAGAACCCGGACTTGGGAGGACATATGTAATGAGTTTTCGGAGCACTACAAGTACAACACTGAAGTGGATGTCACAAGAAGGGACCTAGAGACCACGAAACAAGGGGCTAATGAGACTTTTTCCGCTTTCATTACAAGGTGGAGGCAAAAGGCCTCGAAAATGGCAGATAAACCGAATGAGGAAGATCAGATTCAGTTGGTGGTTAAGAACCTATTACCGGTGTATCACAAGCACCTTTTTGCTCACTACTTCCCTAATTTTAAGGCTCTTATCGAAGCAGGTACACAAGTTGAGGATGCCATTGCCGATGGGTCAATCAAGACAGAAGAAGCCCAAAGGAGCCGTAGGCCGAACTTTGCTGGAAAAAACAATGCCGAGGTCAATGCCATAACCCAACCCACTCAACCTATCTCCCTAAATGACACCAACCCACCTCGCCAATTCACCGAGCTGCATATGCCACTTGAGAAAGTACTTGAGAAGCTAAAAAGCCGAGGCCTGTTGAAACCCCTCGACCCAAGACCACCACCAAACCCATTACCCAAGAACTACAATGAGAATGAATACTGCAAATTCCACCAAGCCAAAAGCCACTCAACCAACCGTTGCTATCGCCTTAAGTATGAGATCCAAGACTTACTTGACAAACAAATCATCTTATCGCCAACTCCACCAAATCGCCCAAATGTCACCCAAAATCCACTTCCCTCTCATAATTCATCCAACTCCATAAATGCCATTGAAGCCGACCCATCTCGACTATGCCTACCCATAAGACAATACACCCCATTACCCATGTCCTTGACCCAAGCCTTTTACCAATGCTGTAATAAAGGCCTTATCATACCTCACCTTCCAAAGCTAAGACCCCAAACACCCCATCAATATTGCCAATACCATGGTATACCCGGCCATGACACTGAGGACTGTGCTATGTTGAAAAAGATTGTTCAAGATCTCGTTGATCAAAAGACCCTACAATTGTCAAAGAAGTCTATCCAACAGCAGTTGAGAGAAAGGTATGAAGCAGGAGACCCTCAAGTGGGGTTAATGGGAGAACCTTCGGGGAAATTTGATTACTATGTGCTTTATCCTAATCCATTGCCAAGTGAGCCCATAATTCCTACAGGTTGGGATGATATACCCAAAGAGGTACGGATGGAGGACATTGACATGATTGAATGGGATGACCTAATGGGTGACACAAATGAGATTGATGACATATGGGCTAGTGATGAAGAAGTGCACCACATGACAAGAGGGGGCCGCCATTTCAAGCCTCCGCACTTGGAATCTGATAATCCACTAGGTGAGTTAGATAAACGCCTTGATGTGCAAAAAGAAGAGGATGAAGTACTCAAACAATTGAAGAAGACTAATGCCAATATCACCATATGGGGCTTGCTTATGGCCTCTCACAAACACAGACAGACAGTGCTGAAGTTATTAAACCAGATACAGGTTCCGGTTGATTTGTCTCCCGAGGGACTGGTGAATCTAGTAAACCCTGCTCTGAAGAATTCCACTATAGTGTTCACAAAGGCTGACTTACCTAAGAGTGGGCCAAGCCACTCCCAAGCTCTACATATCACTGTTGACACCATAGGGAAGAGGGTCCCCACGGTCTTAATTGATAATGGTTCCGCACTGAATGTATGTTCCTTGAGAACTGCAATTGTTTTGGGCTTGGGGCCCACAGATTTCACTCCATCTGGGCAGATAGTGAGGGTGTATGATAATACCCGTAGAGAAGTAATAGGGGTGATCACTTTACCTTTAATCATGGGACCCACGGAGTTCAGAGTGGAGTTTCAAGTCTTGGATGTGCCGTCATGTTTTAATCTGTTATTGGGAAGGCCTTGCATTCATCCTGCTGGGGCTGTACCATCATCATTGCATCAAAAGGTAAAGTTCCCACATAAGGGAGCCATTGTTACGCTTCAAGGTGACTATGATTTGAAAATAGCGGGAGTACCCATATATGAAATAAAACCAGAATCAGTTGAGATACCCTTGTCTGGGTTTGAGTATGTGCAATGTATAGAAAAAGAGTTGAGGAAGGAAGAGCCATCATGCTATTGTACTTTTTACCCAAGTTCCGATCCAGCTTTGGCAGATAAAGATTTTTGTGACAAGTACTTTACAGAGGGGCCGAATCCTCAGAGCTTGATAAGTTGGTACAATTCTGTGGGAAAGAAGAAAGAAGACTGGGTAAAGCATGTGGACACCGAGGCTATGGTCACCATGTTCTAAGATATGGTTCTTACTTTGGGGGAGTCAGCAGCAGAAGATTGCCAAGATTCGTCAATTCACAATGCAACCACGCCGCTTCACAATTGGTACCTAGAAGATAGAGCCATTGCAGAGATCCTAGAAGAAGAAGATCATGACCTGCCTAATAGTAGCTTGTAGGTTCCTTAGTTAGAGTCTTTCGTGCTATTCAATAAAGTGTGTCCGCCTATCCCACTTTGTGGAGTTAGGAGTCGTTTCATAGTTGTGGCACCAAATTTTGTTTCCTTTTTTGTCTTCAAGTTTGTGTCTTTTTGTTAGTTCCTTTAATGAAGTGTGTTTCTTTTATACATTGTTTGCTTGCAGTGTTTCCTTTCTCTCTTCTATGGATATTTATGGCATGGATATAGATCCTAGGAATGACGTCCCCCCGGAGCTCGTCGAGCGAAGGAAAAGGGGTGTCACCGAACCTAACATAGATGAATTGGAATCAACCAATTTATGGACAAATGAATTGCCAAAAATAATTAAAATTGGGATAACCCTCTCACCACTTGAAAAAGAAAAGCTGATAGCCCTCTTAAAGGCCAACATAACAGCCTTTGCATGGTCTTATGAAGACATGCCCGGCATAGATCCAGATATTGTGCAGCATTTTATCCCCACCGATCCCCTTAAAAAGCCGATAAAGCAAAAATTGAGAAGGTTAAAACCTGAGTGGGCATTGAGGGTAAAGGAAGAAGTAACCAAGAAACTCGACGCGGGGTTCCTACAGGTTGTGGAGTATCCGGAATGGTTATCCAATATAGTGCCCGTGCCTAAAAAGGATGGAAAAGTAAGGATGTGTGTGGATTTTCAAGATCTTAATGCAGCAAGCCCTAAGGATGATTTTCCTTTGCCCCACATTGATGTGTTGGTAGACAGTACTGTAGGATATGCACTTCTCTCTTTTATGGATGGGTTTTCTGGATATAATCAGATAAAGATGGCGTTGCAAGATATGGAGAAAACAGCCTTTATCACACAGTGGGGAACGTATTGCTATAAAGTGATGTTGTTCGGTTTGAGAAATGCCGGGGCTACCTATCAGAGAGCTGCTACAACATTGCTGCATGACATGATCCATAAGGAGGTGGAAGTGTATGTGGATGACATGATCGTGAAGTCCGTGGACTGAAAAGGACACTTCATAGCACTGGAAAGGTTCCTAGAGTGGGCAAAGAAGTATAACCTGCGATTGAATCCTCAGAAATGCGCCTTTGGCGTCACCACAGGCAAGTTATTAGGATTTATGATTACTCAGAGGGTGTGTTTGGTTCACGGAATGGGAATGTGATCCCTGGGAAAGAAGCATTACAAGGGAATGGGAATATGATTAAGTGCCTGTTTGGGATAGCTTCAGAGTAGAATCAGAAGTTGAATCAGAAGCTGAATCAAAATCAGGGGGGAGGCAACTTGAGTAAATTGGCCTCAAAATCTCTTTTGGGCTTACAATCACTTTTTTCATTTTTTATCCAAACACTCTTAAAAGTGATTATGGGCCATCAAAAGAGATTTTGGGCCTCCCATAATCTCATCCAAACAGGTACTAAGTATTCCCATTCCAATGTTTGGTTGGTGGTAATGGCAAGTAGCATTCCCACTAAACATGCCTATGCTTATGTTTGGTTGAGGTCAGGAATCTGATCCCAAACTTGTTAAATGACAATAATACCCTTCTCAAAATTTGAAAAACAACTCCAGTTGTATATCTGTAACAAACGAAGAAAACTCCTCAAGAACCAAACACAGGGCTGCTCGAGTGTTCGAAACGAGCGGGTTGCATAGATCGATTCGCACCCTCCTCTATTCTACATCCATCGTCGGTTCCTCGACATTGCCTTCCAGATCGATCTGATTAGCTGAGTCGTCATCGCCAAATCCAGATCTAGATCAAAAGAGGAAAACTCCCAAACCAAACACACGAGAGACATACCCTTGCCTGCGAATACTTCATCCATCTGCAACGACGACTCTCAACGTCATCTACATCGTCACCAGCATCGTCTCAACCTCGATCTGCAACAGATTCAACCCTGTTACGCATCGTCAGAATGTATATGACATAGAATCGGCTAAATAATCAAACCCCCGACGACTCTTGTTCGTACTATGGTCCTCTACATCGTCCTCGTTGTCAAATCAACCCCGATCTGCAAAAACTTCAACCACATTCTGCATCGTGGAAATTTATGGGACCTAGCTTCGGCAAATGAAGCAATAGCTCGATCTGCATCGACTCATCCGTAGGTATGAGAAGGAATGTTTCTTTGTATTTATTAGGGTTTATTTGTTTCCATAATCTCCGCAAAAATTGTTTCTGAACTCTGTCTAGTTTGATCAAATGCCCACCATATAGGTAGAGGGCAAAAGATTATAAATGAAGATATGTAAGAAACTATTGAAGAACTTGATTATAATTTAGTCCATTTAATGTTACCAACGACGAAAGGCATAGAAAGAGATTTGCAATTAACCAATAAAAGAATTAAGAAGATTCAAATTAAATGAAATTTGAAAATTTGCAGCACAATCAACTACTCTATTTGATTGCCTATATATATGTCTATTTTCCACTGTTCTAGTTTCCTAGACTCTTAATTTATGAGCAAAATTCATTGAAAAATTGATCATGTACAAGGTGTACAAAACAACCAATTTCTAAGAGGATGATGGTTTAGTTTGGCATGAAATTTAATATATGCAGTTGAGAAAAAGTTCATAAGTGATGAAGAAAAACAATTATCTAAAGAGATAGATTTCGAACCAAATAAAAAAGGTGGATTTTTTTGGCTAAAAGAGGAGCTTTAACTTTGGGGAGCTTCACTGAACATTTTTATCCACCTTGATGATGTGTAGTTTTTAATTGTTGTTTCTTTTTGACACTCCTTTCATTCTTTTGTAGGACTTCTCATCCCATCTATATACATGGCTCCTCTATATTTTTATGATGGTTATTAGTATAAAAAGAGGGTCTTCAAATGTTAGATATAATTCATACAATAAAAGGTATGACATTATATTGTTCTATCATGCTATTTATGGTTACGTATTGGCCGATAGGTTTTGGTCTCAACAATATATGTCTCGATACATTATACATCAAGTTATGGTCTAATAGTTCAGAAAATATGTTAAAATGCCTTTTTATTTAGCTTTGTCATTTAATGTGGATCTCGATATCCATTGTTACTTCAAACCATGCTTTTAATAAGGTTAAAAAAAATAAAAAAACTAAAAAAGAAAAAGGGAAAAATGGTGTCTTATTTCTCTTTCCATATTCTGGTTTCTAGGAAGATCAGTTGAGTTTGTGCATCAGTACTGATGTTTACAAGCAACAATATCGTTGCCCGAATTTTTTAGCGCCAGATTCGCACGCCTACTCCCAGCACCAATGTATATTCTTTTTATCATTTCCAGTTGTTCTTTTCTTTTATTTCCTTTTGTGCCCTTTTGATAGTTTAATCATCTTGCTTCCTTATTTTGCAGTTATATATTTAAAGTAATGTCTAGCCATTGTCACTACTTTGTGATAGGGATGCATGTTCAATTGAACTATATATATATATATATATAGATATATGTTGACCATGACAAAATTCTTTCCACTTTTTGAGCGAGAGTAATAGAGGAGAGGGAGTAATGGATAATGTTCAATCCAGATCATTAGCACACATTGGACACGTCACCTTCGAAACAATATTAGGAACCATGGAGATCTTAATTCTTCTCCAAAGGTGAGGTTTTTCCTTGCAATCTAGCCCAGCGCCCAAACGTACCCTAAATTAAAACTTACCTAAACTATCTCTTAGGCACAAACTGAAACAGAAACCTCCTTGTTCAAATTCTTAGCAGAATTAGGTTTTCTAGTCCGTGAAAGCCTAATTCCTTGGAGAGGAATGGATATTCCTTCCTTGGAGGGAATAGGCACCACAAGGGAATGCTCATTCCTTTCCTTGTAGCCAACCAAACATTTTAAAACATGTTAGGATTGAAATGGACATTCCATTCCACCCTTATTCCATCCTACCAAATGCAGCCTAAGTGCTTAAAGCCCAGAGCTTTGAAATATCCATTACGGAGATTCTAAGAAGCTGTACTCTAAGTAAGACCTACAGGAAAAGCGATCTTTAAGATAAGTTACCTTTAAGTTACGAGTAACGAGTATTTTTGTTTCAAAGATCCTCTCATGCTCCTTGATGGGGACATAGACTTATGCCCCACAGATTGGCCCTTGACTTGATGACCTTGGCTCTTAATTTAATTGCTTATTTTATTTTATGTTATTTATGAAATTCTAGAATTGTTACCATTTTATTTTCTTGGACTTTAGGTTAGGTATTACCATAGTTGATTGTAAATGGAGTCTATGTAAAGGCTCTATATTTCTTGACTAAATTTTGATAGGGTAATAATATATATTAAAAGTAACTAAAAGGGCTTAACCCTCGTACATAATACATATACAAGTGAAAAGCTTGGCCACCCTATAACAAAACTAGGGTACCAATAAAAGAGGGAAACATCTTGACCCCACTCCTAAGTCCTAAATAGAAATTAAGAGTGTCAATAAAAGCCAAAAAAGAAAATTTACATCCAATCTTATGACTAAAAAACCACCAAAAAAGGTATTTGAGTTTTAAAGTTTGGTGCCAAAGCCAAAACACCTCTAGGTGCGAAGCCTAGGGTTCTTACTCTCTTTTTTTGTTGGTGGATTCTAACCCCTTACGTGCTGATTCCCAAAGCTCCCCCCATTCTTCGTACTTCATCTGTTGGTGGATTCCCAACCCCTTGAAGATAATGTAGCAGGTGCTAATTTCCTCTTAGTTGATCTCTTTATTTTGTTGGAGGTTTTTATTTAATTTTTTTTATGTATTAGAGTAAAAGGCTCAGCCCGAGTACATAAGACATATTAAAGAGCTATGTTAAGAGCTCAATAAGTAAAACAAAGAGAGTTGGGGCTACACCCACCACCTATATGGCTACAAAACCACCAAAAAAAATATTGACAAAAGAAGACTTCAGAGGTCAACTGCTATGTGATGATGATGCTTTAGTTTGGCATCTGAGCTCTAATAGTCTCTCCATGGTGGTATCTTGCTATGAGATGGTGACCAATTGTGGAATGTCTTTTTTCCCCACTAAGTTTAGTTTGATTTCGTTCCTTCAGTATTTGTCTATCTTACATGTTTGGTGGCTTGAGATAAATGCTTTAGCATTAATTGGTCAATTAGTAGAAATTACATAATTCCAAATAGATGTGTTGTGTGTGAGAAGGCAGCAGAGTTGGTGGGTCATCTTTTCCTTCATTGTTCAAGGTTGTGGATTATGTTGTGTTTTATGCTCTTATCTTTTTGGGATTCAATGGGCGATGTTGGCAACCACTCATGATTTTCTATTTCGTTTGTGGATCAAGATCTGGAATAAGGAGTTAAAAGAGATTTGGAAAGCAGTTCTGCATGGTTTATTTTGGTGAATATGGAGGAGGGTTTTGGGAATTTGACAAAATCTTTGGGTGTGTATGTGTTCTCTACTTTACTCTATTACGCTTCTATCTTCTATCTTCAAGGGTTAATTGGGAAGCATCTTTCTCTTTCACTATTTCTTTCTATCAGGGCTTGATGTCAACCTCTCATTTGTAGTTTGAAGGTGATAATGCATGATGTAGTTACCATTATAAGAGGTCATATGTTGATCAAGTGAAGTAATGTCATATACGAACAACCAACCCCCACCCAACTGCTTGAGAGCAGCTCCTAAGTTGTGTGATTGTGGACGTCGAGCTATCTTGAAGATATCGCACAAGAAACGTAGTAAATTTTGCCTTTTTTATTCATGCCCCGATTACATGGTGAGTAATATGCAACCTTTGACAAATGTTATACTTTTATTAAGTTATTATGTATACGTTAACAAATTTGAAACTTTTCAGGAACAAAACGGACATTATTGCCAGTTCTTCTCTTGGGATGAGCATATAGATGGTTTGGATAACACTAATGATGAGGCATCATCCACATTCCAATCCGATATAGAGCACCATGGGCGATATAATTACATTCTACCAACATCGATGGAGTTGAAGATAATTGTCCGAGTGTTAATAATCTTGGCGATTATGTATTGGGTGTTAAACAAACTATGAATATTTGTAATTAACAATTATGGCTATCATCAATGTAGTTCATTTTGGATATTATCGTTATTGTAATTAATTATCATTTTGCCAATCCACATGCAATGGTGTTTTAACAGTTGGCTATATTTATATGTAAATGCTAAACAACTAGCATGCTAATTTTAATTTGGCTGGTTATCCACTACCATTTGGGCTGGGCTTCCTACAGTTGGCTTCAACTAGATCAGATTATAGATGACTACCACTGGTGGTTTTGATATCAACCTTCCCTAACTTCTTCGAAATTAAATTCCTTCCCAAGTAACTTATTGAGAGCCATTGTTCCCAAATAGGTTACCAAAGAACTCAATTGATCTCAGAAAGCACCTCATAATGTAGCTGACCCCCTAGTACACATTTCCTAGGTCTTGATATTTTTTCCTTCTTCGGATTTTTGGTACAATACAGCTGACTGTTGGCAGATTTAGCATACTATACAGTTGGCGTATTTATTATTAAGAATAATAAACAATATAGCCAACTATAGTTACATTTAGTTGACTATAGGGAGTGCCTTTTTGTCCTCACACATTCTGCGAAACAATATAGCCAACTACACTAACGTGTAGTTAGCTATATTGAGGCCCATTATGTCATCATTCCTTCTGCCTGACCATATAGCCAACTACACTATCATGTAGTTGGCTATAGTGAGTGCCTACATGTCATCCACGTCTCGGCCTAACAATATAGCAAACTACACTATCATGTAGTTGGCTATAGTGAGTGCCTATATGTCATCCAAGTCTCGGGCTGACAATATAGCCAACTACACGTTAGTATAGTTGGCTATTTTGAGGGCGTATATGTGAGCCATGTCTCAGCCTGACAATATAAGCAACTACACGTTAGTGTAGTTGGCTATATTGAGGACATTGATGTCATCAAAGATTTTGCCTGACAATATAGCCAACTATACGTAGTATAGTTGGCTATATTGTCAGGCAGAATCGTTCATTACATAAATGCCCTCAATATAGCCAACTACACTAACAGTAGTTGCCTATATTGTCAGGCAGAAGCTTATTAAACCCCATATAAGACTAAAATTGAGTGAAAGGACCGACTTAAACCCAAATCAATCTACGTACATGCATTATTATTAAAATATATTCTTGTAAGTTGTAATGTTATCTCATTTGAACGTGGGAAAAAAATGCACAAAATGGTATAAAATGATAAACACAATCATTTGATTTACTTTGTTTTCTCCATACATGTGGCTACTCAAACTGTATCATACCAACATACTCAAAATACCATCATAAACAAAATGTACATCTTCCTAACCTATATTTCAACAACACAAAAAACCATTATAAATCCATCAATACTAAACTACTTATCATCTTTATCCCTTGTCTTCTTCCTTTTCCTGGGTGGTGGAGGGTTATCTGGCATCGGAAAGACCGGTGGGAATGTAGCTTGGTATGGCCTTGCATTTGGCGCGGGAGTTGGATGTGGCGCGTGGGCTGGCAGAGCCCTACCTCTACCATGCCAAGTTTCAAATGCTTCACTCAATACTCGAGCAGCATTGTAAACCTCACCTCCATAGAATTTCAGCATATGCACATCATCTTCTACAGTAGACATCTGCCTCCCCATAGTTGATACCCGATTCTCCAGCCCCAACAATCGAGCATGCATGTCCGACACTTGATTCTCTAACCGACCCAGTTTACTATTAACATCAGAAAATCCTTTCTCAACAACCTCTCGACTACTTAATATAGCATCCATAACAAGTTGAAAGCTGGGTGGAGGAGTTGGTTAATCAATAGGTCGAACAGTTTGTGGGGAATCCCTTACCTCAGCCCATTCATCTTCATCTCTACGTATCACCCATGTGTTGTTGCCATCCAACTCAAAGCCTATACGCTTCAATGTTGATGCACTATATATATCTGTTTGCCTCGCAACAAACACATCTACCTCATTGTCCAATGGGACCTTGAAATGCTCAAATATGGAAATGAGCATCATCCCATACACTTCACTGCTTTCCTCGGATGTCTCTCCTTCAATCCTTGGTCGATTCCCCTGATTGTTGGTGGTTCTAGTCCGTCTCGCGGCATCCATGGATGATTGGAGCAATTTCTCACTTCGCCTCATCATGGAAGATGATTGAGTTGTTTGCAGCTGCTAATAAAACAAAACCAACTTTTAGCAATTCAGAATTAAACACCTGGGGTTGTTGTATGGTACTCATAAGTCCCTACGTAAAATAGATCAATTAAAGAGAACTTTCCAAGTGTATAATTTGTCTACTTAGTTAAATAAAGTTATGAATGCACCTCATAGGCCTAAACAGCCTTTTACACTTGTAGGAAGGGTTTGGCAGAATTGTTTTGTATAAGTCTTTTTCAATAAGGTTATCATTTGGTAATTGTAGAGGTATGGAGGAGTTTAACACACACACCCACCTCCACTACATTAAAAAAAAGTGGAGAGGGAGAGGGAGGAGGGGGGTTTGGAGGTTTGTAAAATTTACATCAGAAGGTGACACGTGGGAAAAAAATATACATTTCATTACGAAGTGTTTGATAGTCATAGAGATATTGGAGTTGATTAAAGAATATGAAAAATATTTTTGATCCATCTTATTCATCCATGCACTAACAAGGGATGGGACCACACAAGATGAGACCAACATTATTGGACTCACCTCCCATTTGTGCATAGATGGGTTAAAATGCATGATGACCACAACTAATGAACGTAGAAATAAAAAATTATATATTCCCTCTTGAATTGAAAAATTTAAGAGAATGATATCATCTTCACAAATAATAAACCTAACAAAATTTATAATAAGGTAATCGATGTCTACTTTCACTATTCATTACAAACAACCCCTTAAAATACCATTTAGACGATTAACTTCGCATAATAATTGTAGGATGTTGTACATTTGATGGTTGAAGAATTGTTTTAAAAATTATTCATAAAAATGGTCTTTCTTTTTATCTTTTTGTCCTACACTTGATAATTGAAATTGTTCTTTTATTCTTGTAGACTTGTTCACTTTTCTACTGGATTCTACATCCTACACATACATATGTCTCCACGTAGACCACCCCTACCCAATTTTTATGATGTGAGAATGATAGATCTATTCTTATATCCCAAAACTTTTATGATTAAAGTAAAATAATTAGAGATACCACTAAAATAGGCGTCTGGGGTTATTTTAGTTTCAAAACCCCTTTTTGAGAACTAATCAATAATCAGAAGTGAAGCAAAAGGCCTAATGAATGAAGCAAAATGTCTTGTTCATGGTTACCCACACTCCATCGTTGATATGTTATGAAAATTTTTTATACTACTAACGTAAAATCTCTCACTCAACAATTGAGGATAATACCTATAGGTTACCCAAACCAAATGATCGAGATATAACATTGTTGGAAAAATACCACATCCCACATTGGGTAATTATAAAACCCATTAACTTTATATACTTATTGTGATCCTCCACCTAATAAACTTTGCTATTATATTGAAATTACATAGTATCAACCCAATGGATTGACAGCAGATGAACATGCAACAACGTAAATTCAAATCAACAACATAGTATGGCCACACACTTCTAAAACCAAATCACCTTGGTTCGTGATAAAATATTGGTAAAAGAACATTTCTTGCCAACGGAAAACATGATTTAACGGATAAAACCCAAAGCAAAATAAAAAAGTGAGTTAGGTATGGTGAAATACGTGATTTAATGGATAAAACCGAAACTAAAATAAACATGATCTAACAACCGTAAGACTGGACCGACATTAGAAGCCGTGTTTTCTTAACCTTTTCAAACCCACACTAGTCAACTGGCGGAGATATGGCGAGATACGGTGAAATACAGAGCGGACACACCTTTTCAATGTACGACAACGACGGAGGTAGATGTTGGTGGCGTCGGCAGCAACGACGGAGGTAGATGTTGGTGCCGTCGGCGGCAGCGTCTGCATCGTCTTTGGCAGCCTTACTTCGTCGATGATGGGAATAGAAGTTTTGGGTGTAATGGATGGGGAAGATGGGAAGAGGGGTTTTGGGTGTGACGGTTTCGAAAGATGTGACGGTGTGGGTTTGGGATGTGACGGATTGGGAAGAGGGGAAGATTGGGGTGTAATTTGTGTTATAAGGTTTGGGGTTTGTGTGTTTATAACTAGTTGGATAACCCGCGAAAGGCTATATTAAAAAAATTATTATTTAACGTCTATGTAACTGCTTTTAAACATGCACTATGAATTTCACGTGTGAATTAAGTCGACTATTTTATAGTTATAATTGACCAATTTGTACTGCACTGGTGGTTAATCAGCTTTACGAGTCTCATCCCCGTGCTATGCACGGGAAACTTTAATATAAAATTTAAATTAATGTAATTTCATGTCGCCACATTTATAGGGTACAATAGTTCACAATAAGCTGCAAGATCGACTTTGGCAGCAAAATAATGTCCGTTTTTTGGGTACATAGAATGAAATAATATCCAATTATGAAGTCGTTGAAAATTAATTTTTTTGATACACAATGGCCATGGTTATGCCCCCGAACTAAAGATAATAAAATTGGAAGTAAAGAAAGTTTTTTTTTTTTAATTTTTTCATATCAATGCTAATACAAATAAATGTTACAAAAGATTGGCTTTTTTTTTTTTTTTTTTTTGTGTGTGCTACATTACATGATAGTTGCCCCGGAAATAAATGGGACAAAAACACAGGCCTCAGCTCAACCCAAGCACGGAATGAAATATTGGGCCACAATACATGTCCTGTGGACAGTGGGCCTAATTAATATGAATCATATTTATTTTTTTATTATTTATCAATTTTTTATGGTTAAAACCATTGTTATAGGTGCCAACATGCCAGGAGTAATGTATAATTTCTTAGGATTAGTCACAAAGCAAGTTCGTTTCAGAGAACTCATTAATTAATTACATATTTGGTTGCGACGGGGGGAATTTTATTTTGTTTGATGAGATGAATTGAAGGTTCGAATACTTTATTAACAAAATATATTCATGTTCGGGATTGGGTTTGCTTTGCTTTGATAACTATAAAGTTCAATGACGTGAAAAGATAAATCAATCCTACCCATTACGTTAATTCTATATAAATAGAATATATGATAAAATATCTTCACAACTAATCCCAAGCTAGAAAAGGCAAGATAATCCCAAATTTGATTCGATCTATAGAGTTAGGATCAAGGCTTGGTCAAGTTGGGTATACATGAGTTATTATTAACTCGTTCATATCTCAATTGGAAAATTCAACTCCCTCACTTCCCATCCATCAAATTTTAAAATGGGAAGGCATACAATTAAGATTTATTGTTACCATCATGTATAAATATAGAGGAATTGAAGGTATATTGAAAATTTATTTACCAAATTAAAATGGGATGGCATACAAGTCTCTGCCTTGCAATATAGCCAACTACCTGTTAGTGTAGCTGACTATTTTATGGAACTCATCTCATCGAAGTATATGCCTTGCAATATAGCCAGCTATACTAGCACATAGCTGACTATGTTTATGCTTCGATGTCATCGAAGTCTCTGCCTTGCAATATAGCCAACTACATATTAGTGTAGCTGACTATTTTATGGGACTCATATCATTGAAGTCTCTGCCTTGCAATATAGCCAGCTATACCATCAGTAGCTTACTATATTTATGATTTGAATTCATCCAACTCTCTGCCTTCTAATATAGCCAACTACACTATTATATAGTTGACTATATTGAAAATTTTAAAACCAATTAACGAGCTGCTTGGAAATACAGCCTACTATAAGACCATGCAGTGGACTATTTTATGGCCTTCATATCATGGCAGTTTCTACCTTGTAATATAGCCAACTACGCTACCATTTAGTTGACTATATTCAAAAATTTTTAAAAATTGCCTGATCTGGCTGGAAATACAGTGTACTATAATAGTAGCAGTTGACTATATTGAGGTTTTAAAACACCATTTAGCCATCATACAATGGATTATGGCTATCACCAAGAGGACAAAAATTTAGGAACTTTTAAACTGATCATTAGTACCTGATACCATAAAAATGGAAAAAAACATGTATTCATAAGCAACATTGCAATAAAATTTGGTTGCAACATGTTGGAAATTGCCAAGTGAACCTATAATATGGGTCATGTATATCAAGAAACATAGGTGATATACTCGATAATTAGCAACACCTACATGTTTCATATTTCATTAACCAAAACATATGGCATATAACCATATCAAGGAGATCAGTCCAATATTCACAGGTCAGATCTGATAAGTACACATCACATATTTAATGTTTAATCGCCCACATGATAAAATGTGCACAGCGACATCAAAAAGTTAAACAAGTAGGTCGAAGTTCATAATCTACTTAAGTCCATGTACGTAACTCAACCCATACGGGTATGTCGTCTCAGCACCTCAGCTACCATCTCTTTGCGCTTATCATCGGGTAGATTGAAGAACACAGCATACATATATGTGTCAGCACTAATGTCTTTTCCTGCATCCAAGACTTCAGTAAGAGTCAATCTAGGGATTTTCTGCAGCTCCTTGGCAACCTGCTTTTTTGTAGTACTCTCCTCGCTTAATGCAGTACCTAGCCTATCCAGATAGACCATGGTTTCGTCGACGAGCTTCTTGATAGAGGATGAGACCTCAATAATCCCACGTGCAAACCCATCTGCGCTCTTACGCTTGTGTTGAGACGTCCCTACTTGAGACACCCCCGCGGGTGACCGTTGGGGTTGAGCACTCGAAACTTCAATGCCTTCAAAACCCCCATCATCAAATTGCGTACTTGCATTGCATTCATTAGCGGCAGCTGCTTCAATTGCTTCCTCCTTTGCAACAGGGGTTGTAGTACCCAATCTATTTGCCCGATCCTTCCCAAAAATCTCCAACAACGTGTCGTAGTGGGGGAAAGGCTTATTTCGTAAGCCTTTTGCAGCCGGATGAGTCTACACGTATATTAAAAATTATCAACTTGAATGTAACTAAAGAAAATAATAAATGTTTAAATAAACACGCACATATAGCATTACCTTCACCCATAAATCGAATACAGCCTTCTCTGCTTGAACCATTGTATCTTCTTCATTCTATGAGAAGCCACTTCCAATTGTGAACATATCAGCGATGGCCATTGTTTGTCTCTTCAATGTCTTAACACGAGATTCGATGTGTGGGAAAGCTTTAAGACCCGATCTAGGAAGGGTTTGTGCAAGCATCTTCTCCAGTTAAAGTAAGTAACCGGACTTGAAACCAGTATCACATTTCCAAGTCCCCATGGTGTACAACTCGTACAAACCCTGCACTAATTTTTCATCCTCCAAAGGTGTCCATTGATGTTTTAGTCTTACAACAGGTGTGCTAGCAGTTGAGTCTTTGTCTCGACTAGTAGAGGCCATCCTATATATGTGAAACACAAAATAAAACATATGCACTATAATTTTTATAGGGTAAATAATATATAAAACAATTATACATCATCATATACTGTAATGTTATAACATATATGCTGCATGGTAAACACAGATATGATGCACTAACTAAAACAGTTGATTACAAACCACTAATTAATAACTGGAAAGTTAGTTAAACATAAGGTCGCATGTAATCGAAACAAGGAATATTGTTCAATACTGTCACACCCCATTTTTGCACCACCTTACTAGGGCTCATCATTTCATGCATGTTTTTGTTTTGTTTTTGAGTCTAGTCACTTGCATTAGTTTTCTAGAGTCACAAGGACAATGGATATGAATTTTGGTTCAAATTGGAGTTGATCTTGAGGGATAATAAGAGCTTTTGTGACTTGAGGGGCATAATCGTCTTTTAAGTCCCAAACTTTTCATTTGACCTTGGAATGATCTCCAAATTGTCAATTGGAGTTCATATGGATGCATATGAGGTATTTCTAGGTTCAATTTGGTAAGTCAATGGCTCGGGATTAAAATGGCTCGATGTAGTTCAAGTTGGTTAATTGACCCTTCCTTGGGTTAGCTCTAATTGACTCACAATTACCAACCAAATCTTTTCAAATTGACTTTCATTAGTCATCATTTTACCCTCAAAAGTGTTTCATGAAGTTCAATTTTGATATGGCCTGATGATGAGTTTAGTGTGGTTATTTACGGATTATCCTTGAAGAATTAGTGCGAATCACAGCATGAGATTTTTGGTTAAAATGAAAAGAAAATTAATTTATTAAATTACCCATTTTTATCATGACACTAACACGTGTACGTATGTGATGAGTGTGTGTACACACATACGATACATGTGCATGCGTGTTAGCGGTCAGTCTCCCAATTTTTATAAAAGACAATTTCCTTTTCCTATTCAGATTAGAAGTGTTTTATCATTATAAAATACCTTTTGATTATTCTCCAAGGAAACCTAGTCCAGGAAGGAAAGGGAAACTCCAGATTTCAGCTATAAATACTCTCTTAATGTCTTTAAACAAGGGAGAGGAGAAGAGGGTTTGGGGGGAGTGAAATTCGTCATAATTCAGCAGCAGATTTTCTGAAAACCAGCAGTCGTATTTTAATCATAACGTTTTCATCCGACGTCAGAATTTGATGAAATTAGTCTTGTTAGAAAGATAATTCAATTCTCTACAACTTTGTATTTCACAAGCTTTGTCCAAATCCAACGTTTTCATACCCAAAAACGCGATTGAAGTTGCTGCTGCTGCAAAGTGACGAGAATCACTTTTTCTTTTCTCTTGTTCTCTTCTTGTTTTCTATTTCTTTTCAAAGTTGAGTGAGTTTTGATCTCTTTGCTGTGATACCACTTTGACAAAGAGGAGGATTCGTGTTGGTTTGATTCACTCTAAAGACCTGAGGAGCCACGAACAATTGCATACAACAGCAAGGAAGGCCCTTCCTAAGGTATTCTCCTTTTCTATTCAAGCTTAAACTAGGTTTTCATATGGGTTAGGCCTATTGCATGTTAAAGGTAACTTTTTTATCATGTATTAACACTCTAGCTAGTTAATATACATGGAATATCTATTTTTTATCTACTGTCTAGCATGCTTTAGGGTTGTTCTTTAGGTTTTTAATGCATAGTTGTGATTCTTGTGCTCCTGTTTGTCCTTGTGCTAGGATTAGTGTCATTGCATGTTAGAGTTAGGACTTTCATCATGTTATATTGCTTTAGTTAGTTAATATGCATGATATAATTTCTGTTTAATTTGGTTTTAGCATGATTAAAGTATGTTTTGTATGTTTTTAAGCATATTTGTGAGTTTAGGGTTTTAGAGTCATTGTTTCGTGTTTGTTTTCATATAGCATGATAAAGTAGACTTTTTTATTTGGTTTTTCTTCGTGTTTGCTGTATATGTTTTTCATATGGAGTAAACATGATAGTTTTGCATGCATGTTAGTATGTTTTAGGGTTTTTATGCATGATATGGTTCTAGGAATATGTTAGGACTTATTATTGTTCGCTGTTTTTGCTATTGGCATGCTTAGTGGATGATTTTAGGTCATAATACTATTCTGTCCAGATTTGCATGTTAGTGTTTTTGCATGGTTTTGAGCACTTGTAAGGGTGCAAATAGGTGTGGTATTTGTCCCATGGCAAATAGGGCTGTTTATGTCTGAAATGGCTAAATGCTTGGAGCTAATTGCGCTCAGGTAAGTGGGTGTGAAGGTGCCCCAATTCACCTTTCTTCTTAACTCATTCTCTTCTCCCTATTTAGGGTTAATTTTTAATATGATCCTATGGTTTAATTAGAGGTTTCCTTAACCAACAAAATTCTGGTTTTTATTAAAGTTTCCATCTTGTGGATTTCTTTCCTAAAATCAAACTTTCTATCATATTCAACTCTTTTGATCAAATAAGGAAACCTAGGGTTTTAACCATAGGTTTATATTAGGTCTTAACCCTAATTCTAATCGAACTACGTGGACTTTGATCCATGTATTTCACTGCATGGTACGTAGGCGCTCTTCGTGAGGCTCAAGTCCGTTCTAGGATCCAAGCATCCTAGGTTTATTTATGTTTTCTTTTCTTCTTTTTATTTTCTGTTTTTATTTGCTTATTATGCATGGATGGATGAATGAAATATATGATATGCATGCAATTCTTGTGATGATATACTTGCTGATTTTTGTATGGAAAGATCTTGATTTAGCCCAAATGAACTGAGAGACCGAAAGGGTGACATGGGTGCCTATAGGCTTTGCCTAGAACCTTCCCATGTCATAACTTAGCCTCCGAATCCCCGATTTCTTTGGTTTTCAAAAGATTGGTTTTTGCCTTTCCTTTTTTTTATGGAGTCATTCAAATTGTTTTCCTAAAACAAACTATTTTTAGGGTTTTCCTTGTTTCCTTTAAAAAATAAGGTGGCGACTCCTTTCCTTTTTCTTTTTCAAACCCACTTTCTTTTCAATCCCTCGTGGGCCAATTTCCGGGGTTCACAGTTTGGCGACTCCACTGGGGATTTGTGGGCTAGACTCTATAAAGTTTAATTGGGCTAGGTTAATTTCTTATGTTTAATTAAAATCAATCACATTGCATCCGCTTGATTGTGTGCTTTCATTTATTGCATTGTGTGCGCAAACTCTTGCATGCTAGGATCGATGTCCCTCGATGTATCCTTGCCAACGATCGGCCTAGTCTCAACCTTGGTTTTCCTGATTCCATGTGTTGGGGCGAAAGCTATCAACCTCTCTTGCCTAGTACCCTTGGGCTTGCCCTTGGGTATATTAAATGAGTTAATCACGTACTGCTGGACCCACGCGGCGTTCCTGATGCCACATGTGGTTAGGTATAAGGATTGCTCAAGCAAGTGAAGGACCCTAGCCTACCCTTATCATTAGTCCATATAGACAGACTTGTAGGACACTACGGTCTCACCTTTATGCACCCACAATTGTTTGTAATGATGCTATGCTGTGTTTGTGGTGTGAGGCTTTATATCTTATGCCCTTAATATAGACCTTTAAACCCTAGCCTTCGTTAAGGCCATGGGTTAGGAGGAATAAATTAAGGAAATAGGATGTAAAGCTATGTTTGTGATGTGCTAGTCCTAGGGGATTAATTAAACCTAGTTGAAGGACTCTATGCCCTATTCTTTAAAACATACCCTTAATCCATGATCCCTGTAAAGGTAATTGGATAAAAGGAATGAATTAATTGAACATGGTGTAGAGACCGAGTTCATTAAGGAAAATATGGAGGTTTAGGACAGATCCTTAGGCTAAAGGTTAAAACTTTTCTATCCATAGACGTGCTGGCTTGGATCCGCAATCCACAAGGGCGTCTAGTGAGTGTTGAGTCTACCCATCAGATAGACATGGCCGACGAAAGAACTAGTGAGGGGCACTTTGACCTTGAGGCTTGCCTGAAAGCCATCATGGCCAAGCTTGACCATACCGCCGAGACATCCGATACCGCATTGAAAATGGCTCAAGAGAACCAACAGAAGATGGCGGATCTTGAACAAAATGGCTCTAAGGCCCATTCCTCGGGTATACCTCATGGGGCTGGCACCGAAGAGGGACCTCAATCCAATGAGAACACCAAGACAAGGGGGGAAAGTAGCTCGAAACCTGAGGTCACCGACCTAGAAGGGGAAGCCAAGGGGAAAGGTTCTAGCAGTGATTCCGTGTTAGCTAGCAAGGTAGAAGCATTGGAGAGAACTATAAAAGGGATTCGCAGGGCTGATGACATGGTCGATGTGCGGACTCTATCCCTGTTTCCAACGGCTCGTATTCCACTACAATTCAAGATGCCGGAGTTAGAAAAGTTCGATGGGATGGGTTGCCCTAAGACTCATTTGAAGATGTACGTGCGAGCTATGCACCCTCGAGGGGCTACTGACGAGCTTTTAGCTCAAATGTTCCATGAAACCTTGGCCACTTCTGCTTTGAAATGGTTCTTATCCTTGGATGAGAATAGAACCCGGACTTGGGAAGACATATGCAATGAGTTTTCAGAGCACTACAAGTATAACACAGAGGTGGACGTTACTCGAAGGGACCTAGAAACTACCAAGCAAGGGGCTCATGAAACTTTCTCCGCTTACATTACAAGGTGGAGACAAAAGGCGTCGAGAATGACGGATAGGCCGAATGAGGAGGACCAAATTCAGTTAGTGGTTAAGAACCTGCTGCCCGTGTATTACAAGCACCTATTTGCCCACTATTTCCCAAATTTCAAAGCTCTCATTGGGGCTGGCACGCAGGTTGAAGATGCTATCAATGATGGGACAATCAAGACTGAGGAAGTGAGGAGTCGCAAGACAAACTTTACTGGGAAGAACAATGCCGAGGTCAACACCATAACTCAACCAATCCAACCCTTTTCTCTCAATGATGTCAACCCACCTCGCCAATTCACTGACCTATTCATGCCACTCGAAAGAGTCCTTGAAAAGCTCATAAGTCGTGACCTATTGAAGCCACTCGACCCAAGACCTCCACCAAATCCCTTACCCAAAAGCTATAATGAGAATGAGTACTGCAAGTACCACCAATCCAAAGGCCATGCCACTAATCGCTGTATTCGCCTTCGCCACCAAGTCCAAGACCTCATTGACAAGCAAGTCATTTCACCACCAACCCGTCCAAATGTCACCCGTAATCCTCTCCCATCACACAACAACACACCCCCACCTAACACCATAAATGCCATTGGGGTTGAATCCTCTCACCCTCGCCATCCCATAAGACAATACACTCCGCTCCCCATGACCTTAACCCGTCTCTTCACCATTTACCGCAATAACAGCCTTATCATGCCACTTCCACCAAAGCCAAGACCATCAACCCCTCACCAATATTGCCAATACCATCGTGCACCCGGCCATGACACCGAGGCTTGTTCTATACTAAAGAAGATCATCCAAGACCTCATTGACCAAAAGGTTTTGTTGTTGCCAAAGAAATCTATCCAACAAGAGCTGAAAGAAAGATATGAAGCAGGGAATCCTCAGGTTGGCCTATTAGGTGAAGCGTCGGGGAAATATGATTACTATGTGCTGTACTCAAGCCCAAGTCCGATATCAGATGAGCCGATAGTCCCTTCAGGTTGGGATGACTTGCCGACAGAGATGGAGAGCATCGACATGATAGAATGGGATGACTTGATGAATGACTCCGAGGAAGTCCATGACATATGGGCTAGCGATGATGAGTTGGACCATATAACCAGAGGGGGTCGTCATTTCAAGCCCCCCCACCTAGAATCTGAAAATCCGTTGGAAGATTTGGAAGGGCAGAGGCGTCCTAGCTTGCAAGAAGAAGAAGATGAAGTGCTTAGGCAGCTGAAGAAGACCAATGCCAACATTACTATTTGGGGCTTGCTCATGGCCTCGCATAAGCACAGACAGACCATGTTGAAACTGTTGAATCAGATACAAGTGCCTGTTGACACATCCCCCGAGGGATTGGTACATTTGGTGAATCCAACTCCCAAGAACTCAACCATCGTGTTCACCGATGTAGACCTACCTAAAAGCGGGCCGAGCCATTCTCAAGCTCTCTATGTGACCGTTGACACTATGGGGAAGAGGGTTCCCACCGTTCTTATCGACAATGGGTCCGCACTGAATGTATGTCCTCTCCGAATTGCCACTGTTTTGGGTTTGGGACCCACTGATTTCACGCCATCTGGGCAGACCGTAAGAGCTTATGACAACACCCGCCGAGAAGTAATAGGGGTAGTTACTTTGCCTCTTATCATGGGACCCACTGAATTTAGGGTAGAATTCTAAGTGTTGGATGTGCCATCATGTTTCAACTTGCTGTTGGGCCGACCTTGGATCCATCCTGCTGGGGCTGTACCATCTTCACTCCATCAAAAGGTGAAGTTTCCTTACGAAGGGGCCATAGTAACACTTCAAGGGGACTATGAATTGAAACTCGCAGGTGTGCCTATATGTGAGATACAACCCGAATCAGCAGCGATACCGCTATCTGGGTTTGACTATGTCCAATGCATTGAAAAAGAGCTCGAAAAGGGTGAATTAATACCCTTGGACTTTTGTCCCCATGGCAACTTGCATGTTGGTGAAATCATGAGAAGAATGAGTTTCTTTCCAGGCATGGGGCTAGGGCATCGCCAACAAGGGATCCCTACGTCTATTCAAAGCCGTGTCACCTCATACACCTTCGGGCTAGGATATGAGCCCTCCAGAAATGATTATGTGGAAATGCTGAAGAGGAATAAAGAGAAAGTAAGAGCCAAAGCCGAGGGAAGGGTGCCAGACCTGAGGATCTCGCCATATCGACCTACTTTGAATGGTTACTTCGTCAAAGAAGGGGATGATTTTCTATATTGCGGGTTTCCAGAACCCACCTTTGACCAAGCTACCAAGATCCGAGTTCTGGGTTTTGAAATCTTCTTCACCGAATGGTATCCAATCACAGCTGAAATGGTGGATGATGAAGCCATCAATAATGAGTTCTGGGAAAAGAAAGAGGAAGACTGGGCAGAGAACCTCGACGCAGGGGCTATGACTGAAATGTTCCAAGATATGATCCTCACCGTGGAAGACTTGACCATTGAAGAACTCCAGGGTTCATCCATTAGCCATGCTACCGTGCCATTCCTGAATTGGTACCTTGAATGTGGTGTCATTGCGGAGATCCATGAAGAAGAAGACCTTGGCCTACCTGATAGCAGCTTGTAGGTGTCTTAGTTTAGTAATATTTCCCTAATTCAATAAGATGTATCTACTTTACTCACTTTGTGGAGTCATAGTATTGATACATATTTGTTTGTTTTCCTTCTTTCTTTTGTGTGTCATTCCCATTATTCCTAGTCAATAAAGTGTGCTTTCTTTCTCTATATATGCAGTGTCTCTTTTCTCTCCTCTAAGGATATTTATGGCATAGATATAGATCCTAGGAACGATGTCCCCCCGGAGCTCGTTGAGCAAAGGAAAAGGGGCGTCACCGAACCTAATATGGATGAATTGGAATCAATCAACTTAGGGACGAATGAATTGCCAAGAATAGTTAAAATTGGGAAAACCCTCTCCCCCGTTGAAAAAGAAAAAGATGATCTCCCTCTTGAAAGCCAACATTATGGCTTTTGCATGGTCTTATGAAGACATGCCTGGCATTAACCCCGATATTGTGCAACACTATATCCCCACCAATTCCCTAAAGAAGCTGGTAAAGCAGAAACTCAGAAGATTAAAACCAGAATGGGCCCTAAAAGTAAAAGAAGAGGTAACTAAACAACTAGACGCGGGTTTCCTTCAAGTTGTGCAGTACCCCGAGTGGTTGTCGAATATAGTGCCTGTGCTTAAAAAAGATGGGAAAGTGAGGATGTGTGTCGATTTCCGAGATCTCAACGCCGCGAGCCCTAAGGATGACTTTCCTTTACCCCATATCGACGTGTTGGTAGATAGCACGGTGGGACATGCACTCCTCTCCTTCATGGATGGATTCTCCGGGTATAACCAGATAAAGATGGCGCCTCAAGACATGGAGAAAACAGCCTTTATCACACAATGGGGAACGTACTGTTACAAAGTAATGCCTTTTGGCTTAAGAAACGCTAGGGCTACTTACCAAAGAGCAGCTACGACCCTATTGCATGATATGATCCATAAGGAAGTCGAGGTTTACGTCGATGATATGATCGTGAAGTCCGTGGATAGGGAAGGGCATTTCAAGGCACTAGAGAAATTCTTAGAGCAAGCAAAAAAGTACAATCTCCGTCTCAACCCACAGAAGTGTGCTTTCGGCGTCACTGCAGGCAAGCTATTGGGGTTTATGATCACTCAGAGAGGTATCGAAGTGGACCCAGGGAAGATAAAAGCTATTGTGGAGATGGAGCCGCCTAGCACTGAGAAGCAGATCCGAGGTTTTCTGGGAAGAGTTCAATACATAAGCCGATTCATTGCCAACTTGACCATGGTTTGCGAACCAATCTTCAAATTGCTTAAGAAAGGTGTGCCAAAAGTGTGGAACGAAGAATGCCAAGAGGCCTTTGAGACCATTAAGAGATACTTGAGCAATCCTCCAATCTTAGTTCCCCCACGGCAAGGTGCGCCACTTTTGTTATACTTAACGGTCACCGAAACCGCGACGGGAGCTATGTTAGCTCAATATCTTGAAGGGTCTACAAAGGAAAATGCCATTTATTACTTAAGCAAGAAAATGACAGACTATGAAGTGAAGTACAATGCAATTGAAAAGGCTTGTGTGGCACTAGTATGGGCGACGCAGAAACTCTGGCACTACATGATGTCCTTCGAAGTGTTCTTGATAAGTCGCATGGACCCGTTGAAGTACCTGGTAGAAAGGCCAGTATTGTCATTCAGAACTGCTCGATGGTCAATTCTCCTCAATGAATTCGACATCAAGTACGTGAATCAGAAGTCTATCAAGGGAAGCGTCATCGCAGACTACCTAGCCAGCTGTCCGGTGTCATCATCCGCTTCGTTCAACGATCAATTCCCAGATGAGGACGTGCTAGAGATTGGTAGAAAAACTTGGAGAGTATACTTCGATGGGGCAGCCAATAAGAAAGGTTATGGGATAGGAGTCCTGCTGGTCTCACCCGAAGAGGCATTTACACCGTTGGCGGTCAAGTTGGGGTTCGAAGCCACCAACAACATTGCTGAATATGAGGCCTGTATCCTAGCATTGGAAGCGGCACTTGAATTGGGGATCAAAGAATTAGAAGTGTTCGGGGACTCGGCGCTAATCATCTGTCAGATAAAAGGGGAATGGAAAACTCGAGATGAGAAGCTGCTACCCTACCATGCCTACCTGGAAGCTCTAACCAAGGAGTTCCCAGAGATAGAATTTAACTACCTTTCAAGGAACAAGAACCAGTTCGCCGATGCCTTGGCGACCCTAGCATCCATGGTGGAGATACCTGAAGGGGGAAATGTGAAGCCGTTGGTGATAGAATGCCGAGACAAGCCTGTGTACTGTTGTGCAATCCGAGGAGGAGAGGTAAATGAAGGCCGTCCGTGGTTCCATGACATAAAGAAGTTCATTGAAGAAAGGGAATACCCAGAAGGAGCATCTCGTATCGATAGAAAAACCCTAAGGCGGTTGGCGAGTCACTATGTACTTTGTGGAGGAAAGCTATATCGGAGATCATACGACGGGATCCACCTGCTGTGTGTCACCGAGGAGGAAGCCGAGCATCTGATTAAAGAAATCCATGAAGGGACAGGGGCTCCGCATATGAATGGCTATATGTTAGCTAAGAAAATCATGAGGTTAGGCTATTATTGGTCCACCATGGAAAGAGACTGCCACGCACATGTCAAGAAGTGCCACAAATGCCAACTGTTCGCCAGTGGACAACATTTGCCTTCTATGCCTTTAACGAGTATGTCGTCACCTTGGCCATTCGCGGTGTGGGGGATAGATATCATCGGACAGATCAAGCCAAAGGCATCAAATGGGCATGAATACATCCTGGTTGCCATCGACTACTTCACTAAGTGGGTGGAAGTAGCGTCCTTCAAGACCTTGAATTCCAAGAAGGTAGCACAGTTCATACAGCACAGCATCATCTATCGATATGGGGTACCGCATGAAGTTATCTCAGACAATGGCCAGCACTTTCAGAAAGAAACCCATGAGCTCTTGCAAAAGTACGGCATAGTTCACCATCTGTCATCACCATACCGTCCTCAGACTAATGGAGCGGTGGAAGCAGCTAACAAGAACATCAAGAAGATACTACAGAAGACTGCGGACTCGCACACAGACTGGCATGAGAAGTTGCCATTGGCTTTATGGGGTTACAGAACATCAATAAGGTCGTCAACAGGGGCTACCCCTTATTCTCTAGTTTATGGAATGGAGGCCGTGTTGCCAGTTGAATTAGAGGTTCCTTCACTAAGGGTTGCCGTGGAGAGCCAGATAACAGAAGTGGACTGGGTTAAGAGCCGCTATGATGAGTTAGCTTTGCTGGATGAAAGGCGTTTAAGGGCGCTGTATCATGTTCAGGGGTATCAACGGAGAGTTGCCAGAGCATTCAACAAGCATGTCAAAGATCGAGGTCTAAAGAAAGGGGATGTAGTGCTGAAATAAATCAGAGCTCTAGTGTTCGATCCGCGGGGAAAATTCAAGCCAAGTTGGGGTGGGCCATACATTATCAAAGAGATATTGCCAGCAGGGGCTGTTCGCCTCATGGATTTAGATGGAATTGAGTTCGCTCGTCCAACTAATTTGGATCAATTGAAGAAATATCATGTTTGAAGCCTGCTAGGTTGAAAACCCGTAAGGGCGGCCTAGGCAAAAGTTAAGGCATAAGAACTACGTAAGACCTGATTCTCCATTCAAAAACAAAAACAAAAAAACAAAACAAAAAACAAAACAAAAAAAACAAAAAAAAACAAAACAAAAACAAAAAAAAAAAAAGAAGAAAAAACCATGGAGATACGTAGGCAACCCATAAAGTTCCCTTGGGTGCGGTCTAAATCAAACAAGAAAATCCCAAATTTGATTTATTATTGGCAATTTATTCAAAACTAAAATTGATTGACATAGCAATTCATTGGTATTAAGTAAAAGAACTATAAATATGCCATAAATATCCTATTCTATTTTCTTGAGCCTCTTTGCAGCTTGCTCCTCAGCTTTCTTCTTCTCTCTTTCATGTCTTCTTTTCTTCCTCAAGTCATGTTCATAAGCTGCTGTCACTGCTTCCATAATATCTTCTCTGTAAGATCCAAGTTCGTTGTTCTTGATAAGTCCAAAAATCCTTTCTCTTCGAGTAGTCTCTCTCTCACCTAAATTGCTTTTCAACCATTCCTTATACTCGGGGCTCATCATATATGGACCATCAGTATTCGTAACTTGGGTTAGTATCAACTTGCTAGGCCATCGGTCCTTCGCCCAAGTCACTATAGAAAGACCCGCGGGCACCACAGGATAGTCACCTTTCAAGGAAGTGGGTATGGTTTGCATGGCACCCATCTGACGAAGAACCCTTGAAGGCCAATAGAAGGAAGTAGACCTCAGTCCTATGAGTCTCACCATGGCGCATCCAGAAGTCCGTAGAAGCACCTGGTCACTGCAGCCCCATATGAATACAAACCACTTGACACTCCTCCAAGAAAGGGTTTGGTAGTAACCTAGCCAATCTCTCAATGAAAATTGCCCAGGTAATTCAATGCGGCGAAGGCAGTAATGCTGGGGCTTGTATGGTGTAATGGCAACTGGTGACAAGAAATTCAGTCTTTCAAGCAACCACATCTGCAGTAGAATGGGGCTACCTCCTAAAGGAACCTTTGGGTCCTCATGAGTTTTATCCAAACCATTCAGGGTTTCAGCTAGCACCATGGGAATCAAGTTATGGCCCTTGGCAAGGAGAGGAATCAAGTCACAGATTTGAACGGGAACATGTGGAGTACCAGTGGAAATAAGAAAACGACCAATGAGGCAAAAAGCAAGTGCATGCTTCATAGGAAAGGTAAAATTCAGAATACCTTTACTATCACAAGCTAAAAAAGAGGTTGCCAATTTCATCAAGTCTACCATATGGTCCTTTACAAACGTAGAGGCATATTGTGAGTGAATCCCAAGTAGATTGGAGAAAGAAGTAAGAAAGCTTGGGCGAGGAGTAGGGAAAATGAAAGGACCTACCGTTGAAACTCCATACAATGCACAGAATTCCTCCATGGTTGGGCATAGTTCTTCATAGTTGAAGCGGAACACATGAACTTGAGGATCCCAAAAATATGTAGCAGCAGTCAAGAGGTTCGTTTCAAGCCTCACATGCCTCAAGGAGAGCAATGGATCCAAGCCAAAGCACTTGAACTCAGATTTTGCTTCAGCACTCATAACTCTCAAAAACCCTCCTAAAAATTTGTCTAGAGCCTCCATAACTTCTAATGAATGAATACAAGTAGGTTTAGGAACCTCCTGGATGTGTTTTTATAGGGAAAAGGTCACAAATCCAAGTTCAAATAGGAAAAAACCCATCAGAATAGGAAGTTTCCTATTCAAAGTGGGATTTCCGCTTCGGGCTCGGGTAACCACCCAGGCCTGGGCGGCTAGCCTCCCGAGGCCTGGTGGTCACCCAAGCCACTTTGTTTTGGTTTTGCTTCTCGCTTTGTCTCGCCTTGACGCGTGATCAAATCTCCTTCCAAATGAGATATTCAACACTTTTTGAGCTTAAAATCAATCAAATTCCATCTTGAAATCAATTCCTTAAATTGATTTTATGTTCAAAAGGGTTGAATATATTTCCCCTGTGTCATGCCAACTCAAGTGACAATGTGTTAAGTCACTTTCCTCTTGCACCATGCCTGTTCAGTCTTGATAAATTGATCATATATCCTCATTTCAAATCTTGATTTTTCATCCCACTTGGTTGAATATACTCATCATTTGAATATATTCTTCCATTTCAAAAGTGTATTTACTCTTTGAATATGCTTCTCAGTTTCAAATTCTCATTCCCTATCCTACTTGGTTGAATATATTCATCACTTGAATATATTTTTCCATTTCAAAAGTGTATTCACCCTTTGAATATGCTTCTCAGTTTCAAATTCTCATTTTCTATCATACTTGGTTGAATATATTCATCACTTGAATATATTCTTCCATTTCAAAAGCATGTTCACCCATTGAATATGCTTCCTAGTTTCAGATCCTCATTATCACTTACTTGGTAAAATATATTCATCGCTTGGGTATATTTCTCCATTTCAATGGTATACTCATCACTCGAGTATACTTCTCAGATATTTTGTCACTTACTTGGTTAAGTATATCCATCGCTTGGGTATACTTCTCCATTTCAATGGTATGTTCATCACTTGAACATACTTCTCAGATTATTTGTCACTTACTTGGTTAAATATATTCATGACTAGAATATATTTCTCCATTTCAATGGTGTACTCATCACTTGAGTACACTTCTCAGATTATTCTCTATCTTACTTGCTTAAGTATATCCATCGCTTGGATATATTTTTCTATTTCAATGGTATGTTTATCACTTAAACATACTTGTCACTTACTTGGTTAAGTATATCCATCACTTGGATATATTTCTCTATTTCAATGGTATGTTTATCACTCAAACATACTTGCCACTTACTTGGTTAAGTATATTCGTGACTAGAATATATTTCTCCATTTCAATGGTGTACTCATCACTTGAGTACACTTCTCAGATTATTCTTATCTTACTTGGTTAAATATATCCGTCGTTTGGATATATTTCTCCATTTCAATGGTATGCTCATCACTTGAGTGTACTTCTCAGCTTACTTGGTTAAATATATCCATCACTTGGATACATTTCTCCATTTCAAAAGTATGTTCATCACTTGAACGTACTTCTCAGTCTTTTTCAATCATTAAGTATACTCATCACTTGAGTATATTTCTCAGCATCTTTTTCATCACTTGGTTAAATATGTTCGTGACCTGAATATATTTCTCCATTTCAAAAGTACACTCATCACTTGAATACACCTCTCAGATTATTCTTATCCTACTTGGTTAAAGATATCCATCGCTTGGATATATTTCTCCATTTCAATGGTATGCTCACCACTTGAGTATACTTCTCAGATTTCATTCTCAGATTACTTGGTTAAATATATTCGTGACCTGAATATATTTCTCCATTTCAGTGGTATACTCATCATTTGAGTATACTTCTCAGATTTTTTGTCACTCACTTGGTTAAATATATTCGTGGCCTGAATATACTTCTCCATTTCCAAGGTACGTTCATCACTTGAACGTACTTCTCAGATCTCATTCTCATCACTTGGTTAAATATATTCGTGACTAGAATATATTTCTCCATTTCAAAAGTATGTTCATTCGTAGTGGCTTGAATATGCTTCTCTTGACAATCATCAACCCTCAGTGGTTTAAGTATACTCATGACTTGAGTACACTTCCTTATTTCAGTCTCAGGTTTTCAACCTCCCATCATTGTTTGGTGACAGTGTGTGATTTCTCCAGGCTTTTTGGCCAAAAATGGGTTGTTCTTTATCATTGGTTCACAAGTGTAACTTGTTCGCCAATAAGGGGCTTCTGTCACACCCCATTTTTGCACCACCTTACTAGGGCTCATCATTTCATGCATGTTTTTGTTTTGTTTTTGAGTCTAGTCACTTGCATTAGTTTTCTAGAGTCACAAGGACAATGGATATGAATTTTGGTTCAAATTGGAGTTGATCTTGAGGGATAATAAGAGCTTTTGTGACTTGAGGGGCATAATCGTCTTTTAAGTCCCAAACTTTTCATTTGACCTTGGAATGATCTCCAAATTGTCAATTGGAGTTCATATGGATGCATATGAGGTATTTCTAGGTTCAATTTGGTAAGTCAATGGCTCGGGATTAAAATGGCTCGATGTAGTTCAAGTTGGTTAATTGACCCTTCCTTGGGTTAGCTCTAATTGACTCACAATTACCAACCAAATCTTTTCAAATTGACTTTCATTAGTCATCATTTTACCCTCAAAAGTGTTTCATGAAGTTCAATTTTGATATGGCCTGATGATGAGTTTAGTGTGGTTATTTACGGATTATCCTTGAAGAATTAGTGCGAATCACAGCATGAGATTTTTGGTTAAAATGAAAAGAAAATTATTTTATTAAATTAGCCATTTTTATCATGACACTAACACGTGTACGTATGTGATGAGTGTGTGTACGCACATACGATACATGTGCATGCGTGTTAGCGGTCAGTCTCCCAATTTTTATAAAAGACAATTTCCTTTTCCTATTCAGATTAGAAGTCTTTTATCATTATAAAATACCTTTTGATTATTCTCCAAGGAAACCTAGTCCAGGAAGGAAAGGGAAACTCCAGATTTCAGCTATAAATACTCTCTTAATGTCTTTAAACAAGGGAGAGGAGAAGAGGGTTTGGGGGGAGTGAAATTCGTCATAATTCAGCAGCAGATTTTCTGAAAACCAGCAGTCGTATTTTAATCATAACTTTTTCATCCGAAGTCAGAATTTGATGAAATTGGTCTTGTTAGAAAGATAATTCAATTCTCTACAACTTTGTATTTCACAAGCTTTGTCCAAATCCAACGTTTTCATACCCAAAAACGCGATTGAAGTTGCTGCTGCTGCAAAGTGACGAGAATCACTTTTTCTTTTCTCTTGTTCTCTTCTTGTTTTCTATTTCTTTTCAAAGTTGAGTGAGTTTTGATCTCTTTGCTGTGATACCACTTTGACAAAGAGGAGGATTCGTGTTGGTTTGATTCACTCTAAAGACCTGAGGAGCCACGAACAATTGCATACAGCAGCAAGGAAGGCCCTTCCTAAGGTATTCTCCTTCTCTATTCAAGCTTAAACTAGGTTTTCATATGGGTTAGGCCTATTGCATGTTAAAGGTAACTTTTTTATCATGTATTAACACTCTAGCTAGTTAATATACATGGAATATCTATTTTTTATCTACTGTCTAGCATGCTTTAGGGCTGTCCTTTAGGTTTTTAATGCATAGTTGTGATTCTTGTGCTCCTGTTTGTCCTTGTGCTAGGATTAGTGTCATTGCATGTTAGAGTTAGGATTTTCATCATGTTATATTGCTTTAGTTAGTTAATATGCATGATATAATTTCTGTTTAATTTGGTTTTAGCATGATTAAAGTATGTTTTGTATGTTTTTAAGCATATTTGTGAGTTTAGGGTTTTAGAGTCATTGTTTCGTGTTTGTTTTCATATAGCATGATAAAGTAGACTTTTTTATTTGGTTTTTCTTCGTGTTTGCTGTATATGTTTTTCATATGGAGTAAACATGATAGTTTTGCATGCATGTTAGTATGTTTTAGGGTTTTTATGCATGATATGGTTCTAGGAATATGTTAGGACTTATTATTGTTCGCTGTTTTTGCTATTGGCATGCTTAGTGGATGATTTTAGGTCATAATACTATTCTGTCCAGATTTGCATGTTAGTGTTTTTGCATGGTTTTGAGCACTTGTAAGGGTGCAAATAGGTGTGGTATTTGTCCCATGGCAAATAGGGCTGTTTATGTCTGAAATGGCTAAATGCTTGGAGCTAATTGCGCTCAGGTAAGTGGGTGTGAAGGTGCCCCAATTCACCTTTCTTCTTAACTCATTCTCTTCTCCCTATTTAGGGTTAATTTTTAATATGATCCTATGGTTTAATTAGAGGTTTCCTTAACCAACAAAATTCTGGTTTTTATTAAAGTTTCCATCTTGTGGATTTCTTTCCTAAAATCAAACTTTCTATCATATTCAACTCTTTTGATCAAATAAGGAAACCTAGGGTTTTAACCATAGGTTTATATTAGGTCTTAACCCTAATTCTAATCGAACTACGTGGACTTTGATCCATGTATTTCGCTGCATGGTACGTAGGCGCTCTTCGTGAGGCTCAAGTCCGTTCTAGGATCCAAGCATCCTAGGTTTATTTATGTTTTCTTTTCTTCTTTTTATTTTCTGTTTTTATTTGCTTATTATGCATGGATGGATGAATGAAATATATGATATGCATGCAATTCTTGTGATGATATACTTGCTGATTTTTGTATGGAAAGATCTTGATTTAGCCCAAATGAACTGAGAGACCGAAAGGGTGACATGGGTGCCTATAGGCTTTGCCTAGAACCTTCCCATGTCATAACTTAGCCTCCGAATCCCCGATTTCTTTGGTTTTCAAAAGATTGGTTTTTGCCTTTCCTTTTTTTTATGGAGTCATTCAAATTGTTTTCCTAAAACAAACTATTTTTAGGGTTTTCCTTGTTTCCTTTAAAAAATAAGGTGGCTACTCCTTTCCTTTTTCTTTTTCAAACCCACTTTCTTTTCAATCCCTCGTGGGCCCAATTTCCGGGGTTCACAAATACATAAAACAATCCACAACAAATGTAAATTATGCATTTCTAGATGCACGCCACTCGTTGAACATTTCATTTGCTATTGCATCCCGCCACGTTTGCCATTGGTCAGATGCATCAACATATTTAATTGGATCCCCCGCTGGCTGAATATAATTCTCAGTAAAAGGGAGCTCCCTGAATGGGTCTGTCGGCATCTCTCACGTTATATGGTTGTGTAGGAGAACACATGCGACAATGATCCGGTTGTGGGTTTGCACGGGATAAAAAGAAGGACTCCTTAGAATAGCCCACCTCCGCTTAAGAAGCCCAAAGCATCTTTCTATCACATTCCTAGCACTCGAATGTTTCATGTTGAAAAACTCTTGTGGAGTGGTAGGTTGGTGACCGGTCCTTCAATCATTTAAGTGATACCGCTGGCCTCTATATGGGGCAAAAAATCCCTCCCTATTGGGATATCCAGCATCAACAAGGTAATAAGAACCTAATAAACGAACAAAGTATGATATTAGTATTGTACATACTACTAACGTCACATTATTTATATAACAATCGCTTGTAACGTACCACGAGGGACCTTAAGACCATGTCTTCTACTAACAGCATCTCTTAGTACTCGAGAATCAACTGCAGAACCTTCCCAACCTGGTAGAACAAAGGTGAATTGCATGTCTTGGGAGCATACTCCCAATACATTAGTTGCAATATCATTTTTCCTTGTTTGGTACCGAGGTTTGTCAGCCTCAGGCACATTCACCCTAATATAAGTCCCATCTAAAGCTCCCAAACAGTTCTACAAAAAGAAAGTGTATCAAAATAAAACATCAATTACTACAATCTTAAATACGACTTAACCTATTTTAACTTCTTACAATAGGCTTATTTGAAATAGGTTAATTCAATATAGATGTATTGTATTAGTGTTTGCTATATATACCTTAAACCATTTCCACCTTCCATCAGTTGAGTTTTCTGTAACAGCTTCTGGTTGTTTAAGTAAATGACTTTGCAATCGGATAACTCCCTTCAAAACTTCATTGAAATGTCTACTTATTGTCTCACCGGAACGCATGAATCTATTTATTATCACTCTATTCTTCACATGGTGAGCAAGAATGTGTACAAACAATGCAGTCATTTCCTCCACTGTCATGTGTCTAGTGTCTTTTAACTTCCCTATGGTGCGAAGCATACCACATAATTTCGAAAATGTATACCTATTCATACGCAATTGACTTATGCACGTTGTGTCATTGTGAAATATGATATTATGAAGGTTCAACATCCGGGATTCATGGGTAAAATAAGATTCCGACTTCAATACATGGTCTTTGTAATGTTTGCCAATGAGTAGGCATAATACGACTTCAAGCAAGGAAATAACATTCAATAGAGAGCGAAGACTTTCCAACATACACATAATTTCTTTCTTCTTCGACACCATCAATCTAGCCATATCTGTACATCAATAATTGAGAGACGTGGGTTGATAAACATATTGTCACTAACTAATCTTTACTACGTATAAGCATATAAATTTCAACCCACTTGAGATGCAAACCAAATTCTAATTAACCTTGTATTAAACTATTAAAAGTGTCAAAATTTGGTACAGCAATTGGGGTAAGGCTGCTAGTATAGCAATCATGGTGGAAATATAAAGGTAGAAGAAAATATTCGTATGTTTTAGCAGGGAATTCCCCACCCCAATCTTCACATAATTTGACCATTCGATCAACAATAGATTTTTGGTGGGCACAGTAAGAATATAAGGGAAAATAGAAGATGAAAATCAATTCAATGTAAGAATATAACTATTGTTATACTTACCAACATTTAATTGCACTTACCAAAATAATATATAAGTATTGTTAGTGGATTAATAGGTTTAATGCAGACGGCTGCGTCATAAGAATTCAAACTCAAACTAAAACTCAGACTCAAACTCAAGTATAGGATAATAAACCGAGCACCCACTTTACCATTGGACTTGAAAATTCATGCCAACTCGCCTTGTACATGCCAAGGCACAAACATAATTTCCTTTCTTTAAAATCTTGTTGGCACCCTTGAATTTTTGGATGACAAGACAAAAAGAACATATCAACAATCAACAACAGATTTTTGGTGTATTGGCAGGTTAACAAAATCAGAATCAACTGATTCCTCACCTGCCATGTTTAAACAACAGGGTGTGTATGGGAACCTAATCCAGAACACGATATATTCCCAAAACACAACATGAGGGAAATAAATTGCAAGGTGTCAACATCTGTTAATTTGTGAATAACCATATATAAAACCCGATAAGATACAATTATTGGACAAATGTATGCATTTGCAGGGAAGTGGACAATTTAAATTTAGATGAAATAGCAGAAAGAACTGACTCAAAAGAAATTCTTATGTTTAATGGCTTTCATGGCAATATTAGATCCATGAGGTGATCTTTTTTTACAACTCACACGGATTCCTATCAAAAAAGTAAATAATACAAGTTTGGTGGAACAACTACTCTCTCTTCACTGTGAAACTCGCATACACAGCCACTCTCTTCACCGGACGGTCACTCTTCCGTTTGGGGAGCACTCTCTTTGAGCAGTTTTAGACTTCCTTTACCCCAATTTCCCCCTTTAACAGATCACATATTAAATCTCTCCAGTTTCGGCCAAAAAAGTCACCCCTTTTATGGTTTAAATTATTTGGGGAATTTTTAATTCCAAATATTCGACTTTCATTATAAAACTACTTTCCAGAATAAATATTGTGTTTGGCTGTTGTATTTTCTCTCTTTTTGCATATCATGCTTGGTTGTATCTATTAGAAGATAATATAAACCAAACACCATTAAAATCAAACCTAGGGTAGGACTCGATTTTAGACAAACTACTACTAAGCTAACAGCAGTTCAAGGTTAAAAAGTTTTTTAGTTGCATTAGATAATATTGGACTGAACTAAATCCAGTTTACAAGTTTCCAAAGCATGCTAAATCTAAAATTATATATTCTTACGTTTTATTTCATAAAGTGTACAATGCATCAAATAGGGAAAAACAAGAGAGAGAGAGAGAGCTTTGGGAAAAACAAATATTAAACGAGTACTTTTTTTTTTTTCCTGTCCATATCATGAGATGCATATTTTTCTTCATAACTTCCCTGCACACGTAGCCTGTTCTGTATTTACTAGTCTGCCTATGTGCTACTAATTGTTGGGTTATTAATTAGATGAAATATGCTACTCGTGTGCAGATTAGACAAAAACCGAGCAGAATGAACAAATTCAGAACACATACTTGCATAGTTCTTTTGACTTTCTAGTGACAACAATGAAAAATTTACATATAAAGACTCCAAAAATAGGAAAAATAAAATTCATGAAATTTTTATTTCTACATAAATCTCTTTCACAGTGCTGAAATCAGAGCAATCACAAACTTCCAACATTTAACAATAAGGAAAGGAGGAGGTGAAGGAGAAGAGTATGAATAAGAAGATAAATGAAAATGAAAATTTTACAAGACATCTACTACACCAGCTTAATATCAAAGAACTTTTAAACATGTGCATAATATCAGTGTAGAAAAATAAGGATTTTAAAATAAATCCGTAGAAATACAAGGAAATGATAAAATAAGAAATGAATGCATGTATGAGAAGGTAGGAGTGATAGCAATTAAACATCATGTCTCAGTAAATCAAACACAACAATGTAGATCTACAAGAGAGGATAGATCTAAAAGGAGTTGTTGTGGGTCGATGCGCAAATGGGTATATCGCAAATCTGGTTTTCAAATGAAACAATAATGCATATATTGCACAATAAAGCAAGTAGATCAAAGAAATCATACCCACACAATCGATTTGTGGAAGCAGGGGTCGTTGGAGGTTAGATCGAGTTCTTCCTTCTCTCCTGATATCGTCTTCTGTTGGAGAAAAGGTACGGCTCCAGATGCAAATCATCGTATTGGGTAGGAGTCATCACAGGTTAGCAAGAAACAACACTGTAGATCAAAGAAATATTACCCACACCATCGATTTCTAGAAGCAGAGGTCGTCCGAGGTTGCGGCTGCTCTTTGTTCTCTCGCCATCGTGTATTGTGCTAGGGCTCAGATCTATATCGTGGTATAAGGGGTTGAGGCTGGACACGGTTGGGATTTTTATTTGTTGTAGTTGAGAAGCAAGGGCAAGGTTGGCAATATGGAAAGTCATAAATCACTTGCCCGGCATCATTTTTGCAAAATCGCCTCTCGCTCGTCATTCACTTGCTTGCCTTGGGTGGGAATCTGGAGTGGTGTGGGAATGGAAGTTGCCCACTTAAGGGACGTGCCAAACGGGGTAAAGGGGAATCAAACCCCTTTCCTGGGCATGATTCCCCCCAACTAAACACACCCAGAGGGGAATCGAGGTTGATCCAGGGAAAATCAAGGCCATTGTGGAGATGGAGCCGCCTAGCACAGAAAAGCAGATTCGAGGATTTCTAGGGAAAATTCAGTACATAAGCAGGTTTATTGCTAATTTGACTATAGTGTGCGAGCCGATTTTCAAGTTGCTTAAGAAAGGAGTGCCGAAGGTATGGAACGAAGAATGTCAAGAAGCTTTTGAGACTATTAAAAGGTATTTGAGTAATCCACCAATTCTAGTTCCTCCGCGACAAGGTGAGCCGTTATTGTTATACTTGACGGTCACTGAAACTGCGACGGGAGCTATGCTAGCTCAGTACCTCGAGGGGTCAAAGAAGGAAAATGCCATTTATTACCTAAGCAAGAAGATGACAGAATACGAGGTGAAGTACAATGCCATAGAGAAGGCTCGTGTGGCTTTGGTGTGGGCAACTCAGAAACTACGTCACTACATGATGTCGTATGAGGTTCTCTTGATAAGTCGTATGGATCCACTGAATTACTTGATAGAAAGGCCGGTCTTGTCCTACAGAACTGCCCGTTGGTCGATTCTTCTCAATGAATTCGACATAAAGTATGTAACACAGAAGTCAGTGAAAGGAAGTATCATTGCAGATTATCTGGCTAGCTGCCCTGTGGCATCATCAAAACAATTCAATGATCAATTCCCCGATGAGGATGTCCTAGAGATTGGAAAGAAAGTCTAGAAGGTATACTTTGATGGAGATGCAAACAAGAGAGGGTATGGGATAGGAGTCCTACTGGTCTCACTTGAAGAAGCATTCACACCCTTGGCGGTTAAGTTAGGGTTTGAAGCAACCAACAACATTGCCAAGTATGAAGCCTGCATCCTTGCGTTGGAAGCCGCACTAGAATTGGGGATCAAAGAATTAGAGGTTTTCGGAGATTCAGCACTGATTATCTGCCAGATAAAGGGAGAATGGAAGACTCGTGATGAAAAGCTACTGCCGTATCATGCCTACTTAGAAGCCTTAACTAAGGAATTTGTGGAAATAGAGTTTAATTATTTGTCGAGAAATAAGAATCAGTTCGCTGATGCTTTGGCAACTTTAGCTTCTATGGTGGAAATCCCGGATGGTGGGAATGTAAAACCGTTGGTGATAGAATGTAGAGAAAGACCTGTGTACTGCTGCTCTATTCAAGAAGGAGAGGTGAAAGATGGCCATCCTTGGTACCATGACATCATGAAGTTCATCGAAGAAAGGGAGTATCCGGAAGGAGCATCCCGTATTGATAGGAGAACACTAAGGAGGCTAGCAAGTCACTATGTTTTGTGTGGAGGAAAGCTATACCGAAGGTCATATGACGGGGTACATCTGTTGTGTGTCACTGAGGAAGAAGCCAAACGTCTTGTTAGTGAAATCCATGAAGGAGTTGGAGCACCGCACATGAATGGTTATATGCTAGCTATGAAAATCATGAAGTTGGGTTACTATTGGTCTACAATGGAGAGAGATTGTTATGCACATGTTAAGAAGTGTCACAAGTGTCAAGTCTTTGCTAATGGACAACACTTGCCTTCCATGCCTTTGATAAGCATGTCGTTACCATAGCCTTTTGCAGTGTGGGGAATAGATATAATTGGCAGATTAAGCCGAAAGCCTCCAATGGGCATGAATACATCTTGGTGGCTATTGATTACTTCACTAAGTGGGTAGAGGCAGCATCTTTCAAGACCCTGAATGCTAAGAAGGTAGCACAGTTCATATAGCTCAACATCATTTATAGATATGGGGTACCCCATGAGATTATTTCAAATAATGGTCAGCACTTTCAGAAAGAAACCAAGGAGCTTTTGCAGAAATACAACATAGTGCACCATCTATCCTCCCCTTATCGCCCGCAGACTAATGGAGCCGTGGAGGCCGCCAACAAAAATGTTAAGAAGATACTGCAGAAAACAGCGGACACTTACACTGATTGGCATGAGAAGTTACCCTTAGCCTTGTGGGGCTAGAGAACATTCGTAAGGTCGTCAACAGGGGCTACCCCCTATTCTTTAGTGTATGGGATGGAGGCTGTTTTGCCTATTGAGTTGGAGGTACCGTCATTACGGGTTGCCATGGAGAGTCAGATAGCAGAAGCGGATTGGGTTAAGAACCGTTATGATGAGTTGGCATTGCTAGATGAAAGGCGATTGAGGGCCTTATATCATGTGCAGGGATATCAGCGAAGGGTTGCGAGAGCATTCAACAAGCATGTCAAAGACCGAGGTTTGAAGAAAGGGGATTTGGTGTTGAAAGAAATCAGAGCTCCAATTTTTGATCCACGAGGAAAGTTCAAGCCAAGTTGGGGTGGCCCGTATGTTATTAAAGAGATATTGCCAGCAGGGGCTGTTTGCCTCATAGATTTGGATGGGATTGAGTTCGCTCGTCCTACCAATTTGGATCAATTGAAAAAGTATCATGTATGAGTCCTGCTAGGTTGAAAACCCATAAGGGCGGCCTAGGCAAAAATTAAGGCATTTGAACTACGAGGGCCTGATTCCCCATTCCTATAAAAAATAAAAAATAAAAAAAATAAAAAAAAAAGAAGAAAAATAGAAAAAAGAAAAAGAAAAAAAGAAGAACAAGAAAAAAAAAAGGAAAAAGAAAAGAAAAGAAAAAAAAAGGATGGGGATACGTAGGCAACCCATAAAGTTACCTTGGGTGCGGTCTAAACAACACCACAACAACAAATCTCAAAATTAAATTATTATTGGCAATTCATTTAGAACTAATTGATTGACATAACAATTTATTGGTGTTAAATAAAGAACTATTGACATGCCATAGATATCCTATTTCTAAAGTCTTCAAGTCCTTTTGATTTTCTTCAGAGTCTCTTGGATTGCTTTCTTCTCCTTTCTTTCAAGTCTTCGCTTCTTTCGCAAGTCATGAGCATGTGCTGCTTCCACTGCTTCCAGAATGTCTTCCCTACAAAATCCAAGTCTTGTGTCCTTGATAAGGTCATAAATCCTTTCCCTGCGTAGGGTTTCTCTGTTAGGATTATGCCCTAGAGCCAATCATAGAGATGATTGTTTAGGGATTAGGAACAATCAATTGATTTCATTTATATATGTCACATTTATTATTGATTTAATAAAAGGGCTTATTCTATTATGTTTATATGCATCATTTATATTTACATAATATGTCCATGGAGTTAGAGTTGAGAATATGAAATTACAAAGGGTTGTAATTTTGAGACTCTAAATATATCTCTGTACTAAACTCCTAAATCATTTCTAGTTGAAGGTTCACTATGATGGACAGTAATGAACCATAGGACTAGCACTTGTTAGGTTAACTCTATAGGAGGATAGCTAGTCTCAAGCTATTTGTGTGGAGACACTACAACCAACAAGTGGGTGCCTATTATAAGAATAGGTACACTGAATGTGACCAAAGATATGAGATAAACTGAATGGAGTTTTAACCAGCCTGTCAATCAGTTTCTCATTGTTATAGTGGTACAAGTAATCCTTAGACCTGAGACACCATGGTTGTCTTTTACATGTAGCTTTAGAAGTTTGATAACACTAAGTGCAGATCCTATTCAGGGGTCTGTAAGGGTGTTCATTGGCCCTACTGCTATGTGTGTGAAGGCATGTGAGTGATCAACAAGGAATCCATCACTCTCAGGAAAAAGAGAGTGAATGTCTCATACAGCATTCATTGAATATAACTCATTAAATCCATGGGCCCATGGTAGAATGAATATGGAAAGGAGTTTCCATAAGTTCATCATTGAGTTGATATTAATGAATGAGTATAAAGTAATTGAACTAGGGACTTGACAGACTTCCATGTCCTATTAGTTCAATTGGAGACATTGTGTTGATGGAAGGATGGAATTGTAACCTGTAAACTATAACAGAAGGGTTATTTGTAAATGACTATTCACCTCATTAAGGACCACACCATGAGCCATATGCTAGGTGTTACTTATGGTTAGTAGAAGCCCTAATTGATATAAATGAGTTATAATCAATTAGGGAATTGAAAGGAGTTTCAATTAGACCTTTAATGGAAAGTGTTCCATTGTGCACAACTTGTGCTGTTCCTACTACTTGATGATGTGAACCCAATGGGTCACACACTGATCATGCTAAGAGAGCTTGATTGTCTATGAGAGAAAGGGTATAAGTGATTAAAGAAAAGTTCTTTAAGGGGCTAATTTGTATTTGATGCAAACTAGTAGACTAATTGTGTAATTAAGAGTAATTACACAAATTAGATTAGGGTTTGGAATCCCCCCTTGGCCAGCCCTATTAGTGGGCTATATAATGCCCACTATAAGGTGATAACATCATCACAATCACTCCTTCCCAAGGGCTGGCTGGAAAAATTACAGCTCTCCCTCTCTCTCTCTCTCCTTCTTCTCCACCTCTAGCAACCATAAGGAAGAAGAAGGAAAAGACAACAAGCTCTAGCTAGGTGTGGATACCGTTGGAGGCAGCACACTTGGGCTGCTCATTCACCGCTATCCGGAGACAAAGCTTGGAGCAAAAAGGAGAAGACAAAGCTGGGAGCATAAAGGAGAAGAAATTAATCAACTGTAAGTAATCCCAACTCTCTTGGTAGTTAGGGTTTATGTTTTTGTATTATGCATAATCGGATTCATGGGTTTGGGAATCGTAGGAAAATTTTAATTCCGCCCTTTGTAGTTTTCCTCCCTAGTTAGATTCCCAACATTCTCTTTCACCCAAGCTATTTTTCAACTATGTCTTGTATTCAGGGCTCATGGCATAAGGCCCATCAGTGTTTTCAATTCGAGTTAGTTTCAGCTGGTCAGTCCATCTAGTCTTGGCTCGGCTAACCATTGTGGGGCCCATAGGTTCAACAGAATGATTGAATACCACAGAAGTAGGTATGGTTTGCATGGCACCTATCTGACGAAGGATTCTTGAGGTCCAATAGAATGAAGTTGATCTCAACCCTATGAGCTTGACCATAGCACACCCAGAAGTTTGGAGAAGAATTTGTTCCTTGCATCCCCATATAAAGACAAACCACTTAATATTTCGCCATGAGAGCGTTTGGAAGTAGCCTAACCATTCCCTCAAAGAAAATTGACCAGGGAGTTCAACTCGACGGCAACAATAATGTTGAGATTTGTATGGATTAATGGTGGTAGGAGATAAGAAGTTAAGCCTTTCAAGAAGCCACATCTGCAGTAGAATGGGGCTCCCTCCTAGTGGGGCTTGGGGGTTATCATGGATTTTGTCTAAATGATTCAGGGTTTCAGCTAGCACCATGGGAATTAGGTTGTTATGTTCAAGAAGAAAAGGAATCAGTTCACATATTTGAATAGGGACATAGAGAGTCCCCGTGGAGATAAGGAAGCGACCAATCAAGCAAAAAGCAAGAATATGTTGAGTAGTAAGGTTGAAATTCAAGGTACCTTTGCTATCATGAGCCAAAAAGGAAGTTGCTATTTCCATGAGATTCACCATGTGATTCTTCACAAATATGGAGACCTCTTGTTAAGAAATCCCAAGGAAGTTGGAGAAGGAAATCAGGTAACTTGAGCGTGGAGTAGGGAGGATGAAAGGTCCTACAGGTGAAATTCCATACAAAGCACAAAATTCCTCCATTGTTGGGCATAGCTCTTCATAGTTGAAATGGAATACATGAAGTTGGGGATCCCAAAAGTATGTAGCAGCAGCAAGAAGAGTGGCTTCGAGCCTCACATGCATCAAAGAGAACAATGGATCCAAGTAGTAGCGCTTGAACTCCTTCCTTGCCTCCGCACTCATAACATTCAGAAAATCACTTAAGAACTTGTCTAGGGCTTCCATAACTTGCTCTCAATGAATATAAGTAGGGTTTGAGACCCCTTGGATGTGCTTTTATAGGAAAAAATTCGGAAATCCGTGTTTTAGAAGGAAGGAATCCGTCAAAATAGGAAGTTTCCTAAAAAAATAGGCGAAACTCCGCTTCGGGCTCGGGTGACCACCCAGGCCTGGGTGGTCACCCGAGGCCGCTGCTTTGTTTCGCCCATTTTTGCCCTAATATGCCTTTGTTTGGCCCTTTTGTGATGTTTTGACTCTTTTGTGCTTGATTTAAGGCCATTTTTCACACAATACAAAATCATATCATTACAATAAAGTTCAAACATAGATTCATCAAGTATCCATAATAGGAGTTCAAGGGTGGGAATTGAAATTCCTAATTAGTACATGACAAGAAGATAATAAGTTCCAAACATTCCTAACATGAAGTGAGTGAAACTCAATGATTTCCCGTGGGCCTTCTCTTTCGACTTGGCCCAGCTCCATCATGCCCTGAACGAGGTGCTCTAGGAGGGGGCATATCCTATGATAGACAGGATGATGATGCCTGTTGCAAGGAAAGATAATGGGTTAGTAGGGTAATGGTGCCAATCCTAGTTGAAAATTAATAAAGATGATCACTTACTTGGGGATTCAAGCGTGCTTCTAGAATTGAGTTCTCTAAACTCATTCGCACAAGATCCCTCCTTAATCCTTCATTGAGTTCAATGCATTCCTGGGCGTACTCCTGTGGAACCTAGGAGAGTATGAACATGGTTAATAATAATGAAAGAATCTAATTTCAAGAAGGTAAGAGTTTAGAACTCACATTCTCATAATATGGATCGATCTTGGGATATTCATCGAATGGTGGATGGGTAATGTCAGTCTTCACAAATTTCATCCCACTGCACAAGTTTACATACCAATTTAGTTGTGGGAGGGGTGGAGGTTGATTTCCTTCAAGGTCTTCGTCCTCATCATTGTAAGTCATCCCAGTAGCAGATCCAACTGTGGAGCTGTGTCCCCTTGCCCGTCGGCCCTAAAATTCAAATGCTTGTCAAGAAAAGTCTTTCTTATGATCTCAAAAAGAATTTAAGAGTTTGGGGAGCTCACCCCTTGAGGTGGGAGGCCAGTGACCCTAGGATTCATCAGATATTGTCGACAAAAGGTAGTGTATTCTATGCGAGGGGAGGTGAATCCCTCAGCATCCCAACCCCTCAGAGCCTCTTCTAGTTCATCCCCTACTAGGTGGCTAATATGCCTCATGTTCTTTGGTAGCATGGAAGGTGTCACAGCTACATTCATGTTTCCGTGGACTTGTCTCAAGACTCGCTCCCCAAGATACCAGCATCTACTTGTGGGGCCTTCAAAAAGGACCCTTTTGCTTGTCAACTCCAAACAAGAGGAGTACTTCTCGGGTAGCCTATACTCCCACAGCCTTCACGGATCCCATTCCGCCTGTTGAGTTTAAAATGAGAAATGAGAAAAAAGATAAAAAGGTAAAAAGAGAAAGAAAGATTTTACCATATCAGCAATCAAGCTGGCAAGATATGCCCTTGCATGGGCATAATCATGTCGGTTGGAGGCTTTTGTAGCCAAGCAAGATGGAGCGTAATTCTGAAGGATGGGCCATGACATGGCATCACTAGCAAGAGTTGGGTGGCACATGTTCAGGTACTCGTAGTACCATATCTGTGGAAAATCAAAGAAATAGAAGAAATCATGTTTCGGGAAATAATAGAGAATTGAATGTTCTTTGTTACCTCCCAAACGAAAGGAAGTCCTCCAAAGTTCTTTGCAACTCCTCGGGACATGTCAGTCATGGAGCGATACATGGTTGCAAAAGCAGCCCCACCCCAATTATATCTTCCAATCTTGTTTACATCTTCTATGCTAGCTAGCAACTCTAGTCGAGCCATGTTATTAATGCCCACAAAGAAGGTACATGAAATCATGTAGAGCAAGAAAGCTCTCACAATGTATTGGGGATCCGTCCCATCACTCTCTTCCACAATGGCAAAAGTGTTGTAGAGCCAAGTACGGCGCACACCTTTTGGGCTTAACTCCGCTTCCACCCCGAGTAGAGCCACTATATAGTTTTGATCCATGTTGGCATGTTCATAGTATTCCAAGTGCTTGCCTTTCAAGCTCAACCTAGTTATCATGGTGAAGTCCTTAGGAGTCATGGTCATCTCCCCGAAGTTGAAATGGAAAGTGTTGGTGGTATCCCACCATAGCTCTGTCAAGGCAAACAATGCTTGCCTATCCCATTGTTCGTTCCATAGAGCATCTAGGAAGGGCCCAAAACCCGCCTTCTTTATTATCTTGCGAGCACGTGGTTGGGCATGTTCCATATGTCTCCACCATGAGATGAGCCCCTTCATTGATGTCCTTGTACGGAGACTTTGGAAATCGAGCTATTTCAAAGGATTGTGTATTGAGTTAGCATTGAAAACATAGAGATATTGGGCATACATTGGTAATTGATTTCAAAAAGTCTTTCCAAAAGTCTTAAAATATGGGTTTTGATTCATGAAATGAATTAGAAATGAATGCCCATGACTTTGTGTATTCAAATTCATTGATTTTGTAAGGATTGAACATGGTTTTGTCTTTCGGGCATTTTATCGAACACTTGGTGTGTGACTTGTTTTCAAGCATTGAAATGAAAGATTTTGTATACCAAATCCTTGCCAAGACCATTTGACTTTATACTACAATGAAAACTTATTGATTTTCCAAGAATTGAACATATTTTTGTCTCTTTGGCATTTTATCAAACACTTGGTGGGCATCTTTTCTCAAGCATTGGGAAACAAGCTTTTTGCACATTCAATCCTTGCCAAATCAATGAACTTGGCTTAACAATGATAGAAACAATCAAAAGAAGATCATGGGAATGCATTTTATCCAATAGAAATCAAGATTTCAAGATAAACATGTTAAGTTGGGAAGAACTAACCTCATGTTGGGAATGGAGGTATGAAAGATGCTTCTTGGGTTCAAGCAACACCTTGTCTTGGGATGCATCATAGATTGGTGCCTTGTATGTATTCTTGATCACATAGTATGGATACTTGATGTTGGAATCATTGCTAGAAGCCATTGTTAATGGTTGAGCTTGTATGTAAGAAAAATGGGTTTGATGAGAAAGATGATGAATTTGATCTTGCAAGTTGATGATTGATGCTTGTTGTTGTTGTTGAATGACTTGTTCTTGATGCTATTTCATGCACACAATTTGATTTGAAAGTGCAACTTTGATTGAGAATGTGTATATGAGAATTGGAAGAAAGATGGAGTGAATTTCTAGAGAGAGAAGCTCTCAAATTCGAGCTTGGTGGCATGAATGCACAAATGGGGGGTCAAGGGTTTAAAAGCCCTCAAAACTGGAGACACCAGCCTCGGGTAACCGCCCAGCCTGGGGCGGCAAGCCGCCTAGGCTTAGGCGGCAACCCACCTGCAGCCAGGTGGTCAACCTCCCTTACTCGCTCCGCTTCGCTCATTTGGCCTTTGCTCGCCAATTCGCGCTTTTGAACCTTCTTTGAGATACAATCTCAAGCTTATTTTGAGTTGAAAAATGAGTGGATATCTTGATATTGTTTAGCATGGAATGTTTTGAAATGGATTGCATTGGTGGCCTTTGTACGGGCATGGCATGCTAATAGGGTTGAACAACCCTCTCTATGCATATGGTTTTTGATCATTAGGGATGAATTCCCTTCTATGTCACTATGATTCGTTGTCATTTGGGATAAAGATACTTTCCCTATGTGCATGTGAATGATGGTTTTCATGAGATGAATGTGTCTCCTATATGAGTTGATGTTTGAGTTGAGGCATGAATAGCCTCCATGTGAGATGACTTGGTCAACTTGTTGAGTGTTGGTAAGTAGAAGCTTAACTTTGTCTTGATGACTTAGTAAGAGAAAGATGCAATCTTTCTCATGTTACATGCTTACCTTGATAGCTTGAAAGATGCAATCTTTCTCATGATATGTGTTTACCTTGATGGTTTGAGTATGAGAAGGACGTGATCTTTCTCACACTATGTGTTCACCTTGAGAATTTTGATATGAGAAGGATGCAATCTTTCTCATGTCACATGTTTACCTTGATAGTTCCAAAGATGCAATCTTTCCTGTGGTATGTGTTTACCTTGATGATTTGAGCAAGAGAAGGACGTGATCTTTCTCGTGTTATGTGATCACCTTGACATTTGAATGATAACCTTGATGGTTTGAACATGAGAGGGACGCGATCTTTCTCGTGTTACATGATAACCTTGATGATTTGAATATAAGAAGGATGTATCTTTCTCATGTTTTGAGATAGCCTTGATGGCATAGTTTTACCTTGTATTATTCACCAGAGCCATTGGTGTAGTATGGGAAGATCTTTCATCGAACGCAGATTCGGTGTAAGCTATAGATACCTCGTATTATTCACCAGAGCCATTGCTGTAGTATGGGAAGACCTTTCATCGAATGCAGATTCGATGTAAGCTATGGATACCTCGTATTATTCACCAGCGTGACTGGTGTAGTATGGGAAGACCTTTTATCGAACGCAGATTTGGTGTAAGCTATAGATACCTCGTATTATTCACCAGCATGACTGGTGTAGTATGAGAAGACCTTTCATCGAACGTAGTTCGATGTAAGCTGTGGATACCTCATCTTGTCCCCCAGTGAAACTGGTATACAGTATGAGAAGAGTTCTGTAGAACTTATAAGGAGTACCTTTGTGTTTGTGTATGATGAATTCGAAGAATTCAATGATATGATCACTCTCTTTTCCCCAGTGGGTGTTGATGAAATCAATTCCCTAGGCAAAAATGGGTTGTTCTTTTTGTCATTGGTTCGTAAGTGAAACTTGTTCACCAATGAGGGGCTTCTGTCACACCCCATTTTTGCCACCTTAGCTAGGGTTTGTCATTTCATGTGTCTTTTTGTTTCCTTTTTGAGTCTAGTCTTTTGCATTGAGTTTCTAGGGTCCTGAGGATGGTGTGTATGAATTTTGGTTCGATTTGGAGTTGATCTTGAGGGTTAATAAGAACTTTTGTGACTTGAGGGGCATAATCGTCTTTTAGGCCACAAACTTTCCATTTAACCTTGAAATGATCTCCAAGTTTCCAATTAGTGTTCATATGGTGGCATTTGAGGTATTTATGGGTTCAATTCAATGAATTAATGGTTCAGGATTAGAATGGCTCAACAAGGCTCAGGTTGGTTAAGAGACCTATTTCAGGTTAGCTCGAATTGGCTCATAATTTTCACTCCATGACTATCCATTTGACTTTGATTAGTCTTAATTTCATCCCCAAATGTGTTTAGAGAGGTTGAATTTCGAATTGGAAAGTATTCGGTGTGACCCTATGTGCATACCTAAGCTAAGCGATGGTGAGGCATAGCGGTTAACCACCTTTGTAGGACCCAACCATGCATCCATGGCTAGGGTTTCTTGCCCTCAAGTGACTCAAATTACATTCTCCTTCGAAACACAGTCATTTTGGCTTTCGTTTCGTCAAAATCGAAGTTGATTTGGGCCCTGAAACACATTTGGAAGTCGAAAGGGTCAAAAAATGGGCTGAAGCTGACATGGCCTCGGGTGACCACCCAGGCCTGGGCGGCTAGCCGCTTGGGCCCAGGTGGCTAGCCGCCCAGCCCTAGGTGGTCACCCGAGCCACTTTCCTTTTTTGAGTCTTGACGCAGCTCCCTCCCTATTTCCTCGGATTTGCTCGCCTCTAGCCGCCATTTAACTCTATTTTCAGCCCTATTTGACCTACTTGAGCCCCAAGGGAACCTCTAAGAGCCCTTGGATCAATACCTAGGGTTTTAATCCCAACCATTGAGGGTTTCCCCTCAAACCCTATAAATACCCCCTTATACTTCAGCAATAGGGGAGGCAATTTTCTGAAGTGGGAGGCACATTGGAGGCTATGACAGCCATCCTTAGGGTAGTTTAACCTAAGCTTTAAGTGAGAGAGTGAGAGAGAGAGCTTGAAGGAGGTCTGGAGTTTGACTTGAAGGCTTGAAGGAAGGAACTCCCAGCAGTACACAAGAGAAGGAGGACTCTCTACAGTAGCAACCATAGGTATACCCTCTCTTCTCCTCTTCTCTCTTTTAAAGTTAGGGTTTTTTTGCATAAAATAGCATTATTTCATGTTCAAGCTTATATCTTTATCATATGGTGATGCTTCTAGTGGTTAGAATGCATGATTAGGATATTATTTATGACTGGTTTTGCATGATATAATGTCATTCCATGTGATTTTATATGTGGTTGTGATTTTAGGGTTTCTAGTGTCTTTTTTAGGGGTTTCCCATTGAATAGCTATTATTGCATGTTCAAGCTAGCATTTTTATCATGTGTGGATACTTTTGTGAGTTAATATGCATGATTATAATCTTGTTCATGGTCATTTTTACATGCTAGAGGGCTGTTTAATGTGATTTCATGCATAGTTGCAATTCTAGGGTTTCCTTAGTGCTGAAATTGGTTTGCTGCATGAAATAACTCTTTTGCACATTAAAGCTTATGTCTTTATCATGTCTTGTTGCTTCTATTAGCTAGTATGCATGTTTAGGATGATATTCATGGGCTGTTTAGTATGCTAGGATGCTATTCCATGTGATTTACTGCATGTTTGGGACCTTAGGGTTTCCTTAGTGCTGAAATTGGTTTTTTGCATGAAATAACTCTTTTGCATATTAAAGCTTATGTTTTTATCGTATTTTGTTATTTCTATTAGCTAGTATGCATGTTTAGGATCATATTCATGGGCTGTTAGGTATGTTAGAGGGTTATTTCATGTGATTTTATGCAGCATTGTGATTCTAGGGTTTTTATCATCCTTGTGTGGGTTTAGTTGCATATAGCATGATAGCTTAGGGTTATTCTCTAGTTTTTCTTCATAGTTTCTGCATATGTGGTGCATGTTAGATAAATATGATATTTTTACATACTTAGTAGTTGGTTTTAGGGTTGCTTGCATGTTATTGCATATAGGGTTGAGTTAGGGTTTACTTTATTTCGCGATTCGTGTTGTTTACATGACTTATGAAGGATCTTGAGCCTTATCTTCAATTCTGTCCAGATCTGTTATTTGTCCTTGGTATGATATTTTGAGCATGTGTTAGCCTATGTTTAAGCATGATAATTGCTTGATTGGAACCTAGCTTGGTTGGTTGGTATTCTTGGTATGTTTTGCATGCAAATTGTAGGTGCTTTGACAGGTACAACAGGTGCAACTCCCCCACCAATGTGGGGTGGTTATTTTGGCTATTGCAAGATGAATCTTGCAAATAAAGTAATTATCCTATGCAATAGGGTGGTTATTTTGACAGGTTGCTTTCGCTTAAAGGTAAGTAGGGTATGAGGGTGCCCCAATTCACCCTTCTTTCCTTTCCATGAAACTTTCCCTTTCTCCTTCCTAGGGTTATTTCTTAATAGAAGGGTATGGTAGATTCTATGGTATCCTTTCATAAAAATACCTTTTAAATCAAAGTTTCCATCTTTATTAAATTCCGTATTTACTAAAGATCTTTTGAGAATCATTTATTTTTGGAAACTTACCATGTTTTTCTTGAAAGGAAACTTAGGGTTTACCATAGGTCTCTATTAGGTTATAACCCTATTCCCTTTCGAACTACGTGGACTTTGATCCATGTATTTCCATACATGGTACGTAGGCGCTCTTCGTGAGGTTCAAGTCCACCCTAGGATACTAAGTATCCTAGATTTTCTCTCCCCTCTTTCTTTTTTCTGTTTTTCTTTTATTTAATTGATTATATGAATGAATGAATGGATGAAATGCATGCTGTCTTTTTTATGATAATTGTTGATTTGTGTGTGATTAAAACTTTGATTTAGCCCAATTAAATTAAGAGACCGTTTGGGGCAATATGGGTGCCTATAGGCTTTGCCTAGAACCTTCCCATATCGTAACTTAGCCTCCGAATCCCGATTTCTTTGGTTTCCAAAAGATCTTTTGCCTTACCATTTTTAAACATGGAGTCATTCTTTTGTTTTCCTAAAACAAAACTGTTTTTAGGGTTTTCCTTGTTTCCTTTAAAAAAATAAGGTGGCGACTCCGTTTTTTTTTTCAAACCTAAGGCCCATTTTCTTTTAACCCCCATTGTGTGGGCTGTTAGGATTATGCCCTAGAGCCAATCATAGAGATGATTGTTTAGGGATTAGGAACAATCATTTGATTTCATTTATGTATGTCACATTTATTATTGATTTAATAAAAGGGCTTATTCTATTATGTTTATATGCATCATTTATATTTACATAATATGTCCATGGAGTTAGAGTTGAGAATATGGAATTACAAAGAGTTGTAATTTTGAGACTATAGATATATCTCTGTACTAAACTCCTAAAGCATTCCTAGTTGAAGGTTCACTATGATGGACAGTAATGAACTATAGGACTAGCACTTGTTAGGTTGACTCTATAGGAGGATAGCTAGTCTCAAGCTATTTGTGTGGAGACACTACAACCAACAAGTGGGTGCCTATTACGAGAATAGGTACACTGAATGTGACCAAAGATATGAGATAAACTGAATGGAGTTTTATCCTGCCTGTCAATCAGTTTCTCATTGTTATAGTGGTACAAGTAATCCTTAGACCTGAGACACCATAGTTGTCTTATTCATGTAGCTTTAGAAGTTTGATAACACTAAGTGCAGATCCTATTCAGGGGTCTGCAAAGGTGTTCATTGGCCCTACTGCTATGTGTATGAAGGCATGTGAGTGATCAACAAGGGATCCATCACTCTTAGGAAAAAGAGAGAGAATGTCTCATATAGCATTCATAATATAACTCATTAAATCCATGGCCATGGTAGGATGAATATGAAAAGAGTTTCATGAGTTCATCAATGAGTTGATATCTATGAATGAGTATAAAGTAATTGAACTAGGGACTTGACAGACTTCCATGTCCTATTAGTTCAATTGGAGACATTGTGTTGAAGGAAGGATGCAATTGTAACCTATAAACTATAACAGAAGGGTTCTTTGTAAATGACTATTCACCTCATTAAGGACCACACCATGAGCCATATGCTAGGTGTTACTCATGGTTAGTAGAAGCCCTAATTGATATAAGTGAGTTATAATCAATTAGGGAATTGGAAGGAGTTCCAATTAGACCCTAAATGGAAAGAGTTCCATTGTGCACACCTCGTGCTATTCCTACTACTTGATGATGTGAACCCAATGGGTCACACACTGATCATGCAAGAAGGGCTTTAAAGTCTATGAGAGAAAGGGTTTTAGTGAATAAAGAATAGTTCTTTATGGGCCCATTTGTATTTGATACAAATAATAGGGGTTAATGTGCAATTAAGAGTAATTACACATAACCCTATTAGGGTTTCTTCCCCATGGCCAGCCCCCTTTAGTGGGCTGCCTATATAAGTCACACTTATGTGTGACATGGCATAATAGGCTTGCACAATAAACCCTAGCCGTCCAGCCCCTTGGAGGCTCTCTTCTCTCTCTCTCTCTTCTCCACCTCTAGCAACAACAAGGAAGAAGAAAGAAAAGGCTTGAAACTCTAGCTAGGTGTGGATACCGTTGGAGGCAGCACACTTGGGCTGCTCATTCACCACTGTCCGGAGTAGAAGCTTGGAGCAAAACGGAGAAGACAAAAATCTTGTAAGTGTTCTAACCCTCTTCGTAGTTAGGGTTTGATTTTGTGTTATGCATAGTTAGATTCATGGGATTGGGAATCGTAGGAAAATTTTTTTATATTCCGCACTTCTATTTTTCCCTCTTGTTCGATTCCCAACATGGGCCCGCTTTCCGGGGTCCACAAAGGGTGCTAGATATTAGAATCTTGCTATACAGACCTACCTTTAATGGCTACTTTATCAAAGAAGGGGAGGATTTTCCGTTCTGTGGATTCCCCGAACCATCCATTAATAAAGCAACCAAGATCAGGGTTCCAGGGTTTAAGATATTTTTCACCGAGTGGTATCCAATCACTGCTGCAATAGTTGATAATGAAGCAATCAAAGATGACTATTGGGAAGAGAAAAGTGAAGACTGGGTAGAACAGATGGATTCGGAAGCTATGGTCACAATGTTTTAGGATATGGTTCTTGCTTTGGAAGAATCGGATTTTGAGTGTTCTTCAATTCACCATGTAACCATGCCGCTCCTTAATTGGTATCTTGAAGAGGGTGCCATTATGAAAATTCTTGGGGGCAAGGATCTCGACCTACCTGATAGTAGCTTGTAGATTCCTTTAGTAGTACTATCTAGTTTTTCTTTCCAACTAAAATGTGTCCGCCTAGCCTACCTTGTGGAGTTAGGAGTCGTTTCCTAGTTGTGGCACATCTGTTTTCTTTTCTTTGTCTTTGTTAGTTTAGTTAATAAAGTATGTCTCTTTTTATTATTTGCAGTGTTTCCTTTCTCTCTTCTATGGATATCTATGGCATGGATATAGATCCCAGGAATGATGTCCCTCCGAAGCTCGTCGAGCAAAGAAAAAGGGGTGTTACCGAACCTAACATGGATGAATTGGAATCAATCAATCTAGGGACAGATAAATTGCCAAGGATAATTAAAATTGGGATAACTCTCTCGCCTGTTGAAAAAGAAAAATTGATAATACTTCTAAAAGCCAATATAGAGGCCTTTGCATGGTCTTATGAAGACATGCCCGGCATTGATCCAGATATTGTACAACATTACGTCCCCACTAATCCCGCTAAAAAGCCTATAAAGTAGAAATTGAGAATACTAAAACCAGAATGGGCTTTGAAAGTAAAAGAAGAGGTAACTAAACAATTAGACACAGGTTCCTCTAAGTTGTGGAGTACCCTGAATGGTTGTCTAACATAGTGTTGTTGGGAATCGAACAAGAGGGAAAAATACAAAGGCGGAATATAAAAATTTTTCCTACGATTCCCAATCCCATGAATCTAACTATGCATAATACAAAATCAAACCCTAACTACGAAGAGGGTTAGAACACTTACAGTTTGAATGTCTTCTCCTTTTTGCTCCAAGCTTTGAATCCAGACAGCGGTGAATGAGCAACCCAAGTGTGCTGCTTCCAACGGTATCCACACCTAGCTAGAGCTTCAAGCCTTTTCTTTCTTCTTACTTATTGTTGCTAGAAGTGGAGAAGAGAGAGATAGAGAAAAGAGAGCCTCCAACTCTTTGGACGGCTAGGGTTGGGAGTGTGCAAGCATTATGCCATGTCACACATAAGTGTGACTTATATATGCAGCCCACTAAAGGGGGCTGGCCATAGAGAAGAAACCCTAATAGGGTTATGTGTAATTACATTTAATTACACATTAACCCCTATTATTTGTATCAAATACAAATAGGCCTATAAAGAACTATTCTTTATTCACTAAAACCCTTTCTCTCACAGACTTTAAAGCCCTTCTTGCATGATCAGTGTGTGACCCATTGGGTTCACATCATCAAGTAGTAGGAATAGCACGAGGTGTGCACAATGGAACTCTTTCCATTTAGGGTCTAATTGGAACTCCTTCCAATTTCCTAATTGATTATAACTCACTTATATCAATTAGGGTTTCTACTAACCATGAATAACACCTAGCATATGGTTCATGGTGTTGTCCTTAATGAGGTGAATAAGTATCTAACAAAGAACCCTTCTGTTATAGTTTATAGGTTACAATTACATCCTTCCATCTACACAATGTCTCCAATTGAACCAATAGGACATGGAAGTCTGTCAAGTCCCTAATTCAATTACTTTATATTCATTCATAGATATCAACTCATTGATGAACTCATGAAACTCTTTTCATATTCATCCTACCATGGCCATGGATTTAATGAGTTATATTATGAATACTATATAAGACATTCTCTCTCTTTTTCCTGAGAGTGATGGATTCCTTGTTGATCACTTACATGCCTTCATACATATAGCAGTAGGGCCAATGAACACCCTTGTAGACCCCTATAAGGATTTGCACTTAATGTTATCAAACTTCTAAAGCTACATGCATAAGACAACTATGGTGTCTCAGGTCTAAGGATTACTTGTACCACTATAACAATGAGAAACTAATTGACAGGCAAGTTAAAACTCCATTCAGTTTATGTCATATCTTTGGTCACATTCAGTGTACCTATTTCATTAATAGGCACCCACCTGTTGGTTGTAGTGTCTCCACACAAATAGCTTGAGACCAGCTATCCTCCTATAAAATCAACCTAACAAGTGCTAGTCCTATGGTTCATTATTGTCCATCATAGTGAACCTTCAACTAGGAATGCTTTAGGAGTTTAGTACAGAGATATATCTATAGTCTCAAAATTACAACTCTTTGTAATTCCATATTCTCAACTCTAACTCCATGGACATATTATGTAAATATAAATGATGCATATAAACATAATAGAATAAGACCTTTTATTAAATCAATAATAAATGTGACATACATAAATGAAATCAAATGATTGTTCCTAATCCCTAAACAATCATCTTTATGATTGGCTCTAAGGCATAATCCTAACAAGTGCCTGTGCCTAAAAAAGATGGAAAAGTGCTAATATGTGTGGAATTCTGTGACCTTAATGCTGTAAGCCCTAAGGATGATTTCACTCTATCGCATATTGATGTGTTAGTGGACAGTACAGTAGGCTATGCTCTTCTCTCCTTCATGGACAGGTTTTCAGGTTACAACTAGATAAAGATGGCACCTCAAGATATGGAAAATACGACTTTTATCACGCAATGGGGGATGTATTGCTACAAGATAATGCCTTTTGGCTTGAGAAACGCCGCGGCTACTTACCAAAGAGCTGCTACGACCCTATTGCATGATATGATCCACAAAGAAGTAGAGGTGTATGTGGACGACATGATAGCTAAATCTGTAGATCAGGAAGGACATTTCGCTGCATTGGAGAAGTTCGTAGAACGAGCAAAGAAGTACAACCTCCAATTGAATCCTCAAAAGTGTGTCCTTTGGAGTCACCGCAAGAAAGTTGCTAGGCTTTATTATCACTCAGAGGGGAATCGCTTTAATATATAGTACATACTAGAAGGTTACTATGGGCAACCCAAGACTTACTTTTTATCATCCACTTATTTTAAACTTTTTAAGATTTTATAAAAAATATAAAATGTTTCATGAAAAATATAAGTCCACGAGAAAACATCATTTTAAACAACTCTGTAAAATAAAGATTTTTCAAAATTTATTATTTAAGTGAAATTTTTAACCATTTATAGGCTTTCTATAAAATGAAATAGAGATTCTAAATGGCCCAAAAATCCATTTAAAGATAGATTTCGAAAAAAAAAAATTCTTTTACAAAATTGTTCAAAATGATATTTTCTAGTGGACAATGCATCAATTTTTATTTAAACTTTTCATATTTTTTCTAAAATTTTGAAAAGTTTAAAATAAGTAGATAATAAAAAGTAAGTCCTAGTGCCAATAGAGACATCCTAATAAATTAATAATGGAAAATTACATTGACCTCCCTTGAGGTTTGGTGAAATTACATTGACCCCCCTAATATTTCAAACATCACATTGACCTCCCTTGAGGTTAGGTCAAACTACGTAGACCTCCCTTCCATTACTTTTTTTGTTAAGGAGCATGTGAAATGTCTAATTCACCCATAGTCTAAATAAAACCTAAGTTGATTATATATATATATATATTATTTATTTTTTTTTTCCATTTCTCAGATTTGATCTTGGTTTAACATGTTTTACAGAGTCAAAAGCCGTTAATTTAAGTAGAGTCAAAGTAGGATAATTGTTTTTCCACAATTTTTTTTAATTCATTTTTTTCTCCCTTTGTTTGGGCTTTGGCTTTTTTTTTGATGTAGCAAAACTAAATAAATAATTAATAAAGGTACCATGTTTTCACATGGCCGATATATAGGTGCAAAATGAATTTTAATTTCTATATTGAGATATTTTGTCTTTAAATAAGATTTTAGAATTAATTAAGTTATTTTATGCATTATTCCTTAGTTAAGGGGAATATTGGCATTTTTGTGGGTTTTATACATGACATCAAAAAGAGATAAGTGTTAAATTGATTAAGGGCTCGTTTGGGAACACTGTAGCTTATGCAACTTTTGCTGTAGAAGAAGAGAAGTGGAAGCTGGTGCTTCTAATTGACTATTGAGTTGTGTTTGGGAACTGTATTTCAAAAGTGCTGTTGGATGCTGAAAGAATTTTTTTTTTTCTTTTTCTTTTTTGTACAATGGGAGGGGTTTGAACTGCTAACTTATCCTACTCCTACCATTTGCCCCACCCACCCTCACCAGCTAAGATAGAACATGTTTGCTAAGTTCAACCCCAAACATTTTTTTTTTATTTGACATAATTCATTTATTAGTCCCATGCATAACATGATTATAAAATTTTAAATTCTCCCATCTCCTTCAAAGTATAAGTCTATATTTTTCATTTACATGGACCACAAGCTGTTACAAATCCTTATATCTTTTTCTTTTGCATCAATGGTTGCCGGTTGGGCCTTTTCCTTATGCTAAGAAAATTGCGTAGGTTCTTCATCAAACAGTTTGTGTGCAATATGCCTAAAACCCCAAGAAGACACTTCAACTGGGAGAATTCCACATGCCAAAGCTTAGCCCCTAGATCTCACCTTCCATAACCCCACTGATAAGGCAGAAAACAAGAGGTGCTTGTGCTATAGAGCCAGCACGGTAGAGAAGAACATTTTTTGATGTTCAACAGCGTCATATGAAGAAAAAATTATGAACAGTGTATTGTTGGCTTGTTGGGGACGATGGATGTTGATGGGATACAATGGGAATGTTAAATTCTTATGTTGATATTATAAGGGCACAGTTGGAATTTTTAAAGTTTCATTAAACCACCAAATCACTTCCCGCATCACGTTTGCAAGAAGCACCTCATGGGTAGCTTTGGCCCAAACGCGCATTTGAGGTGAGAAGCTCTTTTTCACTTTTTAGCCAAACAGACCAATAAGCACGTTCTATGTTGTGAACGTGCTTTTAAGCCGCTGCACAGTGTTCCCAAACAGGCACTAAATCTCAAGAGAGGTCAATCTGATTTTTTATATGTGAGTATCATTTTCCCAGTTAACACTTATATATGTTGGGCTCCAATTGCAATGAGTTCAACCCATCGAAATTAAATGGCCAACCCAAACCCAAATCCACCCAGTTGGGTTTGATTGATACTATCTTGGTCAGACAGCACCACCAGTACGTACTACGTAACAAATCTATAAGAGAAAAAATAAATAAATAAATAAAAAGAAAAGAAAAAAACATATGGTTTGCACCATGGTCGTCTTGTGTTCAACCATTATTGGGGGTATGGGGTGTTAATTGAAAAGTGATAATCCTAATGTCATGTTTGTTTGGTTAGAATAGAATGAATGAGAATGAAATTTTCATATTAAAATAGTATGGAATGAAATGAAATGATCCATTCCTTTTTTTTTTTTTTTTTTATTATTGCATTTTAGTTTAACTATCTTATCCAAACACGCCGTTGAGAATGAATTAGAATGTAATTTTATTTCATCTATTCTATTCCAACCATACAAACATGGCCTAAGTTCAAACACCCAAGTCCAATGCGATCCTAGATCAATATTGACCATGCAAAAATTGTTAGCAACTTAGCATTATTGTAGAAGAAAATGCGATTGTTCTTGTCACCATTCGAAACATTTTGATTGTCATTGGTTTTTGGGTCTAATGGTTTTATTCTAATAAGGATGTGGGGTTTGCAAAAGTTTTGATTTTCACTCAGCGTGGGTGTGTATATAGATGTGTATTCTTTTATCATTTGGCAAAAAAAAAAAAAAAAAAAGAAAAGAAAAAAAACATAAATTTACAAAAATTTATTTGGATATTGTCACTTGAAAGAAAGACACCAGAAACTTCCCTTTTCCTTTTACCCTATTTTCAAAATTGTAAGTCTTGAAAATGAATACCTTTGACTCGCTTCCTTCCTAGAAATTGTCTAGAATTATTTGTCCCGTTTTAGAATAGCGAAAACCTATGCATTTTTCATTTTTTTAATTTAAAAGAAAAATGAAAAAGGAAAAAGGGCGTATGCTCGCACACACGATCGGGATTTTACAGGGGCTTTCTTTAGGTGGTTTAAGCCACACCTATCAAATAATCAATGGCTATTACCAAAAACAAAAAAAAAAAAAAAATCAATGGCTGCGATTCCCTTCCTCTCCCTATCCAATATTCCTTCCGTCGATCGCAAGCGACTGCGTTATTTGACCAATCCGTATTCACCTTTGTTTCATAAAATTTTATTTTCAAAAGGAAACTGCGACTAGTAGTCACCCGCGGGTGTGTAACCCACTCAATCTCGGCGAACAGTTTCGACCTATGATCCAAACGCGTCGTTACATGATTGGCAAATTCTCGCGTTCACGGCCAACCAAAAAGTAAACGCTACATGTCGTCGTAATTTCACTCTCAGCAGAAGTTGGCCTACTCCAACCGAACAAAGGGGGGTACAAATTCTAAAACGACACTTGGAATCGTTCGTTTCGAGGGAATTCCGTTCGGTTTTTCTGCGTTCCCTCTTCTAACGATTATCCTGTGTTCTTCCTCTCCAACAAAGACTTCATTTTACGCCTACGGTGATATTTTTCTTCAATTTCCTGCGCTAATAATTTCTATGTTCTTCCTCAAATTGTATGATTCTTCTTTAAATCTTGAAGAGTGCGATCGTTATGTTGGTCGAATTTTCATGCATTTTAGGCAACGATATGAACGTGAGCTTTTTGAGCTGTTGAATTTGGAAAAAAAGTATGAACTAGTATCAAATTTTTGTTGTAATTCAGTGTGTGTGTTAATTTCTGACGAAATACTCTGATCATTGATGGTTTAATTTGAAAAAAGAAACATGGATTTACCTCGCTTATGATGATGGAAATTAAATGCGGTACTTACTGTAAGTTTGAGTGATTCTCTTATGGTGCACGAACTATTGAATTCATTGAGATTAAATTTAGTATTAATTTATTGTTATAATTCATATTGTTAATGTTAATAGGATTGATTTCTGCTGTTGAACTTAGTGTTATTTTGATTTATTTTTATTTTTATTTTTGGCTGGTCTGGTTTTATATAGATAGGCATAAAGGTGAATTTTATTTTGAATTGTTGAGATACGGCAGTGATTTTCATCTTCACTTGATAACTTATTTTATCTTTTTATGTTATTTTTTATTTTTTAAAAATTATTACTAGTGTCGAGTCATGCTATCCATGGATAGAGAGGTACTTCACAAATTGTTGACAAATAAACATGGTGGGAAAACTCATGAGGTTGAATCAAAAAAAGCATTGGCAAATCAGATGGTAGAAACATATTCAACTGTACTCATGTTCGTTGTTAATTTATTAGGGTAATACCGAGTGTCACACTTGGCCATGACCATGTAGGCCACTCCTCGCAGCGTATATTGCAGGGTGTTATACGTGGCTTTTGAAACTCTCACTAGTCTAGAGAGATGCTATTCTTTCATTATCAAAATAAAATATAATACAGGGTATTTAAGCATAAGAAAATGCTAATATATGAAAGACTATATTACGCTTAAGTATTTACAATAATATCTTATCACCTCCTTAAACTCATGATGTGATTGTGGGAATCATTGAGAGTTTGCCAAGGTGGAAATGGAAGTGTGAAATAATGTGAGACTTCGTATAGAAATTGGTTAACTGCATAGCAGAAGCAACAAAAAGCAAAGAATGAGTGCCAAGTTGAAGATAATGACGCACGAAATGACGATCTTTCTCCCCGTGTTTAGTACACTCATGAACAAATGAGTTATGTGCAATTTGTATAGCACTCTTGTTGGCATAGTACATAGAGTGGGAGCCGAAGAAGAAACCCCAAGACCATTAAGTAGCCAGCACAAACAAACTATATCAGTGGCAGTAGTAGTCATAGTACGATACTGAGCCTTAGCTGAGTAGTGGGCAACAACAATCTGCTTCTACTCCACAAAGAATTAAGAGAGTAAAACCCAGTGGTGGACCTACAATCCATAGCATCACTTGCCTAGTTGGCATCAGAAAAGGCTCAAAGATCTAAAGAGAGATTAGAGGAAAATAACAAACTTTGATGCAAAGAACCCTAAAGATAACATAAAATACAAAGAAGAGCTGCTTAATGGATTGTAGTTGGAGAAGAAAGAAATTGACTAACAACATGCACAATGTATGCAATGTCAGGCCAAGTAATTGTGAGATAAACTAGACTGCTAACAAGAACTCGATATAAGGTAGGATCTGTTAAAGGAACTCCATCAGTAGATGTGTAGTAAACATTGAGCTTAATAGGTCTGTCAACAATTCTAGAATTGGAAATTTTAGTCCATTGAATAACATCATTAGCATACTTAGACTGGGAAAGAAGATACCCTTGAGGAGATGATGCAACTTCAATCCCAAGAAACAACATCAGCAACATACTAATTGGTTGGTTCCGATATCTGTTTGTCTGGATTAAGCAACAACAACAAAGAGGTAGTTTTTGCCTTTTAGAAAGCGAGAAGAATTAATTTTTAATAAATGTTTTTACTTTATTGAGAGTTAATTAATTATACTTATATTAATATATTAAATATAAAAAAGGCCTCATTTAGAATTTTTCTCCTTAGGCCTCAACTTATATTGAGCTGCCCCTGGCATATAGTGTCATATACTTTTTTGGACCCTCCACCTAACAGCCTAGGCTTTTAGGTTGGAAACTTGACATGGTATCAGAGCCTGTCATTATTGTTGTCGTTCTTGGGTCCATTCCATTTGTAAGCCCATCGTTGTCGTCTAAGTGACAGGCCCGTTTGGGCCTACACATGAGGTGGAGTGTTGGGAAGTCCCACATGCCACTTCATCTAAATATTGAGTATGATATGCCTTCATATACTTGTTTGGGCCTTTCACCTATAAGTTTAGGCTTTTGGGTTGGAAACTTAATATGGTATTAGTGCATGTTGTTAATTCTTCTCTCTACTCTTCTTCTTCTTTTTAATAAATTTATGTTTCTAATTGAGGGAGAGAGAGAGAGAGGAGTACCTAAGGAGATGCTTTAGCTTTGTGAGGTTGGATTCGTCTATTGTGTTACTATTGTGTTATAGGATCAAAGAGATGGTTTTGTTTTGCAAAGCTGGCTCCATCTATTGTGTTACCGGAGCAGATATGTTGAGAAGGAGACAAATGAGAAAGATGGAAAGGGAAGTAGGTACTTAATGTATCTGGTAAAAAGAAAAAGAAAAGTGTAGAAACATAACGTCGTAAGGGATATTTGGAAATAGAAACTTCTTGTGGTAAATTGCCACTTCTATATTCACGTAACAGATGAGTTGGTTTTTGTTGCCATGAATTATGTGTGCTTAATCATTTCTGACGTGTGTTTCCTTGCAGTTTCATGATATATTTTGTAGATATTTTATTTAAGTAATTGTTAGAGCTATGGATGTTCAGTAACATGCTAAAATACATTTCGAAAGGAAAGGAAATATTGTGTTCTTGCTTTTCTACTTGACATGAATGACTGATCTTGTTAATGTTAGTCTCCTGATCCCATGTAGTGCATCTTTTACTTTCATTGGCAAAGATTTGTATAACTTAGTTGGTCTTTTATTTATTTATTTTTTAATTTTATTTTTTATATCCATTTTGTAATTTCGCCAGCTCTGATGGGATGGGGAAACATCTACAGAAGGCGCATGAAAGTATTCACGGTGTCTTTATTAATTTATCTAGATTATAAGGTATGATGGGTTTCTTGATTGCTACTCATTTTAATTGACTTCTTACATGAGAACCACATTACCCACTACCCTGTTTTCTGTTATTACTGAAGGCTTTACAGCATAGAGAAAAATGGACTAACAAATCTAAAACATCTGTTCTATGGGAGAAGGCTCATGAGCGCAATGCTAAGCGTGTTCTTAGTTTGATAATAGAATTGGAAGGGTTGTGGGTGAAACTTGGACAGTACTTATCCACTCGAGCTGATGTGCTTCCTGAGGCCTATATTTGCCTTCTCAAGCAGTTACAGGACTCACTTCCTCCTCGCCCTTTGCAAGAGGTTGTTTTTATCATCATTTAAACTTAAAAGATAGAAATATTAAAATAATATTGTTAACGAAAATTTGCTTACTTTATTTAGTCATGCTGATGATAATATCAATGTAATTTGGTGGTTTGAGTGTTCTCTAGGAACGTCTATTTGCTTGCCTCATGGAGTTGATGAACTCATGTTATCTTTTCATCTGATTTTCTTATACTGGATAAGTCAGATTCCTTTCATCTCCTTTTCTTTTGTTGGATAAGTCAGACTCTTATATTTGTTATTTATTGTTGATGAAGATTGTACAAATGTCATGGCAAGAGGATGGTCAACAATTTGTAAATCATTGTAATCAGGTTAATTAGAATTGACGTTGGCTGTATCTACTTGTTTTTTGTCAATACTTATCATCTGGTGTTAGATTTAAGAATTTTTAAAATTCTTTATTCATCTCGACTGAGGTATAAATAGATGTTACAAGAGGGTATAAAAGGCATGTATTGAAACTAGGCCTACACACAACCCTAAATCTAAGCCTAGATATATGTAACATGATATGTGCAATATATATGTGCAATTTTGTAGGCATGAATCAAGGGACATCTTTGTGGGTTGCCTAACACTTTCCCGCAAACTCAATAGTCTAGGGAAGACAAGTTTAAAACGCAGAAGCTTATAGCGATGCTTGTGAATCCCATTGAGTGAAGAGATCTGTAGTCTGATCGATAGAAGGAACAAATGAACATGATGGCTGCCGGATAGTACAAGTTCATGAATGAAGTAATAATTGAGCTCTATATGATGGGTACGAGCATGAAAAACAGGTGTGGATGCCATGTATATAGTGCTGAGGTTGTCACAGTATAGCATGACAAGCATGAGAATAGGAAGGTGGAGCTCGCAAAGAAGGTACATAATCCAGATTGTCCCAGCACAGACCTGAGCTAGGGAGTGATACTCTGATTCAGTACTCGAACAAAAACCTGTAGGCTGTTTCTTGGAACTTTAAGAAATCAAATTGGGGCCTTGGCAGCAAAATTTTATCAATCAGGCTGCTGGACAACCTGTTGGTCCCTTTTAAACAAGGGCCAAAAGGGGCCAAGACAGACCCAAAATAAGCCTGATATATTGCAGAGGCCTTGAGAGAACTGGGCCATACATAACCCCATAAAAAGAGGCCTAGAAGAAGGGTTAAGCCCAGCAGATAAAGTGCTGGCAGCCCATCTCAGAATTTGTTGGGAGAAGGTCTTGGAATTTTGCTGAAAAGGGGACTCTATTTCGTTAAGATTAGAGATAAAGTCCCTAAGTTTGAGGTTCTAATTGCAGAGGAAATTTATCTCTTTAAATTAAGAGATAAAGCCCCTCTTTAAAGGGACTACTGGAGGGATAAGTTAACTAGAAGTGTGGAAGCTGACTGATTGGAGGTCTCCCTTCTCTCAAAGGAGAGTAGAATAACTTACGCCAGTTTAAGACCAGCAGAAATAGTGTCCCCATATAAGAAAAAGAATAAACCCCACTTTAGTTAATGTGGGGATTTGCTGATATCGATTTGAGCTGCTCTTAAATAGGCGGCTTGAAATTTGAATTTCCTCCGCCTCTGAGTATCAGGACAACCAGACTAATCAGCATTAGAGAAGACATGAAGAGTTAGAGAGTACGAGAGGAAGGGTGAAAAACCATGCCTAGATCTAGAGTGCCTTTAAGATAGCGCAGAATGGGCTTAACAACAACTTTATGAGTGGGTCCTCGGGGGCACTCATGCATTGAGCAACATGATGGACCACAGACGTAATGTTTAGACAGGTTGGAGTTAGCTACTAGACGATGAAGGTGCTAAACCGCTAAAATCAAGAACAAGGTGCCTATTTGAGGCCATAGATTGCGTTGCGAAGCTGGAAAACATGGGTAAGACGCTAGGGATCAACAAACCCATGAAGCTAAGTCGTGAAAGCTATTTTTGGAGAAATCCATGCAAGAAAGCATTCTTGACATCCAATTGCCTGTAGAGACCAACCAGAAGAGATTGCATAGTTGATTACTGTACGAATAGTGGTAGCCTTGACCATAGGGGTAAATGTCTCATCATAATGAAGTCCATGCTAGTAATGAAAGTCCTAGCCACTATGCTTTGTGGCATTTAATAATACCATTGACTGAATGCTTGACCTTAAAAACCCATTTGTAACCAACTGTCTTCTCTTCTGACATGGGGGATGGAGGAATTAGGGTCCAAGTCTAATTTTTAAGGAGAACATTGAACTCATAAGTCATAGCATCTGCCATTTTGGAAATTGAACAGAGAAAAATAGGTAGGCTCTTCACTGGAAGAAATCTGAGTTACCAAGGCACTCGGTATAGGATAGTGCACAGTTCCATTAGTGTGAACCAAGGAGTCAAGGACCATGGGATGATATCGAACAGGTGGAGACGGAGAGGATCTAGAGTCTGAAGAGGATCCATCTGCTAAAGATCCATGTGATGTAGGATGTGAGCTTGACACGGACTGTGAACCAAAAGCAGGAAAAGGTAGGACTGTCACAGGTGGTGGCTGATGCTGATAATGCGACGGAAAAGGACTCAACAAGTTGGGGTGCAGAAGTACTGCCAACGGGTGGAGTTGGAGCCTAAGTAACAGAACCAATTGGCAACGAAAGAGGAGAAGGGGGGGGGGGGGGGGGGGGGGGGGGGCTGCTGAAGGGACTGATTGCTAGTATACAAACATGTGGTTGCTAGTAGAAGAATGAGCACAAAGGCAAGATTCGAAGCCTCTTGAGAGCTAGGAACAGCCAGTCTATGAGCATAAGAAAATTTGTCTCATCAAAGTGCACTTGTCACGATATATACACTCTGTTGATCACTGGATCCAAACACCGATACCCCTTGTGCTGAGAATTATAACCTAAGAACATAGACTTAAAATATCCACGATATCTTCGATATATCCACGATATATCTGTGTATCCGTATCCCTCGATACGATATCTAATTGATATATCTTTTCACAAAATATCTTTACAATATTCTTGATATTATTGATAAAATCTTGATATATCTTGATATATCCATAATATCTTCTTTATTTCACATGGTATCGTTAATATAACGAATATATTCATTATATCGACGATATAGAAACATTCATTTTTTTGTTATTGTATCAAAATTATCATCTCTTACTCTTTTAGTATTGATTTATATAAATATTTCAATTATACTAGTGGCTTAAATTAGTGTTATGGAGTAACTACTTTCATTTACTTTGTTAAAATATTAATTCTTGTCTAATATATATTTAAATTAGTTATTAGAGTCTAATCATTGTTCCCAGAGTTTCAATGGAAGTATACGTGTTTAACTGACAATATCCATCATATCTCTGAATCGATATCGAAATTATCGATATATCCATCGATATATCTGATATATCCGTGTTTTTGGACCCTCGATATATCCCTCGATATCGATATTTAAGTCCTTGCCTAAGAAAACACACAACAGTTCTTGGAAATAGTTTGTTCGTAATATAAGTGCCAAGGTAAAGGTAACAGGCACACCTGAAGACGCGAAGATTAGTATAGTAGGGTGGTCGACCAAAGAGACGAGAAAAAAGAGTATCATACTGTAAGACTGGAGTGGGAAGGCAATGAATGAGATAAAGCGCAATAGACAGAGCTCAACCTAGAGATTGTGCGGGACACTATTGGAAACAAGAAGAGTATAATCTATCTCAGAGATATGGTGATGCTTTCATTCAGAAAGACCATTTTACTTTGGGGTGTGGAGACATGAAAGGAAGTGTTGAATCCCAAAGATATTGCATAATTCAGAAACTGGATAAATTAACATATTCTTTACCCCCATCACTTTGAAGGTATTTTTAGGAATTACCAAAATGATTTTTAATAAATGCAAGAAAGTTTTAAGGTGGAGAAGTTTTCCAATGCATAGGATAGGTGTATATGTAACAGTAAAACCATTAGTAAATAAGACAAAATATTTAAATCCAAAAACAGAAAGAACTGGAGATTTTTAAACATTGGACTGAATCAAGTTAAAGGGAGTAAAGCACTTATTTCCATTATTGATGGAAAAGGAATATGTGTGGAATTACCCAATGCACATCCTACAAAAAGATTTGTGAAAACGAAAATCAGGAGATAACAATTTATTTGACCTTAAGTTAGACAAAACTTTGTGAGACGGATGCCCTAGTCGATTGTGCTAAACTAATGAAGGTAGGTGTGTAACAGAATAGGCTCACGGAACAGAAAGATGGACGGTATAGGATAGAGACCATCACTACATAGGCCCTGAAACAAAAGGGCACCAGAGGTCAAGTACAAAATGTACAGAATAAATTGAGCAACCAAAAGAAGGTTCTTTCGCATAGCAGGAACATGATAAAAGTTCGAAGCTGAAATGAACAAGAACCAAGTGTAAATGTGTATTAGACATTTTACCAGTGTAGGTGATAGGGAAATGATCACTATTGCCTAAAGAAAACCGAGTCTGATCTGGTGTAAAGGGTACAGTTCTGCTGACGCTGGGGATCTCTAGTCATGTGGTGGGTAGCTTTACTATCTGGATACCAATTAGCGTAATGAGTAGTCTTTGGCTGATAAGGCAGATGTGCTGTAAAATGGCAGCCGATAGGCCTGCTGGGGATATACATACAAAGGATAAGTCAATAGAGGAGATTGTTGAGCCAATTGAAGATTGACAAAGGCAGCATGAGCTGAAAGAAGGAACCAAAGGCGTCATTATAGCTTTTTGGAGTACCAGAACTACTATTGTTATTGTGATTGTGATTGTGACTGTAGTTGCGGTTCTGATTCCTGTTATTTCCTCCTCGATGACTAGTATTAGAGTCGTCCAAAACTATGGTGTGCATAAGAAGACCTTGTGTCCCACGATAGTATTGAGCCACAAGGGCAGCTTGTGGAGGGTGGGAACAAATGTCTATGCTTAAAAAGATAGGAGTCAAGCCCAAAGATCTTGAAAAGAAGGTTGCAGTAGATAGTGCAGGATGGTATTGACAATCATCTTATAACCTGGACCCAAGCCATAAAGAACATAGGTCACTAAATCATTGTTAGAGATTGGCTGAACAATCAAAGCCAAGGATTTCCGCCAAAGACTAGGATATAGCAAGTAGTGAGAGATGGACCGGTTGTCATTGGTGAGAGATAGTAAGTGGAATCGAAGTGTAGATGCATGGGTGACATATTTATGAAAAAAGTGATATTCAAGACAGGTCTCAACATCTTGTGACGTGGGAAGGTTAACCACCATTCCTAGAATTGTCTTAAATAAGGTAGCATTGAGGAGGATGGCGAGTGTCTAATCAAGTGGCGGGCACAAACAGGAATAGGAAGTCATGTCGAACCCAATATTTGGGCCATATGGTATTTTTCCAACACCTCCCCTCATGTGTATCCCAAACAAGAGAAATAGGTCTATTATGTGGACAACAAAGGCGGGCTCACAAATGAAATAGGCCCAAGAACGTCATGTACTGACACCATGTAAGATTTGAGAAATTTTTATAATCTTTATTAATCACAACTGAGATATAAATAGATGTTACAAGAGAGTATAAAAGGCATGAATCAAGGGACAACTAAGGCAGTTGCCTAACATCTGGGTTATCTATGAAGATCATCTCATGTCAGAATCATTTTGCCACCAGAATTCAAGAAAAGGCATTTCATGTGGTGTGCCTGAGAGAAAATTGTAGTTTGGTAAGGATTGAGTCACACATGAAGATATAATTGGTCACTAGGGAGTCACTAGGATATCATTGCAGAGGTTGTCGAGGAGAAATCCTGGTTCCCTTATTGTGGAAACATTTGGAACAATTATTATTCCTTTTTCAGGAAATTTCACTATTACCTTGTTTGTCTAAGGGCAGAACTTGGAGTTCTGAGTCATCAAAGATGGGAGCACATCCATGATGGTTGACATAGTCTCAAGTACAAGTTGTAAAGATTATATTATTGAAACCCAACTGCTTCTAATTGCATTTATGTACAAGTTGTAAAGAGCTAAATTATTAAGGAAGTAGACTCGAGTTTCTCATATCAAAGATTATATTATAATTTCATTAATTCAATTATTTTCTTGTAGAGATAGGAATACTGAAAATAGATGTTTGAATTGACTTGATTTTTAGTGTGACTTAAATTATAGATGTATGGAAAAAAATGTGGATGGTTTGAGTTAGACCCTGGACTCCAGTGATTACGGTGGACCTGCAAGGGAAAATTTGGGTTAGAGGGCGGCTGGAGTGTTTCCGGCCAAGGCCCCTCCGATGCTCAAGTTAGTGGAAGGTTCTAGAGAAAAGGCTGAGGAAGCTTAGCATATAGGGTTTTGGTCATACCTATAGTCTTACTATGGTTGGGTTTGCAATTTACCATAATTGCTGGATAACCGTCTAACTGTGGTTGGGTTTAGGTAGTTAACCATGGTTGTAACTATCAAACTTTGGTTAGAGGTAACCTCCCAACTATGGTTGGACAGGGGAATAGTGCTTGGGTCTGTTTGCTTGAATGCCCATGCTGCTGGGCTGCTCTGGTAGCGTAATTTTCCTGGGTGGCTCGATGTTCAAATATGAGGCCTAGGCCAAGATTATCTGGCTTTCAACTAGCACGGTTTATAACCCGTGCACCATGCTAGATGTCAGCAGTCGCTAATAATTTGTCCGTGCTTCATGCCCGCTTGGGTTATTTACGCACAATAGACATTAGAATAGATACTAAAATATGATTTATTTGCTAGCTGAGGGAATAAATTGTTGTAGGCCCATTGAAATTGTATAGCAAAAAAGGACTGTTTAATCGTTTACAGAATTTGATTTGACTTAAATTATTTGTGATTTGATGTGTTTGATGTGTTGTTGGATTGAACAAAGGCGTTAGATTGCATCATTCTCTTTGATTGAGTGTTGAATTTTCCTTTCTGTGCTTAAGATAACTATAAGGTCTTATTTCCTAATGACTGCTTTCGATACAGAAATATGGTTTTGGGGATGAGAACTGATAATTCGTGTCGATTTTGTTGAAGGGGTTTAGACTTAGTAAAGCTAACATATTATAGTAGCTTAGATTTTCATAGTTTAAATCTAATCTTATGTTGAGTTCTCCTGATTGAGATGGACATTATACTAAAATCTTACTGTACTAGGTAAACATCTCAGAACAGAATCTTAAATTTTTTTGGGTTTTCTTAACCTGTGCCCAAAGGCACATGTTAAGTTGCATTTAATGAGGCAATCATTGCATGAAAAAATGTATTTGCACATTTTTCTAAGCACTTTCACATTTTTCTAAGAAATTTGCACCATTCTCTATGCATTTTCACCATTACCCATGCAATGATTGCCTCATTAAATGAAGCTTAACATGTGCCCTTAGGGCACACATTAAGAAAACTCAAAGTTTTTTCCAGTAACAAAATGATCATTTTACCTTCATGGAATCATTTATTAATGATTCCTTGTATGAATGTAGATGCTTCTCCATCTTCATTCCAAACTTTTCAGTTACTTCATGACAAACTTTTTTGGTCTGGACTTGTGGTTTATGACCTTTTAAAATGGAACTCTAAATCACCCTTTGATAACATATAAACTTCTTGTTAGTGAGGATCTGAATTTTGTGTCAATTTCTAATAAATATAGAAATCCCCCTTACAGAAACTTCTAATTAATTTGCAATCAAACTCAAACTTTGAGATACTTATATGAAAACTGCAATTTGGTATTAGTAATAAAAATATTTTCTGTTATGGATTTTTCAGCCAAATACTGTGCTGGATGTAAAATCATGGGTTGAGCCTACTAATGGAGGTTGGGTTGTTGATTCCAAATATCTGGAATAAGCTGTTGTTGATTGATTGATTTAAGTGCATTCATTTTTGTTGCATGACTAGATAATAATTTAAATATGGCAAAACATAATTTCGGTTGTTAAGGCATCATAAATGTTACCTAGTTTATAATTTATGGCTATTAAACTTGATTTTTTTATTACTTGTATCATGAGACTAGAAGTATTAGCATATTTCATAAGATCAGTGGAATTTCCACAAATTTTTTTTCCATGGTATTTCCCCATTTTCCTAATGGTTGAGTCTTGTAACATGTAGGCTGAAGCTGAATTTTCTTTGAGTTTTCTTGTGGAATCACCATTTCCCTAGTGTATGCATAATGAAGCGGAGCTTCAAAATTGTAGTTCCCAGAACTGCCATCATTGAAATTGATTGTGATTGATTTATCTAACATATATATTTTTTTTTGATACGAATTTATCTGACATATTCAAATGAGGCTCTATTCCTTCTGATTTTCTCTCCCACAAAAAATATTTCCCATTTTCCCTTGATTAAACTGAAATTAACATACATGCTTTCTTATCTACAACATTTATAGAAACAAAAATGGATAACTGCAAGTTTCTATTTTCACAGGTTTGCCGTACTATACAGAAGGAGTTGGGGAAATCCATGGATGAACTGTTTTTAGATTTTGTTGAAACCCCACTGGCAACAGCATCGGTAAGATCCTCATACTAAAGTTTGTGATAGAAAATTAATTTGAGGGCAAAGCTTAGGAGTATACAGACTACCAAAAAGGCCATTACCCAGACCAGTGTTAGTCTGGCTAAGCAGGATCTAGGAAGGGTCAGCTAGATACAGTCCTGCCCTTGGTCTTTTATTTTAATACAAAGTGCTCGTTCTCAAGATTTGAACCTGCGCCTTCATGCTTGGTTGCCCAAGAAGTTTACCATTGCACCAGATAATGGCCCCTAAACAGACTACCAGAGTTAATCAGTTAATTATTAGCATTCCTTATTATTTTAAAGATTTAATTTGATTATTTTTTTTTTGTGATTAATGGGTATACCTAAGAGGGATTGAAATTGATTTTTCCGAAACGATCCAAATTGATTTTTCCTAATTTAATGTATCAGTTTGTTTTTGATGATTTGAAAATAAAACAGTTAGGATGAAACAGGTTTCTCAATGACTGGAATCTGGAATTTATCAGAACTAGAAGAAATAAGGTTTCTTAGATGAGGAAAGACCAATAGTCTGTTGGAATTGTGCTTTGAAATCAGTTTTGAACCTAGTCTCCCCCAGCCCTAACCACCCCTCCCAAGCACAGACCAAAAAAAAAAACAAAAAAAAAAAAAAGAGGAAGAAGAAAAGAAGAATAAAGTGATAGATACCTAGTTAGGTGGAACTTTTAGTAAGGTGCTAGACTTCTCTTACTCCTCATATGCAATGCATGTTTTTGAGATTCAAAATTGCTGGTTGTTTTAACACGAGTAATTTTCATGATATCCTGTGCTGAATGTTGGGAATCGAACAAGAGGGAAAAATCGAAGTGCGGAATATAAAAATTTTTCCTATGATTCTACAGCCTATGAATCTAACTATGCACAATAAAAAAACAAAACCCTAACTACAAAGAGGGTTAGAACACTTAAAGTTTAATTGTCTTCTCCTTTTTGCTCCAAGCTTTGAATCCGGATAGCAGCGTATTAGCAATCTAAGTGTATTGACTCCAACGGTATCCACACCTAGCTAGAGCTTCTAGCCTTTTCCATCTTCTTCCTTGTTGCTAGAGGTGGAGAAGAGAGAGAGAGAAAGAAGAAAGCCTCTAACAATTGGGACGGCTAGGGTTGGGAGTCAAGTGATGATGTCACACATCATAGTGTGACTTATATAGTCCACACTAAAGGGGCCGGCCCTAGGGGAGAAATCTTTTAGGGTTTTGTGCAATTTCTCTAAATTGCACAATAACCTCTATTATTTACATCAAATATAAACAACGCCTCAAAGAACTATTCTTTATTCACTAAAACCCTTTCTCTCATAGAATTTAAAGCTCTCTTAGCATGATCAGTGTATGACCCATTGGGTTCACATCATCAAGTAGTAGGAATAGCACAAGGTGTGCACAATGGAACTCTTTCCATTTAGGGTCTAATTGGAACTCCTTCCAATTCCCTAATTGATTATAACTCACTTATATTAATTAGGACTTCTACTAACCATGAATAACACCTAGCATATGGTTCATGGTGTTGTCCTTAATGAGGTGAATAAGTATCTATCAAAGAACCCTTCTGTTATAGTTTATAGGTTACAATTACATCCTTCTATTTACACAATGTTTCCAATTGAACCAATAGAACATGGAAGTCTGTCAAGTCCCTAGTTCAATTACTTTATACTCATTCATAGATATCAACTCAATGATGAACTTACAGAAACTCCTTTCCATATTCATTCTGCCATGGCCATGGACTAAATGAGTTATATTATGAATGCTATATGAAACATTCTCTGTCTTTTTCCTAAGAGTAATGGATTTCTTGTTGATCACTTACATGCCTTCATACATATAGCAGTAGGGCCAATGCATACCCTTATAGACCCATGATTAGGATCTGTACTTAGTGTTATTAAACTTCTAAAGTTATGTGCATAAGACAATTATGGTGTCTCAGGTCTAAGGATTACTTGTACCACTATAACAATGAGAAACTGATTGATAGGCAGGTTAAAACTCCATTCAATTTTTCTCATATCTTTGGTCACATTCAGTGTACCTATTCTATTAATAGGCACTCACCTATTGGTTGTAGTATCTACACACAAATAGCTTGAGACCAGCTATCCTCTTATAGAGTCAACCTAACAAGTGCTAGTCCTATGGTTCATTACTGTTCATCATAGTGAACCTTCAACTAGGAATGATTTTGGAGTTTAGTACAGAGATATATTTACAGTCTCATAATTACTACTCTTTGTAATTCAATATTCTCAACTCTAACTCCATGGACATATTATGTGAATATTAAATGATGCATATAAACATAATAGAATAAGCCCTTTTATTAAATCAATAATAAATGTGACATACATAAATGAAATCAAATGATTGTTCCTTTATCCCTAAACTATCATCTCTATGATTGACTCTAGGGCATAACTCTAACAATCTCCCACTTGTACTTTAACCAATCCACAATGTATCTAATACCCATTTCCTGTCTGTAGTGATCCAATTGCTCTTGGGTCATAGCTTTAGTGAAGGGATCTGCTACATTCTCCATTGTATGAATTTTCTGTATGCTAATATCACCTCTTCTAGTGATCTTTCTAATCACATGGAATCGCCGCTCAATGTGTTTGGATTTTTGATGAGACCGTGGTTCCTTAGCTTGAACAATAGCCCCGTTGTTGTCACAAAACAATGGCAAGGGCTTCTCAATGGCAAGAACTACTCCCAGTTCAAAAATGAACTTCTTTATCCAAACAGCTTCTTTAGCAGCCTTTGATGCAGCAATGTACTCAGCCTCTGTAGTAGAGTCTGCTGTAACATCCTGTTTACAGTTCCTCCAACTTACAGCTCCACCATTTAAGGTGAAGACATACCTCGATGTTGATTTCCTATCATTATCGTCAGATTGAAAATCTGAGTCTGTATAACCAACCATTTCTAAGTTTTTTTCTCCATAGACAAGGCATAGTTCCTTAGTTCTTCTCAAGTACTTAAGGATAGCCTTGACTGCTTCCCAGTGTTTCACACCTTGGTCTGCCTGATATGTGCTCGTAATACTTACAGCATAAGAGATATCTGGTCTTGTACATAACATGGCATACATTAAACTCCCTACTGCAGAAGCATAGGGAATCTTCCTCATGTATTCAATCTCCTCTAGAGTTTTAGGTGCTATGTTTTTAGACAACTTGATTCCATGCCTAATAGGAATTAGACTTCTTTTGGAATCTTCTAATTTGAACCTTTTCAAAATCTTGTCTATGTACAACCATTGGGAGAGTCCTAGCATTCTTTTAGATTTATCTCTATAGACCTTTATTCCCAGAATATAGGATGCTTCTCCCAAATCTTTCTTGGAGAAATTCTGTGAAAGCTACTCTTTCACTTTTGGCAACATCTCTACATTGTTCTCAATAAGTAGAATGTCATCAACATATAGGACCAGGAAGGTGATCGCACTCCCACTAACCTTCTTGTACACACATGGTTCATCCATATTCTGTAGGAAACCAAATGATTTGATTGCCTCATTGAATCGGATGTTCCAACTTCTAGAAGCTTGTTTAAGTCTATAAATGGATCGCTGTAGCTTGCACACTTTGTAGTCTTTACCACTGGATGTAAAACCCTTAGGTTCCTACATATAAATGTCTTCCTCAATGTTGCCATTAAGGAAGGTGGTCTTTACATCCATTTGCCATATCGCATAATCGTAGTGTGTAGCTATAACTAACAAAATCCTAATGGACTTAAGCATAGCCACTGGCGAGAAGGTTTCCTCAAAGTCAATACCATGTCTTTGCTGGTAACCTTTCGCCACTAGTCTAGCCTTGTAGGTCTCTACCTTTCCATCTGAGCCTATCTTCCTTTTGAAGATCCATTTGCAGCCAATAGGTACTATACCTTTTGGTGGATCAACTAAAGTCCAGACTTTGTTGGAATACATGGAGTCCATTTCGGATTTCATAGCTTCTAGCCATTTGTTCGAATCAATATCCGAAATTGCCTGTCCATAAGTAGTAGGGTCATCTGGGTGTTCTTTATCACCAAGGAACAATTCCTCTGCATTATGGTTGAGAAATCCATATCTCTCAGGTGCAATAGATACCCTACTTGATCTACGGAGAGGTTGTGGTACATTAGTGGGTTCTGTCTCTTCAGGGACAGTGGTGGGATCACTGTTGGTTTGTGTTTCATCAGATAATTCTTTGAGTTCTATTTTCCTGTTGTTGCCTCTTTCTTGAATAAACTCTTTTTCAAGAAATACTGCAAACTTACTAGCAAACATCTTTTGTTCATAAGGATAATAGAAATAGTATCCTATACTCTCTTTAGGATATCCCACAAACCTACACTTAATTGATCTTGATTCCAATTTAGTTGCTTCATGTGTCTTTACATATGCAGTGCAACCCCATACCCTAACATGCTTAAGGCTTAGTGCTTTCCCTGTCCATATCTCATATGGTGTCTTAGGGGTAGCTTTGGTTGGAACTTTGTTTAACAAGTACGCAGCAGTTTCTAGGGCATGTCCCCAGAAGGATAATGGTAAATCAGTGTAACTCATCATGGACCTAACCATATCCAATAAGGTTCTATTCCTCCTTTTTGATGCACCATTAAGCTGTGGTGTTTTAGGAGGTGTCCATTGAGAAAGAATGCCTATTTGAACAAGATTTTCTAAAAACTCACCGGTTAAATATTCGCCTCCTCGATCCGATCGAAGAGCTTTAATACTTTTACCAGTTTGTTTCTCTACTTCATATCTGAATTCTTTGAGCTTTTCAAATGCTTCAAATTTGTACTTCATTAAGTACACATACCCATACCTAGAATGATCATCGGTAAAGGTTATAAAGTAAGAGAAACCTCCACTGAGTATGTATGCTCATAGGACCACATACATCACTATGTATTAATCCTAATATGTTTGCAGCCCTCTCACCGTGACCGGTGAAAGGTGACTTGGTCATTTTACCTAGCAAACAAGATTCACAAGTTGGAAAGGGCATAGAAGCCAATGGACCCAATTGTCCATCCTTACACATCTTGTTAATCCTATTCTCACTGATATGACCTAGTCTCAGGGGCAGTCATATGTGGAGTTTTCTTCATCTCTTGTTCTCTTGGGTTTGTTTGCATTTGATTTAGAACTATCATGCTCTATGCAATTAACTTTTGCAATAAAGTTTAGAAAATAAAGGCTATTTACATAAATTCCAAAGTAATGAACTCTTCATTTTTAAATAAAGAACATTTATTCTCCTCAAAAACAAATTTAAACCCTTGTTTAGATAAAACTGAAATAGAAATAATGTTTCTTATAACTTCTGGAATATAAAGACAACCTGATAATTCTAAACTACCCCCACTAGGCAGAGTCAAGCGGCAAGTCCCAACGGCTAATGCAGCAACGTTTGCTCCATTTCCCACTTGTAGGGTTACTTCTCCTTTACTCAGCCTTCTGCTTCCTACTAGGTCCTACATGGAAAAACAAATATGAGAACTCGGACCAGAATCTAGTACCCAAGTGGAAGTAGAGCTAACACTCATGTTAGTCTCAAGTATGAGAGCATGATCCATACCTTCCGAAGGTTGGTTCTGTAGAGTATCCAGATACTCTTGGCAGTTACGTTTCCGATGCCCATCTTTGCTGCAGTAAAAACAGTTTTCATTACCTTTCCTCTTCCTTCGGGTACTCTTATCTTTCTTATTCCCTTACCTTTAGGCTTGAGCATAGAATTGGAAGCAGGAACTTCAACCCATTCATCACATTCAAGCATGAACTCTTTGCCATACAACTCTTGTGTGTGGATGAACATCTCGGGAGCACTTCCCATGGACTCGTATTGCTTCTTAAGCTCAGGACTCAGAGACACCATCATATAGCATCTCGTTATGAGATCATCGTCCATGCGCTTCTGATAAGCGTCTTTCTCTTGCTGAGTTGCAGCCACAGTGGGAGCTTTAGGAAGTGGACTTTGAAGTGCACAGGTAATATTCTCGGAATTCAAAACGATTTTTAAATTCCTTAGCTAATCAAGATAATTTGGTCCAGTTAAACGGTTGGTTTCTAAAATGTTGGATAACGGGTTGCGGTGAGCCATTTTAGTGATTTACATATGGAAAATTAAATAGAGAATCAGATTTCATTTTTAATCCATAATGATCGGGTCTTTAATCATATGGTACCTCCCACTATTTTATCAAATTCCATACACCCTCTAATGGAATTCGGGAATCTCATTCCTTAATGGGGATTGGGGTCCACTGTAACCTAGAAGCCTCACATTATAGTTTCTCGACTTCTAACCCACAATAAGAAGACAACTCTTTGTCTATTGCTTCATAAGCAAGTTCCAATCATTTTGCCTCTAGAGTACATACTCCTCACATTATAGTTTCTTGGAATAGTTCCCTAGTTAAGTTAAACCCATCATTCACACAGGTATGTTTAGCCAAATATATACCTCACATTATAGTTTCTTGGTATATACCAGTTTAGGCACCCCATGATATCTCATATGTGATAGTTTCAAGTAATGTCTTTAACATGGGTAGCTCCTACATGTCTGTAGGCAGGTACCCACATTAAGGGACGTTAGATGATCCTATAATGATGAAAGGCAATGAAAAATCCATTTCCTAATGTATTCTCCATTTACAACTTGATATTAAAAGAAGAGGGGTTTTTAAGGGTCTCATCAAATTAACATACATATCATGCATATAAATAAAAACTGAACAACATAATAATAATAATCCACTTATCGATATTAGTATTTAAAAGGAGACATATAACGATATATGGATTTGGAGCTATCACTGTTAATCTCATTAAAAGTTCCCACTATGATGATTATGGACTTTTAAGAAGATTCAATCTAAGCCAATAGATTGAATCTAGGGTCTATGGTGGGTGTAGGTGATTGTAAAATATAAAACCATTCGTAGCATGCATGTTTTCTTGAAAATCTTCTCTAAGCTTTCAAGTCCTTCATTCTCCTCCAATGGCTTGATGGTCTCCACTATAGGCTTGTTGGGCTCCACCATGCTCCTTATTATGCTCTCGATTATATAACATTTATATAATTTAAAGAAAGGAATACATAAGGGGAAAGTGGGGTACATAAGAGAATGATAGAGAGAGAGAGAGAGAGAGAAGGTGGCATGCAAGCCCCAAATAATAAATTACAACTCTTTGAAAAATATAACATCCCATTCATAAGACGACCAATCACAATTGGTTTAAAGGGTATAGTCCATAATCATCATCCAACCACAAACATACAATCACATTGCATAATGTAAGAAAAAACTGTAAGCAATTAAACATATGGGCATTATGGTAATACTCTTGAATGATTTACATTAATCTCATTAATGTATCCTAATCTCATTAGGTTTTACAAAATTTCCAGAATTTAATTAAGTCTTAACATTTAAGACATTTAGTTTCAATTAATCAAATCAATTGAAACATATAAAGTTTCCTAAAATAACTCTAATATCTTATATTAAGGTTTCCATAATTAAACAAAACAATTTTATTTAATTAAGAATTTCCAGATTTTAATTTAATCCCTAATTGTGTTTTAAACCATTTAAAACATTATAAAATTAATCAATATTAATTAAATAATTAATATAGGAATTAAATAAAATCATTTAAATGATGAATTAGTGCATTAGGGTTTCCTAAAACCCTAAACCCTAATTGCAATAACCCTAAACCCTAAATGCAAGCCCTAGTCATTAAATGCCTTAAGATTGGTCATTTAATAACCAATCATTAAAACCCTAGATTCATACAGTATTAATGATAAGGATTAGGGTTTAATTAATGCCAAAAAGGGTATTAATTACTTTTAATTAATTACACTAATTAGGGTTTCCAAAACCCTAACCCTAGACATCATTAATGGCATTAATTATGTCCTAACAATTAATAACCATGATTGGTCATTTAATGACCAATTATTAACTCTTTAATTAAGGTAATTAATAGTCTAATTAGGGTTTTAATTAATGCCATAAATAATTGGGGTTTCATCATTAACTCAAATTAGGGTTTCATAAGAAAACCCTAGTGTGCCGCCATCTTCAAGGGGCTGCCCGTGCTTGGCAAGGCTGCCATGGCCACCAACGGCTGTGGGAGGCCATGGCCAGCCAAGGGAGAGAGCTACTGGGTTGTGGGACAAGCCCATGGACACGTGAGGAGTGGTGGAAGTGGCTGCCATCATCAAAATTTATTAGGGTTTCAAAAACCCCTTGCTGGCGCCATTGAAGAAGAACTTCAAAGTCACAAAAGCTTCTAAAAACCCATCAATTCGACTCTTCCATTCAAACCAGCTTTTGTATCATGTCCTTACATGAAATACTAAGCTAATAGAAGAGGTTTGGATGATCAAATCATCACCAATTGTTCTAAACAATTAAAACAACAGTAGGCTGCCCAGAATTTGACAGCATACTGTCCACAGTCGCAAATTGATTTAAAACCTAGCAAGATGATTGAATTAGGCTATCAAACGAATTTTCCCAGTATCCTACATGTCTTAGGAAACTAATGCAATTGGTTTCATGCAATTTGGAGTTCCCTAACTCAAGTTCTAATCAAAACTCCATTGATGACTTTTCTGCAGAAAAATTCTGCTATGCTGTTCATGAAAAATTTTCAAACTTTTTGAATCTTTTTCCATCAAAACCTTTTTGAAACTTAAAGAAAATCATATATACATGATATACAATGATCCTACAATGAATTGCCATAAAAAATACAGAGGCTTTAATTAAAATTAATTGCAAGATCCTCTGGGTTCTAAAACCCAGATTCAACCCTTTGAAGAAAAAGCGAGTTTTCCTTCTTCCTCTTCTCCCAATTCAAACCCTATGCAACCTTTGCATCAATGATTACCCTTAACCATGATTTCGAAGAGGAGTAGAAGAAGAACTGACCTAGGGTTCCAAACCCTAGGTTCGGCCAAAGAGAAAAACAAAATTGCAGTAAAATTTTTCCAGATTTTTGAATCATTCAACTACACCATAATTACCAGCCCATATGTATTTTGTATTATGCATAATCATGGCTCTGATACCACTGTTGAGAATCGAACAAGAGGGAAAAATCGAAGTGCGGAATATAAAAATTTTTCCTACGATTCCACATTCCATGAATCTAACTATGCATAATACAAAAACAAAACCTAACTACAAAGAGGGTTAGAACGCTTATAGTTTCATTGTCTTCTCCTTTTTGCTCCAAGCTTTGAATCCGGACAGCAGCGTATTAGCAATCCAAGTGTATTGCCTCCAACGGTATCCACACGTAGCTAGAGTTTCAAGCCTTTTCTATCTTCTTTCTTATTGTTGCTAGAGGTGGAGAAGAGAGAGAGAGAGAAGAAAGCCTCCAACAATTGGGACGGCTAGGGTTGAGAGTCAAGTGATGATGTCACACATCATAGTGTGACTTATATAGTCCACACTAAAGGGGCCGGCTCTAGGGGAGAACCCTTTTAGGGTTTTGTACAATTTCCCTAAATTGCACAATAACCCTTATTGTTTACATCAAATACAAACAACGCCTCAAAGAACTATTCTTTATTCACTAAAACCCTTTCTCTCATAGACTTCAAAGATCTTTTAGCATGATCAGTGTGTGACCCATTGGGTTCACATCATCAAGTAGTAGGAATAGCACGAGGTGTGCACAATGGGACTCTTTCCATTTAGGGTCTAATTGGAACTCCTTCCAATTCCCTAATTGATTATAACTCACTTATATCAATTAGGGCTTCTACTAATCATGAATAACACCTAGCATATGGTTCACGGTGTTGTCGTTAGTGAGGTGAATAAGTATCTATCAAAGAACCCTTCTGTTATAGTTTATAGGTTATAATTACATCCTTCCATTGACACAATGTTTCCAATTGCACCAATAGGACATGGAAGTCTGTCAAGTCCCTAGTTCAATTATTTTATACTCATTCGTAGATATCAACTCAATGATGAACTTATAGAAACTCCTTTCCATATTCATTCTGTCATGGCCATGGACTCAATGAGTTATATTATGAATGCTATATGAAACATTCTCTCTCTTTTTCCTGAAAGTAATGGATTCTTTGTTGATCACTCACATGCCTTCATACATATAGCAGTAGGGCCAAGGAACACCCTTGCAGACCCATGATTAGGATCTGTACTTAGTGTTATCAAACTTCTAAAGCTATGTGCATAAGACAACTATGGTGTCTCAGGTCTAAGGATTACTTGTACCACTATAACAATGAGAAACTGATTGACAGGCAGGTTAAAACTCTATTCAGTTTATCTCATATCTTTGGTCACATTCAGTGTACCTATTCTATTAATAGGCACCCACTTGTTGGTTGTAGTGTCTACACACAAATAGCTTAAGACCAGCTATCCTCCTATAGAGTCAACCTAACAAGTGCTAGTCCTATGGTTCATTACTGTCCATCATAGTGAATCTTCAACTAGGAATGATTTGGGAGTTTAGTACAGAGATATATTTACAGTCTCACAATTACAACTCTTTGTAATTCAATATTCTCAACTCTAACTCTATGGACATATTATGTGAATATTAAATGATGCATATAAACATAATAGAATAAGTCCTTTTATTAAATCAATAATAAATGTGACATACATAAATGAAATCAAATGATTGTTCATTTATCCCTAAACTATCATCTCTATGATTGGCTCTAGGGCATAACTCTAACACTGAACACCACTAACACTGAATTTATAGTGCTTTTCTCCCAGGGTAGAGTGGAACTAAGTATTTAATAGTGCTTTTCTCCCAGGGCATAGTGGAGCTAAGTATTTTCTAGCCTTCTAGGATAATCTTATTGCTTGCATGTTCTATTCTTTAATGCAGATAGCGCAAGTTCATCGTGCAACTCTGAGTAATGGGCAGGAGGTGGTTGTTAAAGTTCAACATGAGGGCATCAAGACAGTCATTTTGGAGGTTTTGCATTCTTTGTATTTCAAGATGTTTGGAATAGAAAGAGTAAGACTTGCAGTCATTTTATGGTTGTTGGGCATACTATTGTTTTACAGGACTTAAAGAATGCTAAGTCAATAGTTGACTGGATAGCTTGGGCAGAACCACAGTATGACTTCAACCCTATGATAGATGAATGGTGCAAAGAAGCACCTAAAGAACTTGACTTCAATCGTGAAGCTGGTATGTTCAGCTCTTTTGTGGATTATTCCTTTAAGTGACTTTATGAGTACTTTATAATTGAAAGAAGAATGGCTGTTCTCTATTGCTCCTTATGGACTGCAGATGTGGTTTTAGATTCACATGTCAACCGTTTAACATGCTTTTGATTATGTCACTGATATTGGTCGTTGGGAGTGTAGAAAATACTAGAACAGTAGCCAGAAATCTAGGCTGCAAAAACAACTGTGATGTTGACATGCCTACTAATCGAGTGGACGTGATGATTCCAGATGTTATTCAGGTATCATCCTTCATTAATTTTATTTCAATTTGAATCTACTTAAGGGTGCATTTGGATTATGATAGTGGCATAATTTTTAAGGTTTGTTGGGAAGTCCCACATCTCATATTGTTTAGATATTGACTTTGATTTGGCATTATATAACTGTTTGGGCTCTCCACCATATAGCTAGGCTTTTAGGTTGGAAACTTGACATGGTATTAAATCCTGTCATTTTGTTGTCGTTCTTGGCACTGTTCTATTCGTGAGCCTGTCGTTGTTGTCCACATAGTGTTGGGAAGTCTCACATCCCACATCATCTAAATATTGAGTTTGATTTTGCTTCGTATACCTATTTGGGCCCTCTACCTAATAGCTTAGGCTTTAAGGTTGGAAACTTAACAAGGTTTAAAAGTTTTAGTTTTTCTATGGGTACTTTAAAGATATCATGATTTATTATTAACATTTGAGAACATGATTTATTATTAAAATTTGAGAACAGTATTTAGGGAAGCAAAGTCATTGAATAAAGAAAAAAGAAAGAGGAAAAAGACTGAACTAAGCTCTTCTTTTGAAATTGATTTGGAGATTTGGCAAGGGAGATCAAGGCCTTTGGGGGGATGTGATTGTTTGGAAGTATGGGGTCACTATGGAAGGATGGTGGACTAAGGAGGTTAGGAGCACTCATGGTTTGGGTCTTTGGAAAGTAATCATGCAAGATTTCAATGAGTTCTGGAAAGAGGTTAGTTTTGAAGTTGGGGAAGGGGGGAGAGTGAGCTTTTGGAAAGACACTTGGTGTAATGACACTCCACTTATGGTAGACTTCCCTTGTTTGGTATTGCACAAAACAAAGAAGCCTTGGTGAAGGACTACCTTTTAGGGAATAATGGGCCTGTCACTTGGAACGTTACTGTTGCTAGGAATTTCAATGATTGGGAATTGGAGAAGTGTTGGATTTCTTTTAAAAACTTTTATGATAGCACGATTTATTTGGGAGAGAATGTTGCCTTGGTGTGGCACAAGGACCCTAAAGTGTCATCCTTGGTGAAATCTTTCTACAATATTTTGGTCTCCAATGAAGCTTCCTTCTTGCAAAGATAATTTAGATTACCTCGGTCCCATCCAAGGTTTCCTTCTTCACTTGGTTGCCGACTCTAGGGAAATGTATGGCTATTGATTGTTTGATGAGGATTAGATGGGATATGGCTAGTAGGTGTATTTTGTGCAAAATGTGCAGATAAAACAGTTGATCACCTTTTCATTCATTGTCACATGAAATAGAGTCTTTGGGCACTTACTTTTAATATTTTTAGGGTACATTGGGTTTTGCCATCGTCTCCTCACAATCTCCTCTTAAGTGGGCAAAATAAGGCAGCGAACATGAAAACAAAGGTGGTTTGGAATATGGTCCCGCATGGTGTATTTGGAAGGAAAGGAATCAAAGAACTTTCAAGGAGAACAAAGCCTCCATTACTAAGCTTAAGTCAACTTTTGTAAAAACTCTTTTTTGGTGGTTTCATAGCTACACTTATGATCACAAACTTTCTTTCATTACTTTCATAGATTCTCTTAAACTGTAATCAGGGTTTTTTTTTTTTTTTTGCTTTTGTTTTTTCTCATTTTTTGGCTTAGTGCTTGTATATGTCTTGTGTACTTGGGCTTTGCCTTTTTAATACAACTCTTACTTCAAAAAAAAAAAAAAAAAAAAAAAAAAAGAAAGAAGAAAAAAATGGCGATTCAAGTAAAGGAATAGATGGCAATCCTGGTCGGTGACCCCGGATCATGGCTCTAAGTGAATTTAAGAGATGCTATTAACCCTATGCCTGGGTTAATTTGACACCTCATAGGCTTGTCCTTTACCCTTTTTCTACGCCTTTATGCTCACAAAGCCTGCCCAAACCGGTAGCAGGCTCGGTGCGGTCTAAGGTGCTGAAACATGTTACGCTGGCCCATTCCATTGTCAATTTGGCATAGCTCAAGGGTCTTCTAATGGTAGCTGGAGTAAGAGCTAAACGAGCTAGTTGACCAGCTTGCCCCATACATAGGGCGGCATGCCTTCTACATTGGTCACTGTGCAGGAATGAGTAATGTTTTGTCCATCTTACATGGCCATGCTTAGTGTGATGTCATTAAATGTGCTCATGGGCTTGCAGTTATAAAAGCCTGTAGGTGGCACTATAAGTGGGAAGAGATCCCATTTGCTAGAGAATTCAGCCAATAAAATCATGCCACATGGGCTCTGAATTCCTTTCTAGGGGAATTCATGGCTGATTTGTAGTAATTTACAATTTTGAGATTTATAAGGACAAAAAGCATTCCTACTCTCTTGATCCAAACCACAACCCACCCCCCTCCCCCCCCCCAAAAAAAAGAAAAAAAAAAAAGTTTTGATCTCCCTTTTGTAATACCCTCTTGCTACCTCATCAAATCAAACGTTACTAACTTGAATAGTTCACTTCTTGCTTTGTTTCTTATCAAGAACAAAAATGGAAAAAAGGAAAAAAAAAAAAAAAAAAAATGGAAAAGGAAGAAGATATATTTGCTTAGGAATTTAACCATGCCAAGAACAGGACAATTTTTGCTTACATTGATATAATCTTTTTCTTTACTTTAGCCCCACTCCCTAGAATTTAGTATCGGAGGTTTCAGTGAAACTCTTTCAACATAGATGATTAAGAGTCATTAAATTAGTTCAAACATTTTGTGTGGTAAGATGGTTGCATACTTGCATTTATTCCCCAGTCCATTCATTATAACAATGAAGAATGTTGACTTTCCTTTGTTGCATATCTTACTCTGCATCCTTTTTCTTCCAATGGCAGTCAACTGAAAAAGTCCTGATTTTAGAGTTCATGGATGGGATACGTTTGAATGACTTCGAATCACTGGAAGCTTATGGTGTTGACAAACAAAAGATCGTTGAAGAAATCACACGTGCATATGCTCACCAAATTTATGTTGATGGATTTTTTAATGGTGACCCTCATCCTGGTACTCTCTTTCTTCCTCTCTCTTGCATTGCATGTGGATATTGAGTTAAATCATAATTAGCAACAGGCATAATTTTCTGATGGCACATTAGCTAGGCTCTTAAGAATTTTAATTTATTCTACTATGTTAAATGCTTTCCCTCCCACTTTTATGCAGGAAATTTTCTTGTCAGTAAGGAATCCCCACATCGTCCAATTTTGCTTGATTTTGGACTCACAAAGTTACTTTCAAGCTCTATGAAACAAGCACTAGCAAAAATGTTTCTGGCATCTGCCGAGGTTTTTTCCATTCTTTTGTGATTTTTAGCTAAAGTTGATAATACGTAAAAATTGTAGATGATTAGAAGACCGTACCTAATGACCAAATATATTGCCCTTGGATTTGTAAGCTTTTATGAGTTGATAGCTCTGGCATGTGATACTCCTGTTGTGGTTATGTGGATTCTTTCTTACATGCCAACATCAGTACTTTCCCACTATCTTTTTATATTTAACATGTGTTCACCTGAAATGCCGATATGTTCTCCGACCGGTGTAAGTAGTCATTAAAGCTACTTGATGAGCATGAACAATTAAGATTTGTGCAAATAAAAAGGTATGCTTAAGATACGTGACTCTGATTATGAGTAACAGCATTTTTTCATTAGATGTTCGCTTTGAGATTCTTGTGGGATTTAATTTTCTATTTAACAATCATCGAATAGGTCTACCTTGAATATGATTTGGAATCACAACTGTACATCTTGAGTCCTGGTCATTGCTATTGCCTTTTGGTTTTAGGATTTTTTTATAATTATTTTATATTATGAAATAATTAGGATGCTTGTTGTCACAGGGGGACCACTGTAGCACTTTTGTCTGCCTTTGCAGAAATGGGACTTAAGTTGCGCCTTGACGTACCAGAGCAGGCTATGGAGGTAACAAGTGTATTCTTCCGAACTTCAACACCAGCAAATGAAGCACTTGTAAGTATATGCTGTTTTCTTCTCTAAATGTCTGTTAAATTTCTGCAAAGTCCTATCTTATACAAATTCTTTTTTCCTGTTAAGGAAAACATGAAATCTTTGGCCGAGCAAAGAACAAAAAACATGAAGGTCATACAGGAAAAGATGAAACTTAATAAAAAAGAAGTCAAACGCTTTAATCCCGTAAGTTCTTATGTTATTTTCTGATTTCACATTTTAATGTAATGTAATTTAATTTATTTTTGATATGCTAGTTGATTATGTTCATCCATATCCGAGAACTTAATTAACATTTTTTTTTCAGGTCGATGCTTTTCCGGGTGATATTGTGATATTTACACGTGTCCTTAATCTTCTAAGAGGTCTGTAATAGAGATCTTCATTGTTTGCCTCATTGTGTTCAGAAACTTTGCCTATTTAATTCTTTTGTTGACATGGATTCAGGGCTTTCATCCACAATGAATGTTCGCATAGCTTATCTAGAGATCATGAGACCATTTGCTGAATCTGTTTTGCAAGGGTGAGACTCGCTTGAACCTCAGTGTGTCATATTTTCTTTGTTTTTGTTTCTCATTCATCTCTTATCAAGCTCTGGATTCACTTGTATCAGAAATATTAATAAAGGACCGACTATTTAATGCACAATGGATCTATGACACACCTGTCCATTCTGATGTGGAGGCCAAGCTAAGGAAGCTCTTAGTTGAGCTGGGGAATGATGATAAAATACTTGGAATTCAGGTGCATGCCATTATTTAACTTTTGTTATGTGACAGAAGATTCACCTGACTATTCCTTTTCTAATTATATAGAAATTGGTAAAGCTGAATATTGTTTTGTCTAATATCTATTCTCCATATTCCACTTCTGCATTTGTTAGTTTTCATTTCCATGGTCATTGTTTTTAAACCTTTCTCTTTCTTTAAAAGAAGAAATGACTGGGTTTAGGTTTATCACTTTTTATGTTCTTTTTCTTAGTTTGATGGATGGTGGCCAACTTAAAACATATAATCACACCTTATGAACATGAGTTTTGCTAGCTTAATGGATTTGAGACTATAGTCTATACTCAATAAGCACATGAATAAGTGACACATTTGTCTTTCTTCCAAACTTTTCCATATTTTTCGTATCCAAATGATGTTAGTGGTTCCAATTTTGACGTAAAAGGCAACACATAGATTTCTAATATGATTTAAAATTGAATCAGAGAAATTTTAAGGGAAAGGGGATGCAAACATGCCAAATCAATTTTAACGATGAAATGAAATCCATAACCAACATCTGTAAATTCTGGACCAATAGGTCTTCCACATGTTCTGAGTATGTTGCAGGTGAATTTTCAGGGTTTGGGAAGGACCAAGGGGGCTAAATCCTTGGCTGTTTTGTGGGTAATTTGGATAGAAAGGAATGCCAGGATCTTTAATGACAGAAAGAGAGGGAAGGGTAGTGGGAGAGTATTTGTTTCTTCGCTTCCTTATGGGCTTTGGTGGATGAACCTTTTAAAAGAGTTCCTCTTTTTCTGATTCTTAGAAATTGGATTGATATTTGTTTTCAAGTAGTTCTAGGAAAATGGCGTTTGAGAGGTTATATTTATCATCCTCAATTCCGTAGATGTGGGATGGTTTTTGAGAGTTGTATAGTATAATTTTTGGTTTTGAGGCTATCTTATTCTGTGTTGGGAAGTCCCACATCCCACATCATCTAAATATTGAATTTAATATGGCTTCATGTACTTGTTTGGGCCCTCTATGTAATGGCTTAGGCTTTTAGGTTGGAACTTAATGTTGTGGATATGCATGGACGAAACTACACACAACCCGGGAATTTAGGGGGGGGGGGGGTGTAATAGCCTATATTTTTTTCTTCCTATGAAAGCCCTAATCCTCCCTTTAATCTCTCATTTTACTAAGAGAGGCCCAATATATATTTTTTGACTCTTAGATACTATAAAGCACGGATATGGGATACGGATATGATGCGATATGGATACACTGATTCGGCAATTCTAAAAAAATGTAGGATACGATGCAGCAAGTAGGGGTGTTCGTGGTTCGGTTTGGTTCGGTTCTAGGGTAGATTTCAAACCAAACTATTATACTTCGGTTTTTTTTTCCCAAACCATACTATAAAAAAACCAAACCAAACCATAAAATTTCGGTTTGGTTCGGTTCGGTTTTGGTTTTATCCTATCAAGTAGCAACAAATAATTGAAAATGGAAAAAATGACAAGCCGAACTCCAAATAAAAATATTTTTAATAAAATCATTACATTAGCAACTAAAAAAAGCATTAAACATTATATCAAAATGGAAAAGTATTGACTTATGTAAATCTATGTTCAAATCTCCAATTTAATACGTGCCAATATCTTACACAACATTAATAGCTAGTTTAATACATGCCAATCTAACAAAGGAAAAATAATAAGTTAAAATCTACAAAAACAAACCCATTCCAAACGTCTTTCTTCCAATAGTGTACTACTATTTTGAATCTATTACCTATTCTTCCCTTATTAGAATTGAAAATTTACAAACTAAGTTTAATATGTAATATATAAAATTAATTTATATATATATATATATATATATATATATATACATATAAAATATTTTTTCGGCTTTTTGGTTTGGTTTGGTTTTGTTTTTGAAACATGAAAACCAAAACCAAACCAATTTAATTCGGTTTTCTAAAATTGGAACCAAAACCAAACCTAATGACAAAAAAACCAAACCAAACCGGTTTGTTTTTCAGTTTTAACCAAAACCACGAACACCCTTAGCAGCAGGGATACGTTAATAAATAAATATATTAATATTAATATTTGGTCTAAAACATATATAATAAATATAAAAAAGGTTTGAAACATCTACAAAATCAATTAATATGCAAGAGTAGACGTACAAGGAACACATCCATAAGCATTAACCATGTTCATCATTCATAGAAAAAAATTAGAAAGACATTAACATTACGAAATAGCCATTTAACTCTATTGCTTTACAATTGTTGCCCTAAAAGATAGATAGTGGAAAGAGAACTAAGATGAAAGAATTAAAATGGGTTTATTGTTTCAATCAAAGTATGGGTATTATGTTTTTCTAAATTTACCCCCGTTTATTTAAAAAAAAAATAATTACAAACTAACTCTAAAAGAATCCCAAATGCATGCGAGATGTATTCGAGGTGTATCTGATGATGTGGCAATGTGTGTTACTATTCCGATACGTATGGAGAGTATTTGATACGTATCGGGGAGTATCCTAGGCGTATCGTATCCAATACGGATTCGTTGGAGGTTTTGAAGTATCCATGCTTAAAAGCTTAAAACATCCCCCATTCTCTCTCAAAACCTTTAAAAAATGAGGCCCCATTGAGGTCAATTGTAGGAGTCTTGAATTGAGATATGGTTTATTAATGTAATATAAATTTTTGCAATTTTTTCTACCTCAACCACAAGATAAAAGAAAATTTTTAAACAAAAGCTTCTATGATTTTTTGAATTAGGATAAAGTATTAACAACCAACAGAAGTTCACCTCCCCTTGAACTAAATTCCTGGCTTCGTCCCTATGTATAGGATGTGTAGGCTTCTTGGGGTAGAGGAATCAAATCAATGGGCTTACGAGGTTGAATCCTGAGGACAACTTCAAATGGACTTCTTCCAGTAGTTCTATTAATATAACTATTGTATCAAAACTCAGCCATAGGAAGAATAAGATCCCAACCAGTCACATGATCTCCAACCAAACACCTCAATAAATCGCCCAAGCTTCGATTCACCACTTCTGTTTGCCCATCAGTTTGAGGATGGAAAGCACTAGAGTATTGGAGTTTTGTATTCAGCAACTTCCACAAGGTTTTCCAAAAATAGCTCATGAACTTCACATCTTGATCAGAAACTATAGTTAATGGAATACCATAGAAATGCACCACCTCTTTAAATAACAACTTAGTAATATGGCTTGCATCAGAAGCTTTTTTGCAAGGGATAAAGTGGCTCATCTTAGAAAATCTGTCTACCACCACAAGGATTGAATCATAGCCTCTAATAGTCTTTGGTAAACCTAAGAAGAAGTCCATGCTAAGGTCTTGCCAAGGTTCATGAGGTGTAGGCAATGGTGTATAAAGTCCAGTATATGTTTTCGCCATTTTGCAAGCTGACAAGTACAGCACCGCTAAATAATTTTTGCCACATCATGTTTTAACAAAGGCCATTAAAAAAGATCTTCAACCATGGCTACCTGTCTCATCTCGCCCAAAATGTCCTGCAACACCACCTGCATGTTGCTCCCATATCACTTGTTCCCTTAAAGAAGTATTTAGAAAAACAAAGGCGAGTTCCTTTGAAAAGATAACTATCATGAATGGAAAAGGAAAGGTGATTATTTTGTTTTCCCACGAAAATTTCAGCATAAATAACACCAAAAGATTGGTCAGAAGCATACTCCTTCTTCAACTGTTGAAAACCGATGACTTTTACTGCCAAAGAATGAAGCACATGCAACTTTCAACTTAGGGCATGCACTCCACTTTCCATGCCTGCTATTCAACTTCCTTCGAGAGTTTAAGTATTTAAGAGCTTCGTGATCTAAGTAAAGTACAAACTTTTTGTGGATTAAATAATGATGCCAATGATCAATAGCTCGAACTACTGCATAGAACTCTTTATCATATGTAGAATAGCATTGTTTACCCTCATTTAACTTCTTGCTGAAGTAGGCAATGGGGTGACGCTCTTTACTAAGAACGCCACCAATGCATATGTGTGATGCATCGCAAGCAACCTCAATCACCTTAGAGAAATCTAGGAGTTGCAAAACTAGAGTCTCGGTTATTAACTTCTTAATTTCTTCAAAAGCTTTAGTTGCTACCTTCGTCGATTGAAACTGCGCTTTCTTTATACAATCAGTTATTGGAGCCATAATAGTGCTAAAATTATGAATAAATCGCCGATAGAAAGTAGCCAACCCATGAAAAGTCCAAACCTCATGTAAAGTGCTTAGAATAGGCCAATCTAGAATAACTTGGACCTTTTCTGGATCTACTTCAACATTACGAGAAGACACAAAAAATCCAATAAAAACAACACTCAGGCACATGAAAGAACATTTCTTCAAATTGATGTAGAGTTTCTCTTGGTGAAAAACTCTCATCAATCGTTGGAGATGCAAAATGTGTTCTTCCTTGGTTTTACCGTTTTACTATATACAACAATATCATCGAAATAGACAACAAGGAAACGACCAATAAATGGACGAAGTGCCTTTGTCATCACACGCATTAAAAGTGCTAGGTGCATTTGTAAGACCGAATAGCATGACTAACCACTCGTATAGCCCATCCTTTGTTTTGAAAGCCGTTTTCCATTCATCACCAGGTATACCCATTTCGAAGATCAATTTTTGAAAAAATGGAGGCTCTAGTCATCATATCCAACATATCATCAAGACGAGGAATTGGGAAGCGATATTTGATGGTGATCTTATAGATGGCCCGACTATTAACACATCCACCAAGTACCATCCTTCTTAGGAGTCAACAAAACAGGACTGCACAAGGATTAAGGCTCTCTTGGATGAATCCCTTTTTTAACAAGTCATCTACTTGCCTTTTAAGCTCAGCATCTTCAATAAGATTCATGCAGTGGACTGGAAAATTAGGTAGAGAAGAGCCTAGAATAGGATCAATTGCATGTTGTATGTTACGCATAGGAGGTAATTCACTTGGTAATTCATCAGGAATTAAATGAGAAAAATCGGACAGCAACTTCTTGACTTCATTTGGCATCTCTAGGGGCTGTTTTGAGGCTAATTGTTTCACTTCTCACATCACCAAGGTATAAACAACTCATTCTTTCTTGATTTCAACTTCAAACTGTTTTTTGGTAAGGATGTGAAGAGACTTCCTTGCTTCAACTGAATTCAATTTTTTCTTTCTTCTGTTTCTTCCTTTCTTCCTCCACATTCATGGGTTTTAGGATGATTCTCTTGCCGTTGAACAGGAGATAGTAAGTATTTTCCTTCCCACAATGATATACATCACGATCATAAAGCCATGGTCGACCAAGTAGGATATGTTAAACTTTCATAGGAATTACATCACACGAAATAGAATCATAGATTCATAGTACACCCCAATTTTGAAAGAAACCAAACATCGTTTAGTCACTGGAATAGCAGTGTCATTCACCCATGCAACCTTTTATGGATGTGGGTGGTTTTCAATGGGAAGTTTTAGGTTATTAATTGTGTTTTCAGACACTACATTCATGCTACTCCCTCCATCTATAATTAGTCTACACAACTTTTCTCCACACTTAACTTTAGTATAGAAAATAGCAGTGCGAAGCCAATCCTCTTTATTTTCTGCTTTAGGAGTGGCTAGAATATGCCTTACCATATTAAGAAAGGAAGAATCTACCAACTGCTCCTCATTGAAATCTTCATCTGAAACTTCTCCCGATTCAAGTTCACACTCATAATCTTCGATAACACCATCATCTTCTTCAATTCCCACATAGAGTTTCTGCTTAGGACATTAGTAGGTATAATGACCTCTTTCATGACACCCAAAGCACTTGTTAGTGTTGCTGCCCCTTTTGTTGTTTCATCCATAATTGCCTTTCCTTTTGCATTAGCATTTGGTAAAGGCCAAGTTGTATTTGAAGTAGGTGTTGTCTTATTTATTCTGCTCCCATCAAATGCCTTTTGTGAGGCTAACTCCCAGCTTGAGCACTAAATTTTCGACTTAAGGTTTGCTTCATGTATTGCTCCACCTTTAAAGCTATTTGGAAAGCATCTTCAAGGCTGTAAATCCGCGATGTAATTAAATCTCTTTGGATATCTGCCCTCAAACCATTCTTGTAGCGAGAGAGAGTTTGTCTTTCATCTTCAGTCACTCCACACCGAATGGTAAGCTCATCAAACTTCTCTATACACTAAGCAACGGTCATAGTTCCTTGTCGAAGTTTTATAAGTTGATCATAAAGATGATCATGGTAGTCCATTGGCAAATACTTCTCCTTTACTTCAGTTTCATCTCCTCTTGATCAACAATAGGTGGCTGTCCCACTTGACGTAGTTGGTCGGTCTTCAACACTTCTCCACCACACTTTGGCATGGCTGGTCAATTTCATCCTAGCAAAACGTACCTTCCAATCTTCTATCATCTCGTACCAATCAAAATAATCATCCATGGCAGCAAGCCAATCACAAAATACTTGGGGATCGATCTTACCAACAAAATCTGGTACCTCTACTCGCAACTTCTTAGTAATATCTCCCATCAAATCTTGTTGTTCCAATTTGTCCAGATTCAACATGCCATGTGCCAAATCCACCAGCAAAGGTTGGGGAGGGGTTTTTGCTCGTGCAGGCCTAGGATTATCCTTAAGAGGTGGACGATTGATTTTTTCTCATTACCAGAAGTTCCTTCTTGATTGATTGTCATTCAGCCCTTCTTCAACATCTCTTTATTCTTCTATGGCTTGATTAACAATAGTTTGTGAATTACGTGTCTTCCAACTGTTCATCCGAGTCTCTAGACTGTCCAGCTTCTCCGTAATCTTCACAAGCATGGACTAAAATATCCACAATATATTCGATATATCCACGATATATCTGTGTATCCGTACCCCTCGATATGATATCTAACTGACATATCTTTTTCACAAAATATCTTTATGATATTGTCGATATTTTCAATATTATTGATGAAATCTCGATATATCCATAATATCTTCTTTCTTTCACATGGTATCGACGATATATCAAATATATCCACTATATCGAGGATATATATTGACGATATCAAGATATTCATTTTCTTGTTATTGTGTCAAAATTATCAACTCCTACTCTTTTAATATTGATTTACATAAATATTTCAATTATACTAATGGCTTAAATTAGTGTTATAAAGTAACAACTTTCATTTACTTTGTTAAAATATTCATTCTTTCGCTTAGTGTGGCACAATTTTTATACCCTACATAACACATGTCTAATACACATTTAAATTGCAATATTTTGATTTCAAACTGTTTACTAGTGTCTAATCATTGTTCCCAAAGTTTCAATAGAAGTATACATGTTTAACTGACAATATATGTCGTATCTCTGAATCAATATCGAAATTTTTTATATATCCATCGATATATCCAATATATCCATGTTTTTAAACCCTCGATATATCCATCGATATCGATATTTAAGTCCTTGTTCATAAGCAATTCATCCTGTCGACTTTCTATAAAATTTCCCCTTAGAGTCTTCCCACTACGAGTAGACATGATGAAACCTTAGCTTTGATACCAAACTGATGTAGAACTTTAAGGGGAAATATCAAAGGTTGAAAATATGGGTGAGGAAGTTGATGGAAATTCAAGAATGAGCTGCTGGAAATCTCAGGACAGCAACTCTTCTAGAGTTCAACAACTATTCTAGGACTTTCAAACAAAAAATACAGCAACTGATATTAAGATTAGGGGTTGTGGAGGCTAAGAACACTTGCTGTAAAATCACAAAAAAAGAAGAAACAGTAGAAAATATGATAAAGACGAGGGAGAGAGAGAAAACTACCAGTATCACATTAGTAGGGTCCTAGGAATCACTCCTAGTATGAGGAAGGCATCACACCTTCTTAGGGCTTGAGTGGAAGCTCAAAACCAGCAGCAGTAGCAGGAAATTTCATTCATTCATCCAAAATCTTTCCATGGACTTTATACTTTGGGACACAAGAGGCTTACAAGGCAAGCTAACTAGGAGGCTTACACAACAAGCTAAACTAGAGGCTTACAAATCAAGCTAAACTAACTATGGTTTGGGCCTACTAAATCCAGAAAAATACCACAAAATAACAGCCCAACTACACTAAAGGCCCAAAACTGAAAATGACCTACAAAAACCCCTTAAAATCTAATTATACTCCCAAGTTGGGCCCATTTCGCCTTTATCTTTCCGAATTAAAGCTTGAGGCTGAAAAATCTAGCCCTTTTTTATTTCTTTTATAAACTTTAGGAGGATGATTTCTATCACTCTAATGACCTCTTTTCTTACACACTTATGTGTGAAAATTAAGAGGACTTTAAGAACAATGATTTTTGATATGTGACATACGAATTGCCAACTTCTTTTTTTTTTTTTTTTTTTATTTGCTGGGAAACACTTGCTTTTCTAGGTTTTTAATTTGAGTTCCAAAATCAATCTTTTGAGTCGAAGTTGAAATCAAACTGAAACACAATTTTTTTTTTTTTTTAATTACTTAATATTTAGTTGGGGATGTAAATGAATTCATCAACTACAATCTGACTTGAAGCATTAAAAAAAATAAATAATAATAATAAATAAATAAATCCTAAATTTTTTAAGTCTTGTCATTATTAAATGCCATTTGATCTCCAAGAGGTTGCAAAGATAAATAAAAAAACAGAACTACAGCCGCCACTCCAACCCAAACCTGTAGTATTGTTAGAAGTTTTCATATCTTTTGCTGTCTTCTAGGCAATCAAACTGATCATAAAGGAATTTTGAGTGATAATAAAATGGTCAATATCAGGGCAAAGTCGCAAGATATTGTCTTCAGTGGTAAAGTGGTTTACTTATAGTGTTAGACTGGAATTCATAAAGAATGGGTTAAACTTAATTTAGATGTCAGTGAAAGATGCTGTTCAGACGTGGGAATGCATATCAGTAAATATATTCCAAGGTAGGGTAGAATTGCCAAATTGGTTTGTGTAGCTGATTGAGTTAGTTGGTTTAAGGCTTTGCTGAGTTGATTTTAATGGATGTGTTGGAAGTTGGGGGATTTTCACAAATGATCATTAGGAAATTATCATGATTCAGTTGAGCCAAATTGAAGTGGCAGTCTCTAATCAATGGGCAGTTAAAGTTAAAGCTCATATCCAAGTTTTTGAAATTTTCAGTGATCATCATTTTTTAACTCACTGGGCAAAGAAAGGTAGTTATTAAACACTGCTAGATAGGTGCAAGGACAAGAGTACGTTCCCTGGAGGTTGGCCACATGATTAACCATATGAGGGAGTTAGGGTTTCTCTATTGTCTTTCATACAGGATAAATGATGTTCCAAATACTTAAGAAGTTGAAATTGTAAATCAAAACACTTTTGTTCTTCGATATTTATTAAAAGCATTTTTTTTCACTCGTTCTATTACTTCTATATAGCTGTTAGTAATTGTATGATGACTTTTTTTGACAGGTAGTTTCTTTCCTTTTTATTTTATTTTATTTTTACTTTTTCGGCTTGATGCTTTTGACATGCATCTGATCAAACTCTCATCACTGTTATCTCGAAGGTGTGTGCCTATAAAGATGGAGAGGTTATTATTGATACTTCTGCTGGAGTGCTTGGAAGATATGATCCTCGTCCAGTTCAGCCTGATAGCCTCTTTCCTGTTTTTTCTGTCACAAAGGGTATCACAGCAGGAATGTTACATTGGCTTGTTGATAAGGGGTATGTAGTAGTCTTTGTGACAATAAATTTTCTCATATTCAAATCTATTCATTGCATAATGCACAAAATTTGCATTTGCATTTTCTTTTTTCCTTTTTGTTTTCCCCCAGTTAAATGTTCCCGAGACATGTCGGCATATCTTTTCAACCTTTTTTAAAAACTTTAGAGTTTAGTCCCTACACCAAAGATATTCATAAATGGTCCTTGGAAATAAATGATGATCAATCTCTTTAATGGTAGAAAAATATCAGAAAATTTAAATTTGTAGTTTTTAAATTTTAAATTTTAAATTTTAAAGTTTTAGTTTTAATTTTATTTTTAAGGATCTCCATTGACAACCGGTATCATCAGAACCGGACCATACCGGTCAGTTGAAACCATAAACTGGCGTGTCAGCCCTTAAGCCCACCCAGTTAACTTACCTAAGGCCCTGTTTGGGATAGCTGTTGCTTTTACTTTTAGGAAGAAGCAGAAGAGAATCAGAAGCTCCTAGTAGCAGAAGAGAATCAGTTTTTGTTTGGGAACTATATTTAATTTTAGCTATTAGACCCAGTTTTGCTCTTGCATCTCTCTGAACTCTTGAATGTTTTGAACCCTTTATAGAACCTTTTTTCTGGCTAGAACTTTGCACATCATTCAATTATTTTGTTGTAGTTAGTGCACTATATAATCACTAATAAATCTCATGTTTTTCGAAGGATGAATCTATTAAGTCAGACCATGATATGTTTAAGCAAAATCTTCAGTGGTGACACGAGGAGATCACTAACATTGGGACATTGTTCATTGGGAGGCTACGCCAGGACTATGAAAAAAGAAAGAACAAAGAAAAAAAGGAAGTAGAAGAAAAATGAATTTATAAAGGCTATGGAGAGAGATAATAGTAATAAGAGTGCTGTCGTTGGAGAGAGAGACGATGGAGAGTGCCACTGCCACAGAGAGGCACGATGGAGGAGAGAGCTTCACCTAGGGCTCAAAAGGGGGAACAAAGACGATGAATACAAGCATACAGGCATACAGTTTTGTCATTCTGAAAGGGATATGTCTGGTATTTTTGTTTTCCACGTTTAAAAACAGGGACCATGCTCGGAATTATGAAAAGTTTCATTAAATGGAAACAAGCTTCCCGGTCAACTTCTGAACCAAAGCAGGGGGGACCTGGCTTCTCCCAAAATCACTTTTATAACCCATAATCACTGCTGGGTAAGATATCCAAACAGACCCAGAAAGTGATTTTGGGCTACCAAGAAACTTACCCAAACAGGCCCTAAATGGAAAAAGGTTAAAATCTGTCTGAATCTTTCTGACGCTTTGCACCACAGGCACGACCCATAGGAACAAGATGGATTTTACCTTTTTATGCTTAATATGATAGATATATCTTGGATCTTCACAAATAATTTGGGAATTTTGTTGTTGGGGAAGAATTGAGCAAAATTTGGAATCCCAAGGATTCTCCAATGGTTGATGCTTTCTTATGAATAACAATGCTTGAAATAAGTTTTGGTCATTTATTACTTAATCTTCATGTTATTATACCCATTATTATTTTTTTCTTCTTTTCGTTTGCATGTGTGACCATTCTATATGCTGCATGGACTCCATTAAAACAATGAAGATTTAGCCATTTAGGCCACCTTTTCATTCATTACCCATTGGATGCATTGTGGAGCTTCATGATTTGAATAAAATAAAATACTCCCTCAAGTAATTTTGGGGAATAAAATTGTAAATGGCAAAGTGATCCTTTTGGAAGAATTTCTTTATCAAAAAAAAAAAAAAAAAAAAGTGATCCTTTTGGAAGAATGGCCAGGCTGCTTAGGAATTGCTGTATTTTGCCTTTTTCTGGGGACTTTAGGGAGAACCTAGGTTTTTGGTGTATACAAACCATTTTCTGGTTGAGTGGTTCTTGATCCTTGTAGATTTCAGGAAATGTGAAAGAGTAAACTTCTGACGACATGGGATAATAGTCATCATTAGCATGTGATTCATTCCTTCATTGTTCTCTTGGGAAGATGTCGTTTCCTCATATGTACATCTTTACATACAATAATCAAATGCATTTTGTCTGTTCTAGAAAAGAGCTTGATGTGGAGAACAATTGCAGTTTTTCTTTTATTTTTCACTTGGAAAATATCATTACCTTTTCTAGGAGGAGCTTGTTTCTGACCAAGAGTATTGGTGAAGAACTTCTGCATTCTTTTCACATTTATTGTTTCATAATTATATTTTAATAAATCTTTATTCTCTCTTTCCCTTCTTTAATATTAAAAAATGTGATCTTACTATCTAACGTTGAAGATGGACATGATTGTTTCAAATATTTTCTCTATCAGGAAACTGAAGCTTGAGGAAAATGTTGCAAATATTTGGCCAGAATTTGGATCAAATAAAAAGGAATTGATAAAGGTGGAATATTTTATGCTCCAAGCCCAGATAAATCCTTTTTCATCTTTATCTAAGTTCTTAATCCGTTAATCTAGTAATGTTATTTGATCTTTACTTTGGTTTGATATTGCTTTTTAGGTCCATCACGTGCTTAACCATACGTCTGGTCTGCACAATGCCTTGGGTATCCTTACAAGAGAAAATCCTTTATTAATGTCCGACTGGGATGAATGTTTGAATCGCATTGCAAATTCAGTCCCTGAGACTGAACCTGGCTGTGAGCAACTGTATCATTATTTATCTTTCGGCTGGCTGTGTGGTGGAATTATTGAGGTATTATTGCATGTTCACTTGTCAGAATGTTGGGATTGTTTGCCAATGTTCCATATAGGAATTCTTTGGTTGGGTTCAGACTGGCATTGCACCAAAGTTTTGACTGTAGGAGCTGAACTTGATCTGGGTGACTAAGTCCATAGCAGTGTTACCTGGAGCGTAGTTCGCTCTAGTATGTGGTACAGGTATGGGTACGATGCTCTACTTGGTACGCAGTACATTGAGGGTAGGCGTAGTTGGTTCACTAATTTGGTCAATGGTCACTTTAAAACCTTTTTCTCCAAAAAATATATCTATTTATTTCCCCTTTACTTTGACAAAGAGAGAAAGAAAGGGGAAATTGGCAATAAGTCCACTATACAACACTTATTTTACAATAAGTCAAGCATCTTTTTTCCTAACCCACTAAGTCCATGACATTTAAACTTTTATTGTATTTAATCATTCATTTTTTTGTAAACCTCTGGTTTACCCTTATTTGTTATTGAAGGTACTCCTTTTTTTGTTATTAAGGGCACCCTATGTAACTAACTTGGTTTTTTTAGTGTTTTAATTTGACCCATGTTGATTAGGTAATCGTTTTTTTTTTTAAAAAAACAATAAAATTTTATTGTTTGCCACTCCCCTGCTTCAGTTTATTAAATAATTTCATCGTTCTTCACCATTGTTAGTGAAGGGGAGGGGGAGAGAGAAAAAGTAAGAGAGAATTAAAACTGAAAAGTATATTTATATGGTAAAAAAAAAAAAACAAAAAATGTTCCAGGAACAGTAAAATGTTACTGTTTTGAACACAGTAACAGGAGTATGTTTTGCTCTTGCATCTCTCGAATCACTACTTGTTTTCCATTGTTCATTAGTAGATTTTCCACTATACAATCAACATGTTATTGTTTTAGACTTTAACCCCATAAATTATTTTATGAAATAAAGATGTGCAAACCCAACACATCAGTGAATGGTTGAAAAAATCTACTATGAAGAAAAAGAAAAAAATTAGTTGGGAAATTTAGATGGGTTTTGTGCAAATAAGTAGAGAGAACACTACTAAAAAAAATCAAACCCAAAGATTGGGTCAGAAGCAATTGGTTCATAGGAAGTCAATTGACACATTTAGGTAGAGTAGATTACAATATAGAGGTGTTACAAGACATAGATGGATTGGTAGATATGAAGCTCATTTATGGGATACTAGTTGCAAAAAAGGACAAAACCAAGAAAGAGAGGCAAGTATAGAGTCTATGATCGCGCTCAAGTACTTAGGAGTTAGGACAAGGTGCCACAGAAGGGATTTAATGTATAAAGGAGTGACAAGGCATCATTAGCATGGAAGCAACAAGGACCTTTATCTTGGGACCTACCATTGCCTCTATTTCTAGTGACAATAACCCTATATCCTCCTTCACATTCGCCTTACCTTCAACCACCATGATAGCACCTTCCACCATTTTTCATCCATCCTTTTCAAATCCCTAATCTCCATATCTATGCCAAAACCCAGTCATTAACCACCTAAAATTTCACAAACTTCCATTCTCAACCCCAATTAACACTATCTATCCAAATAATTGTGCCGCCCACCTTGATGGAGGTCGCACTCGATGGTAACCATGAACGGAGATGGTCGTCGACAGTGGCTGAAAATGACGGGAGTATCATGTGGCGGCTAGGATTGCAAAAATCACATGGAATATAGGAGAGTGGGCACCCAAACAGTGAGAAAGATGGGTACATTATAGAGAAGTGAGAGAGGTGGAGGAACATATAGTGGCATCGGTGGTGGATGGTGGTAGGGGAGAGGGTCTTCGATGATGGGTTTAGATTTGATGATGACGTGAGATAAGATGGTGGTGGGGTGGATGGGCATATTGGACAAAGTGCAGAGGGTATTTTTTTCAAAAAAGGGGCAAAAGGACCTATTAAGTTAAGGGAAAATATGGTGGACTTGAGGGTTGCTCAAGTGCGGGATATCCCGGACTATACCATACGATAACAACTGTCCGTGGATGATATGCACATATTCATGTGCACGCGTATGTCCCACACGAATGGACATGATTGTATAGAATAGTTGGGATATCCCGCACTTAAATAGCCCTATAGTGGACTTATTGTAAAATAAATTGTATATCATGGACCTATGACTAAATCCACCCGCCCCCCTTTTTTCTTTCTCTTAAGGTGCTAGTTTGAACTTGAGCAAGGCCGAAGCTAGGATTTTTCTTGGGGGGGTTGTGAACCTTGGGTTTTGAACTCCCTTTTAAAAGAGATAATTTTAAAAATCTGTTTTTAAGGTTTACACAAAACAATTAACGAAAAGCGAGGAGTCGCCACCTCATTTTTAAGGAATAAGGAAAACTATAAAAACATTTGAAAGAAAACCTTTCAAAACCAAACAAATGACTCCAATTTTAGGAAAAGACAAATCTTAACAAAACCAAAGAGGAGATTCGGAGACTAAATTACGATGTGGGAGGTTCTAGGAAACATCCTATAGGCACCCATACCGCCCTAAAAAGGTCTCTTAACTTATATGTGTTATTTCAATTACTTCTTAGTTAGTCACCATGCATATAAAAAGAATCATCCATAAACATTTGTAAACAAAAGAATACTATGGAAAGTAATAAAAAATAAAAAATAAAAGAAGAAACAAACAAAATAAAAAAAAATAAAAACCTAGGATACTTGGTATCCTAGGGTAGACTTGAATATCAAAAGAGCGCCTACGTACTTTACATACAAAGATGTAAGGATCAAAGTACACGTAGTTCAAAAGAGAAGGGGTTATTTCCTTCACAATTAACTACCATAATTCTTAAGTTTCCATTTTTAAGAAAATGAAAGTTTCCAAAAAATTAGAGTTTCCAAAAAATGGAGAAGGAAAAATAGGAAGTTTTATAAAAAATGGAACTTTAGAGAAATAGAAAGTTTTACAGAAAATGAAACTTAGGAGTTACCATAATTCATTATTTAGGAAATAATCCAAGAGGGAGAAGAGAACAAACAATAACAAAGCATACTATACCTCAACTTACCATATGCAAATCATCTCTAAACATTATCAAAATATCCATAATCACCCTATTTATACGATAGGACAATTATCATACTCAAATCAACCATAAACATATCCAAATTATCATTATAAGACATAAATCAAATTTGGACAGAATACTAAGCGAACCTAAAACACCCTAATAATCATGCAAAAAGAAAAAATCAAACTACTAATAAAACCCTAATGCAATAGGACACTTATCATGTAATAACTAACCCTAGAACATGCAAAAATCATTCTCTATATGCAACCTAAAATGATAATCACCAAAACAATAGCAAAAACTAATTAAAAATATGCTAACAACCTATCAAGATCATAGAAAAAGAGAGAATAAGACATATCTTGGATGCAACAATCCTGACGCTTGCAATAATTTATCAAACTCATATTTATAACATGAAGATAACATCATGAATCATGCAAAATCATCACAAACAATTCATACTAACATCCTAAGTATGCTTGCACCACAACAATATCAATACAAGAGAATACCCTAATTCTAAAGAGGTAAAATCACTTTTTCAGCATGCAATAAGAAAAAACCCTAGAAAACTATCATGCTATTCACATAATATTTATCATATAATCTCAACAATATTAAATAGACATGATAACTAAGTTAAATAACAATTTGAAGCATGCAGAGAATGAAAACTGAGAGAATGAAAACTGAGAGAAGGGAGTATGAGTGTGTGCAAATTCGTGTTCCCTCTCTCACTGGTGAATATAGGGGGTGTGTAAGCTTCTAATGCTGAAGGGAGGGTCTTAATTTATAGCTAATTAACTTCCTAATCCAATATCTGAGATTAATTTACCATAAAATTAATCTAAGGCTATAATTAACTCACTTTGGCCTTAAGTAACTAAAAGTTACCTAAAAATAAGGATGAGAACTCTTTTGGAGCAAGAAAAATGGAGTAAGAAGGTTAAACGGTGCAAATAAGGTAACCTGACAAGACTGGAAGTGGAGGCCTCGGCTGACTGGCTGGGCTGGCCGGTTGGATTGGCTAGGCCAATTAGTCACCTGAGAGCCCAACTCTAGCCCTTCAGATTTGCTTCCTATTTTGGTTTTTTAGCTTAAAATGGCCATAACTTGACCAATTTAACTCCGAATTGAGTGATTTAAATGCCAAAATTTCCATAATTCAATGAAGAACAAGTCTAGTATATGTTTGAGCCAAAAATCTCTAACCATGGTTAGGTGGTTGATTTAACAAGGTGGTTAATCGAAAAAGGTCAATTAGCGATAGGTGAAAATTATGGTAAATCAATCCCAAAGCCATTCGATTCTTAAATTGACTCTATAAATGGACTCTTTTCATCAATATAAATACAATGGAACAATCCGGGACTAGTCTTGAGGTCAATTAGAAAACATACGAGTTAAAAGATGAAATTGCCCTTCAAGTCGCAAAAGTTCTAATTAAGCATCCAAACCTATCTAAAATTAAACCAAATTACACACATATATCCTAGATGCACCTAGAAACTAAATGCAAATGATAAAATGCAAAAATTAAACAAAAAGATGTATGCAATAATGAACTACTCACATAAGCTTAAAATAGCAAAAATGTCTTTCTGGGCTTAAAGTCTCCTAAACACATCCAAACTTAAACCAATACTAACATGAACTCATAGGGGTGAAAATGGGGTATCTACAAGAGCAAACATCGAGAGTAAATTTCTTAAATTAAATTCAGTTTTGTCCAAAATGCCTAATTTTTATCAACTTTAGATAGATTGGCTTTCCTTTTAACAAAAATTTACTCAAATTTTCAAATTATGTAGTCAAACTTTGACCTATTACTTTGAATGAACTATTAAGAAATCAAAATTTAAAATTGGAAAGAGAATTACAAAAACAAAAATTATAGAATTTAATTGGTAAAAGTTTTAGTTTAATGAAAATCCAAAATGATTTTCCTTACATTCTAACAAGTATTATTCCTTCTACACTAAAATCATTAACAAGAAAAAAACAAATTACATATTGGAATACATCCTAAACTTTTTAGGTTTTACAAAGATATTTAATCTAATTGTTAATAGATATCTTGTGTGTGTGTGTGTGTGTGTGGTAGTCCCAAGGAAAGTCTTATATGGACTTGGAATTTGGATATAGTTAAAATTATGATTTAATACAGAATTCTATTATACATATAGAATATATTTAAAATTGGAATGAATAAAGAACAATATTAAGTTTCCAACCTAATAGCCTAAACTATTAGGTGGATGGCCCAAACAGGTATATGAAGCCATAACCAACCCAATATTTAGAAGATGTGGTATGTGAGGCTTCTAAACGCAATAAATATTACAAAAGATTTTTTCCTAATAATTAGGAAAATATTTCGTTAAAATTAATTGGACTTTGGAAAAAGAAAATATATTGAAGAGATTATCTCCTAAATATTATGAAAATAATTTATGGTTCCAAAAAATTTGGATGGGCCACCAATCTAAATAACTCTATATACTTATGCCTTATGGTATGCACCCGAAGCTAGCTGGGATTCCTGTTTGTAGAGAATTGCTTGCAAAGTTCTTACTATTAAGATTATCCTGTTTTTTATTTTTATTATTATTTCTTTTTAATGGTGTAATCTCTTTCTTCTCACAAATTAGTTTAGGAGCATTGTTCAACTTTTAAAAAATATAGTGACACTGAGTACTCCTTGCATTGCCTTTAGGACAGCAAGGAGGTTTTATGGTTTAAGCCATAATTCGTTTTCCTCACTTCTACATACTAAATATGTAAAATATTTTTGTTCCAGTAAGTTGTAGTTGTCCCTCTTGCACTGAATCCTGTAGATTGTTTCAATATTTTTCCCGATTGTCCCAGCAATAGCCATCATAGGAGCTCCTTTGGGTGATGCATTTAGCAGATTTCTTCTGATCCTTGGTCTACGGTGATCGGATCATGAATTTGAACCATTTAACCAAACTTGGGAGTGATAAAAGAGTTTGATTGTATTTGTAAACTTCCCTATTAATCTTAGCCTACTTTCTCCACAGTTTTAGTAATGTTCTATATTAACGCAGCATGGGTCTGGGAAGAAATTTCAAGAAGTTCTTGAAGAAGCATTCATTCACCCACTGAAGATTGAAGGCGAGCTTTATATTGGAATTCCTCCAGGTTTGATTTGAACTCTTCTGTGTCAATCTTCTTGCTTTATTTAGTTATGATGATATGCGTGCACACACTCAACTTGGACACAGTAGCATGCGTTCATCACTTCAGTTGATCTCTTTTTTCTTTTTTTGTTCTACTGTCCTTTATTAAGAAATAATTAGCTTTATATTTTATGGTGATTTTGCATAATGATGTGGAGAAATTTCTATCTATGAATCGATCTTTAATATTGGACTTATTGTTGTCATCATCAACATCATCATCATCATAATAGTACCTTTCATGGCTCTTTTCCAGGGGTGGAATCTCGACTTGCAACGCTCACAGTAGATATGAATGATCTCAATAAGCTCTCTGGGATAACTAGTCGTCCTGACTTGCCTTCTACCTTCCAGCCAGGCGACATTTCCCAGCTAGTAGTTACCCTTCCCATGCTATTCAACTCACTTAACAGTCGCCGTGCCATCATACCTGCTGCAAATGGACATTGCTCAGCCCGGGCACTGGCTCGCTACTATGCAGCCCTAGTTGATGGCGGCATGATCCCACCACCACATTCCTCTTCTTCCAGGCCACCACTTGGTAGCCACCCCCACATCCCCAAATTCGCTTCCAATAAAATCTCCAAGAGAAAGAAAGGTAGCAAAAGTAAGGAGGTAGATGCTGGTTCAAAAAACACAGCTGATTTTTATGAACAGAACGTAAGTTACAGTAAAGATACCAAGGATGGTAGTCATTATATGAAGGCTAGCAGTGACAGTTACACTAGGCTTGCTAATGATAGTAGCAGCAGCAATAGCAATTACGCCAATACAGCTGAGAGCATTAGAAATGCTGGTGATCCTCTAAACGATGGCGAGAGCAAGATTTTTAGTAACCCTAGAATCCATGATGTGTTCTTGGGTGCAGGCGAATATGGGAATTTCGTTCTCCCAAATGGGAAATTTGGGCTAGGGTTTAAGAGGTACAATTTGAAGGATGGGTCCCTTGCTGGCTTCGGGCACTCGGGCATGGGTGGATCAACTGGCTATTGTGATATAAAACACCGGTTCTCTATTGCTGTGACCCTGAACAAATTGTCTTTTGGGGCTGTGACTGGAAACATTGTTCACTTTGTTTGTTCTGAGCTAAATATTCCATTGCCAGAGGACTTCTCAAGATTTAGTGAAAGGGGACCCGATTTACAGTCAAATATAGGTAGACCTCTGATTAATTGAGGATAGAAAAAATTTTCCCCCTTACATTATAAGTACCTGCTATTTATTTTGATATCCAAACTCATAAATGTTTATGCATTTCATTGTTATACTGGAAGAAAATTGTGTACTTAACAATGATTTATTTACACACAATATAGCCATAAACTTGTACTGGGTGTTGGGGATTCACAATAAAAATTATAATATAAAATAAAATAGAACAATGTTGCCAATGAAAGCAAAGTGGTGGGTTGAGGCACAGATATCTCGTTCTCTTTAAGACAATTTGTGCCTCTCTAGAAAACGTTTCTATTTGAATCCCCATTTAATATTATGAATTTCCTACATGACCAAATTGATATGAAATATTCCTTTTGAAGGATGATGGATTGAGTGGTAAGTTTGAAAAACAACAATTTGAAAAAGGTTCTTAAGGTTTAGATAAAAAGTGTTTGGAAATGTGCCTTTAAGGTTTATTTGAGAAATGATTATTTTAGAAGTCTATTTAAAAGGGCACAAATTCGCCTTCCTTCTCAAAAATGAATATTTCATATTAAATTGGGCTGCTCCCAATTGACAGAAGATCCCTATTTCTTAGTGGTAAGAATTGAGTTTGGAAGAATGGAAATGGGAACGATGTAATTCCACTTTCAACGAATTATTTCCAGGTGTACTTCAATCTTTGACAAAGGGAACTTGAGACTTTGAAAATATTTAGAAAGGGATTGAAATAAAGACTTTTTGAAACCACTGATGATAAAATGATGGAATTCCCATGAAAGAACATTCAATATCTTTTGAAGACAAGAATTCCTTTTAAAGGAAAAATTGTGTATTGATTGTTTGTTTGTTTTTTTTTTTTCTTTTTTATTTTTTGGACAAAAGGAAGTATCTTTTGAAATGAAATGGAATATTGAAAAATATATAGAGAATGGGATTGATTTTACAAAAGTGTAAGTATTATCTCATGGTGTTCTAAACCAAGTGCAAAGGAGTTGCCTTCATAAAATGATAGTTTTAAAAAATTGTGTTCGTGGCTTGAGGATTGCATTTGAATCATGCTTTTTTAGAAAAAAAATGCCTGATCAAAAGCTGAAAATTTGTATGCCCTTTTCAAAAGGTTATTTGAATTATCACTTGAGGTAAAATCTTTAACAAACATTTTTAGGGCATATGCTTGAAAAGCCATGAAGTTGAAATGTTTTCATGAAAACATTCTTGGAGGAACACCACCATTTGGCTTGGCCACTTTATACAACTAGGGTTTGAGCTTAGGAAATGTAGTCTTGAAAAGGAATAGGGTCGCCTGAACAACAATTTAGAATGATTGGGGGTGTACTTTGGAAAATGTAAACTTTGGACAAGCAAACTGTGATAACCCTTTTATAAAAATGAGGCTTTTGCAATTAAAATGGGATTTTTATCCCCTATTAGAAAACTATTTTGAACATGAGACTTATGAAATTGTCCCAAGACTTAAAAATTTCATGTTTTAATAAAAATTGGCTTAGGCAACAATTATTTTGCAAAATGGCATTTAACACACAGAAAACAGTGAGGTTTTAACTAGACCAGTCATCATAAAATGGCCAAATAGAGGTGCAAATGATTTTTAGAATTTATACCCTTTTATGGGAGTTTCGGAGACTTCATAAAAGTATTTGAAAATTTTTGGGGAATTTTCCAGGTTGAGTAAATGGGGTTTTAGAAGCCATGAACACAAACTGCCATTGTTGGAGGCAGCCTCTGTAGTTTGATTATTTTAAAAACTAGAGATTTCTGTTGGCAATTTCCTTCAGTGGAATGGTCCTAGAAACACAAGGAAACTCGCCCAGATTCTTGTATAATTGGAAATAATTTGATGGCCTTGTGAAGCACAAAAAAGTGAAATGGACAGAATCTGTCAAGATTTGAGCATGCTTGGAATAATTGACTAAAAATGGTATCAAATGATTTTTTATAAAATTGAAATTTTTACCACAAGAAATAGAGACCTTAGGGAGAACTCTGGATTTTGGTGGATTTTTCTAACTTGGTTTAATGATTCATTTAGCTGTGCTAACTGGGTGGTAATAAGCTACCATGCCATGGACATGGTGGCTTACAAAGGGGCCATTGGTTTTAATTGATTAACATGAATAATAGATGAATCAACTAGATGTGTGAAATTTAAGATCGAACACATCAAAGAACCAAAAGATACCTAAACACTATCAACCTTGTCAGATTTTGAACCTATGAATGCGATGGATATCATTTGATAGTCACAAGTATATACATAAACGAAGGTTCAAAGGACTGCAATCGGCAATAAATAGAACAATTTGGGAGAGGATCGAGGAACCATACTCCCTAAATAAGCAAATAAAGCAATTGTGGAGGAGGGTCAAGGAACCACAACCTCTAAGTGAAAATAAATGTTCATAGTTAGCAAAGTTAGAAGTTAGTAGCCAGTTTAATGATTTGCTCATTGTCCTTGATATGCCTCCAAGTATAGGAATCTTAGATTAAGTCATTAAACTCCATAGAAAAGGGCATTAATTATGTTAAAGTTGAGTTTACAAACAAGGAAACAAGAAAGAAGTTAGTGAAATAATATGCATACATACATGATCTAACCTTGCCAACTTTGATTTTGCTCATGTATCAAACTGATTTTGGACATGTTCAAACTTTTATTTCACACATCAAATATAGAATTTAGCCCACATGCAAACAAAAGAAAGAAAAATGGGTGCTAGCATCCTATTGGGAATTGGTTTACATGCAAAATGGTAGTATCAGGTCTTCTTGCCTCAAATCCATTACATTAGGTTTTCCCCTCCATGCCACATGTTAGTGAACCAATATGTGCAACCTTGAAAATGAGGAAGAAGGGTTGCAAATCAAATGTTGAAGGCCACAAAAGTAGGGATTATGATTCTAGCAATTGAAAAACCGAAATGGGATGGAAGGAAAACTCACCTAGTGTAAGTTATCGTCACTTTTTCTTTGCTTGAGTAAAGGTTGATGAAGCCTAGCCTAGGCTTCCAAGAACCTCTTTGAAGTCTTTATTTGATGCTCTAAGAGTGGCTTGAATGGTGATAAAGGTTGGGCTTAGGGCTAATGGAGGTTTAATGCATGTATGCATGCATTATCTTGTTGTAATGAGGGTTTATTTTGGATGGAATAATAGGCAGGGTTTAAGCACTAAAGCTATTGAGCACTAATGTGGGCAGAATTTAGGGAGTGATTAAGGTTGGAATTGATAAAGAGAATGTGAGAGATTTGAGGATTTGAGGGATGTGTAGACACCCCATTTTCATCCCTAGGAGTTCATAAACTCATTTCATGAATTTTTGAAGCATTTAGAAGTCTCTAAGCCTTGAAGGATATTTTTGCCCTTTTAAGCTTATGTAAATAGTTCATCATTGCATGCATCTTTTTGTTTCATTTTTGTATTCCATCATTTGCATTTAGTTTTTAGGTGCATTTAGGATATATATGTGTAATTTGGTTCGATTTCAGATAGGTTTGGATATTTAATTAGAACTTTTGCAACTTAAAGGGTAATTTTGTCTTTTAACTTGTATCTTTTCCATTTGACCTCGAAACTCATCCCGGATTGCTCCATTGTATTTATATTGATGAAAAGAGTCTACTTATAGAGTCAATTTAAGGATTGAATGGCTTTGGGATTGATTTACTATATTTTTTTCCTTTTAGCTAATTGACCATTTTCGGTTAACCGCCTTGTTAAACCCAGCCACCTAACCATGGTTGGAGATTTTTAGCTCAAGAATATTCTAAACTTGTTCCTCATTGAAATATGGAAATTTTGGCTTTTGAATCACTCAATTCGGAGTTAATTTGAGCAAGTTATGACCATTTTAAGCTTAAACACCCAAAATAGGAAGCAATAGGAACCAGACTGGAACCCTCGAGTGATCGGTTGGCCCAACTAGTCAACCAAGGTCCCGCATTCTGACTCTGCCATCTTGCCTTTTTTGTTTCATTTGACCTTCCTACTCCGTTTTCATTGTTCCAAAAGGGTTTCCATCTTTATTTTTAGGTAACTTTGAGTTACTTAAGGCCCAAGTGAATTAATTATAGCCTTAGATTGATTTTATGATAAATTAATCTCAGCCATTGGATCCTAAGGTTGGTTAGTTATAAATTTAGACCCTTCCATCAGCATAAAGAGCTTACACACCCCCTATATTCACTAGTAAAAGAGGGAGCACAAATTTGCACACACTCATACACCTTGAGAAAGCTATTCTACTGCATTTTTTAAGGAGAACTAGAAGCATATCAAGCCAAGGAAGAAGGAAGCATTCAACAAAGGCCTTCTTTTGTAAATAAGTCTCTCATTCTCTTCCTTCTCTTAGTTTTCATTCTTTGCATGCTTAGGGTTGTTACTTAGCATAGTTAACTCATGTCTATTAGATATTATTGAGTTTATTTTATGGATATTATATGAATAGCATAATAGATTGTTAGGGTTCTCCTTGTGTGCTGAAATAATGATTTTCTCTCTCTAGAATGGGGTTATTTTGCATAGCATAGTAGTTGAAGTATTAGGATTATTTTCTTTTCATGATTCACTTATATGCATGTTTTTAAGCACTTTTCATGTAGAACACATCTTGTGTAGGATTTATCTTCATATGTCTATAGATGAGGGTGAGTGTTTACATGAGTGCTTTAGAGAATGTGTTTAAGTGTGCTATCTTTTTTATTACATTCTTATGTATAGATTTTATGTAGGATATGTGGAGAAATCATTCATATGGAGTACTTTTTACATGAAATTATCTTAGAATAGTTTTTCTTAAGAAAGTTCGTCATAAGAAAGCCTTTTTCATGTTTTTACATAAAATCCAGATCTTTTGCATCATATTTTATTTTCTTTCTATGTTTTGAATTGTTATATGATATTTTCATCATAACAACTCACTTTTTGCGTATGTTTGATATTTTCATGCATGATAGGTAGTCTAGTCCATGTAGGAGCATATTAGGGTTTTGTTTTCCTTTTATTTTTTTGCTTTTAGCATGATTACTAGGATATTTTAGGGTTGTTTAGTATTCTATCCAAATTTGATTTAGGCTTTCTAATGATGATTTAAGCATGATTATGGTTGATTTGAGCATGATAATTGTCCTATAGCAAACATAGTAAGTTTTGTTATTATTTGTTCATTTCTCTTTCTTGGGTTATTTTCTTTGCATTGAATTATGGTAACTCTTAAGTTTCTATTTTCCTAAATTCTTTATTCTCTCAAAAGTTCTTTTTTTTTTTTATAAAACTTTTTATTATTTTCTCTTGTTCTTTTTTGGAAACTCCTTAGTTTTCGAAACTTTCCTTTTTCATAAGATGGAAACTTAACATTTATGGTAGTTCATTGTGAAGGAAATAACTCCTTCTCTTTCGAATTACATGGACTTTGATCCTTGCATCTTTGTATGTGGAGTACGTAGGCGTTCATTTGATGTTCAAGTCCGTCCTAAGATACTAAGTATCCTAGGTTTCTTTTCTTTTCTTTTTGCTTATTCTTTTGTTCTTTATTCCTCTCTTTATTACTTTCCATATCTCTCTCTTTATTCTTTTTTTTTTTTTATGGATGTATATGGATGTATGTGGATGCATGGATGGTTATTTTAATGCATGGTGACTTATTTTTAGGAAGTTATTGAAATAGTCCATATTAATTAAGAGACCTTTTAGGGCGATGTGGGTGCCTATAGGATGATTCCTAGAACCTTCCCATATTGTAACTTAGTCTTCGAATGCCCTCTTTGTTTCGTTAAGACTTCTTTTTCCTAAATTGGAGTCATTTGTTTGGTTTTGAAAGGTTTTCTCTAAAATGTTTTTATGGTTTTCCTTGTTCTTTTAAAATAAGGTGGCAACTCCTTGTTTTTGTTATTTGTTTTGTGTGAACCTTAAAAACATATTTTTATTTATTTAAAACTCTCTTTTAAAAAGGTCATTCAAAACCCGTGGTTCACAGGAATAGTTCAAAAAAAGAAATTCCCCATTTGCAAGGGTAAAATGGTAAAAAATAACAAAAGGGCATTCTACCTAAATGGAAGCACACACCTACTTGTATATACCCCATTTTCACCCCCCATAAGTTCATGATAACATTTGGTTAAATTTAGAAGCATTTAGAAGTCCCTAAGCCTTGAAGGACAATTTTGCCCTTTTAAGCTTTTGAGAATAGTACATCATTGCATGCATATTTTTGTCTCATTGTTGAGTCCCATCGCTTGCATTTAGTTTCTAGGATCATCTAGGATATATATGTCAAATTTGGTTCAATTCCTGATAGGTTTGGATAGTTAATTAGAACTTTTGTGACTTGAAGGGCAATTTTGTCTTTTACTTCGTATATTTTCCAATTAATTCTGAAACTCGTTTCGGATTGTTCCATTGTTCTTAAAATGATGAAATGAGTGTAATTGAAGTGCCAATTTAATTATTGAATAGGTTCTGGAATGATTCACCATATTACCCTATGGCTAATCGACTTTTCTTTTGGTTAACCACCTTATGAAAACCCAGCCACTTGACCATGGTTAGGGATTTTTGGTTCAAGAATATTCTAGGCTTATTTTACATTGAATCCTTGAAATTTTGGCTTTTGAATCACTCAAATCGGAGTTAATTTGAAGAAATCGGAGTTAATTTGAAGAAGATATGGTCGTTTAAAGTCAGAAACCCGAAATAAGTCAAAACCAGGTGAAATAGAGGCTTGGCCTCGGGTGACCCGGTTTACCCAATTGGTCACCCGAGGCTTTGCGTGTATTTTCCTTATTTTCAAGGAAACGCGGTTTTGGGCTATTTTACTCCGAATTTCCTCCTTCCAAAAGTGTTTTAAACCTATTAGGAAGTCATTTTGAGTTGTCCAACATCCAGGGGATTTAATAATAGCCTTAATTAGATTAGTTTTGTCACACCCCATTTTTGTCACCTTAGCTAGGGTTTGTCATTGCATGTGTCTTTTTGTTTCCTTTTTGAGTCTAGTCTTTTGCATTGAGTTTCTAGGGTCCTAAGGATGGTGTCTATGAATTTTGGTTCGATTTGGAGTTGATCTCGAGGGTTAATTAGAACTTTTGTGACTTGAGGGGCATAATTGTCTTTTTGATCACAAACTTTCCATTTGACCTTGAAATGATCTCCAAGTTGCCAATTGGAGTTCATATGGTTGTATTTGAGGTATTTGTGGGACCAATTCGATGAATTGGAGGTTCGGGATTAGAATGGCTCATTAAGGCTCAAGTTGGCTAAAAGACCTACTTCGGGTTAGCTCGAATTGGCTCATGATTTTCACTCTATGACTACTCATTTGACCTTGATTGGTCTTGATTTCATCCCCAAATGTGTTTAGGGAGGTTGAATTTCGAATTGGAAAGCATTCGGTGCGACCCTATGTGCATACCTAAGCTAAGCGATGGTGAGGCATAGCGGTTAACCACCTTTGTAGGACTCAACCATGCAGCCATGGCTAGGGTTTCTCACCCTCAAGTGACTCAAATTACATTCCCCTTCGAAACACGGTCGTTTTGGCTTTCGTTTCGTCAAAATCGGAGTTAATTTGAACCCTAAAACACATTTGGAAGTCAAAGGGGTCAAAAATGGGCATATGCTGACAGAGCCTCGGGTGACCACCCAGGCCTGGGCGGCTAGCCGCCTGGGCCCAGGCTGCTAGCCGCCCAGCCCCAGGTGGTCACCCGAGCCACTTTCCTTTTTTGAGCCTTGACGCGGCTCCCACCCTATTTTCTCGGATTTGCTCGCCTTTGGCCGCCATTTAACCCTAATTTCAGCCTTTTTTGACCTACTTAAGCCCCAAGGTAACCTCTAAGAGCCCTTGGATCAATCCCTAGGGTTTTAATCCCAACCATTGAGGGTTTCCCCTCAAGCCCTATAAATACCCCCTTATACTTCAGCAAGGGGGGCACTTAGGGACACTTTGGAGGCAATTTCTGAAGTGTGAGTGAGACTTGGAGGCTATGGCAGCCATCCTTAGGGTAGTTTAACTTAAACTTTGAGTGAGAGAGTGTGAGAGAAGGCTTGAAGGAGGGCTGGAGCATTGCTTGAAGGCTTGAAGGAGGTTGTTTCCAGCAGCACATAAGAGGAGGAGGACTCTCTACAGCAGCCACCATAGGTAAGCCTCTTCCCCTTTCTCTCTTTCATTCAAACTAGGGTTTTTGCATAAGATAGCATTATTCCATGTTCAAGCTTGTGTTTTTATTGTGTTTTGCTACTTCTATTAGTTAGTGTGCATGTTTAGGATCATATTCATGGGCTGTTTAGTATGCTAGGATGTTATTCCATGTGATTTACTGAATGTTTGGGATTCTAGGGTTCCCTTAGTGCTGAAATTGGTTTTCTACATGAAATAACACTTTTGCATATTGAAGCTTGTGTTTTTATTGTGTTTTGCTACTTCTATTAGTTAGTATGCATGATTAGGATAATATTCATGGGCTGTTTAGTATGCTAGGATGTTATTCCATGTGATTTACTGCATGTTTGGGACTTTAGGGTTTCTTAGGTGCTTAAAATGGTTTTCTGCATGAAATAACTCTTTGGCATATTAGAGCTTATGTTTTTATTGTGTTTTGTTGCTTCCATTGGAATGTATGCATGATTAGGATAATATTTATGGGCTGTTTAGTATGCTAGGATGATGTTCCATGTGATTTGCTGCATGTTTGGGATTCTAGGGTTTCCTTAGTGCTGAAATTGAGTTTATGTTTAGAATAGCTATATTTCATGTGCAAGCTTGTATTTTTCTCATGTGTGGATGCTTCTATTGATTAATATGCATGATTAGCATGATGTCTATGATGGGCTTTGCATGATTTAGAGTTATTTTATGTGATTTTGAGCACAATTGCGATTCTAGGGTTTCATTCATCCTTGTATTAGGAAAGTAGCATATAGCATGATAGCTTAGGGTTTTTCTTTGTATTTTCTTCATAGTTGATATATGTGCTGCATATTTGATAACTATGATATTCTTCTGCATTCATAGTAGTGGATTTTAGTGTTTTTTGCATGTCATTGCATGTAGGGTTGAATTAGGGTTTTAGTTAGCTTATGATTCATGTTGTTGCATGACTTGTGGTTGATTTTAAACCTTATTTCAATTCTGTCCAGATCTGTTATTTGTCCTTGATATGATATTTCGAGCATGTGTTAGCCCATGTTTGGGCATGATAATGGCTTGATTTGGAATCTAGCTTGTTTGGTTGGTATTTTTGGTATGTTTTGCATGGAAATTGCAGGTGCTTTGACAGGTACAACAGGTGCAACTACCCCACCAATGTGGGGTGGTTATTTTGGCTATTGTGAGATGAAATCTTACAAATAAGGTAATTACCCTATGCAATAGGGTGGTTACTTTGACAGGTTGCTTTTGCTTAAGGTAAGTAGGGTGTGAGGGTGCCCCAATTCACCCTTCTTTCCTTCCTTTGAAACTTTCCCTTTCTTCCCCCCCTAGGGTTGTTTCCTAATAGAGGGGTATGGTAGATTCTATAGTTTCCTTTCAATAAAAAAATACCTTTTAAATCAAAGTTTCCATCTTTTATCAAATTCCATATTTACCAAAAATCTTTTGAAGAATCATTTGTTTTTTGGAAACTTACCATATTTCATATGAAAGGAAATTTAGGGTTTACCATAGGCCTTGATTAGGTTATAACCCTATTCCCTTTCGAACTACGTGGACTTTGATCCATGTATTTCCATACATGGTACGTAGGCGCTCTTCGTGATGTTCAAGTCCGCCCTAGGATACTAAGTATCCTAGGTTTTCTCCCCCTCCTTCTTTTTTCTGTTTTTTCTTTGATTTACATGATTATGTGGATGAATGAATGAATGATATGCATGCTGTCTTGTGATGATAACTGTTGATTTATGTGTGATTAAGACTTTGATTTAGCCCAATTAAATTAAGAGACCGTTTAGGGCGATATGGGTGCCTATAGGCTTTGCCTAGAACCTTCCTATATCGTAACTTAGCCTCCGAATCCCCGAATTCTCTGGTTTCCAAAAGATCATTTGCCTTTCCATTTTTAAATATGGAGTCAATCTTTTGTTTTCCTAAAACAAAACCGTTTTTAGGGTTTTCCTTGTTTCCTTTAAAAAATAAGGTGGCGACTCCTTTCTTTTTCCAAACCCATTCGTGGGCCCTCTTTTCCTGGGTCCACAGATTGGCGACTTTTAAACCCTCCTGTGGGCCTTAACAATTTCTGGGGTCCACAGACTTGGCGACTCCACTGGGGATTTGTGGGCTAGACTCTATACAATTTGATTGGGCTAAGTTAATTTCTTTTGTTTAATTAAAATCAATCACATTGCATTCGCTTGATTGTGTGCTTTCATTTACTGCATTGTGTGCGCAAACTCTTGCATGTTAGGATCGATGTCCCTTGCCACTGACGGGCCTAGCCTCAACCTTGGTTTTCCTGATTCCATGAGTTGGGGCGAAAGCTCTCAACCTCTCTTGCCAAGTACCCTTGGGCTTGCCCTTGGGTATATTAAATGAGTTAATCACGTACTGCTGGACCCACGCGGCGTTCCTGATGCCACATGTGGTTAGGTATAAAGATTGCTCAAGCAAGTGAAGGACCCCAGCCTACCCTTATCATTAGTCCATATAGACAGACTTGCAGGACACTATGGTTTCACCCTTATACACCCACATTGTTTGTAATGATATCATGACCGTGTTTGTGATGTGCTTAATGGAAAAATTAATAGAGGACCTTTGCACCCTATATCCTTAATACGTACCTTTCGCCCATGACCCTTGTAAAGGTGATTGGATTAAAAGGGACTAATTGAGTATATATGATGTGAAGTCATTGAGACAAATATGGAAGCCTAGGACATACCCTTAGGATGAGAGACTGATTGTTCCCTTTCGTAGAGGAGTGAGAGGACGTACTGGCTTGGATCCGCGACCAGCAAGGGCGCTTAGTGAAGATTGATTCTACCAACCAGTCAGACATGGCCGAAGAAGCAACTAGTGAAGGGGGTTTTGATGTTGAGACTTGTTTGAAGGCTATCATGACCAAGCTTGATTACACCACTGATGTATCCGAGAGAGCATTGAAAATGGCCCAAGATATCCAACATAAGATGTCCGAACCCGAACAGAATAATGGCCGTACCCCGGGGGATAACACCGAAAATGGGACCCAGTCTGGAGAGGGCACTAAGACCAATGATGGGGGAAGTACTCAGCCCAAAGGGAATGAATCACCTGAAGTTTTTAACCTGGAAGGGGGAAGTAAGGGGAAGACCTCTGATACAGACTCTGTGTTGGCTAGCAAGGTGGAAGCCTTGGAGAGAACTATAAAGGGAATCCGTAGGACAGATGACATGGTGGATGTACGTACCCTATCTTTGTTTCCTCAAGCTCGTATTCCACTACAATTCAAGATGCCTGAATTAGAAAAGTTTGATGGAACGGGTTGCCCCAAGACCCATTTGAAGATGTATGTACGAGCTATGCACCCTCGAGGAGCGATAGATGAACTCTTGGCCCAAATGTTCCATGAAACCCTAGCCACTTCTGCTTTAAAGTGGTTCCTAGCCTTGGATGAGAATAGAACCCGAACTTGGGAAGACATATGTAATGAGTTTTCAGAGCACTACAAGTACAACACTGAGGTGGATGTCACAAGAAGGGACCTAGAGACCACAAAACAAGGGGCTAATGAGACCTTTTCCGCTTTCATTACAAGGTGGAGGCAAAAGGCCTCGAAAATGGCGGATAGACCGAATGAGGAAGATCAGATTCAATTGGTGGTTAAGAACCTATTGCCGGTGTATCACAAGCACCTCTTTGCTCACTACTTCCCTAATTTCAAGGCTCTTATCGGAGCAGGTACACAAGTTGAGGATGCCATTGCCGATGGGTCAATCAAGACAGAAGAAGTCCAAAAGAACCGCAGGCCGAACTTTGCTGGGAAAAACAATGCCGAGGTCAATGCCATAGCCCAACCCATTCAACCTATCTCCCTAAATGACACCAACCCACCTCGCCAATTCACCGAGCTGCATATGCCACTTGAGAAAGTACTTGAAAAGCTAAAAAGCCGAGGCCTGTTGAAACCTCTCGACCCAAGACCACCACCAAATCCATTGCCCAAGAGCTACAATGAGAATGAATACTGCAAATTCCACCAAGCCAAAGGCCACTCAACCAATCGTTGCTATCGCCTTAGGCATGAGATCCAAGACTTACTTGACAAGCAAATCATCTCACCACCAACTCCACCAAATCGCCCAAATGTCACCCAAAATCCACTTCCCTCTCATAATTCATCCAACTCCATAAATGCCATTGAAGCCGACCCATCTCGACCTTGCCTACCCATAAGACAATACACTCCATTACCCATGTCCTTGACCCAAGCCTTTCACCAATGCTGCGACCAAGGCCTTATCATACCTCACCCTCCAAAGCCAAGACCCCAAACACCCCATCAATATTGCCAATACCATGGTATACCCGGCCATGACACTGATGACTGTGCTATGTTGAGAAAGGTCGTTCAAGACCTCATTGATCAAAAGACCCTACAATTGCCAAAGAAGTCCATCCAACAGCAGTTGAAAGAAAGGTATGAAGCAGGAGACCCTCAAGTGGGGTTATTGGGAGAACCTTCGGGGAAGTTTGATTACTATGTGCTTTATCCTGATCCATTGCCAAGTGAGCCCATAATTCCTACGGGCTGGGATGATATACCCGAAGAGGTGCAGATGGAGGACATTGACATGATTGAATGGGATGACCTGATGGGTGACACAAATGAAATTGATGACATATGGGCTAGTGATGAAGAAGTAGACCACATGACAAGAGGGGGCCGCCATTTCAAGCCTCCGCACTTGGAATCTGATAATCCACTGGGTGAGTTAGATAAGCGCCTTGATGTGCAAGAAGAAGAGGACGAAGTACTCCGACAATTGAAGAAGACCAATGCCAATATCACCATATGGGGCTTGCTTATGGCCTCCCACAAACACAGACAGACAGTGCTGAAGTTGTTAAACCAGGTACAGGTTCCGGTTGATTTGTCCCCTGAGGGATTGGTGAATCTAGTAAACCCTACTCCGAAGAATTCCACTATAGTGTTCACAGAGGCTGACTTACCTAAGAGTGGGCCAAGCCACTCCCAAGCTTTGCATATAACTGTTGATACCATGGGGAAGAGAGTTCCTACGGTCTTGATTGATAATGGTTCCGCACTAAATGTATGTCCTTTAAGAACTGCAACTGTTTTGGGCTTGGGGCCCACTGATTTCACTCCATCTGGGCAGACAGTGAGGGCGTATGATAATACCCGTAGAGAAGTAATTGGGATGATCACTTTACCTTTAATCATGGGACCCACAGAGTTCAGAGTAGAATTTCAAGTCCTGGATGTGCCGTCATGTTTCAATCTGTTATTGGGAAGGCCTTGGATTCATCCTGCTGGGGCTGTACCATCATCATTGCATCAAAAGGTGAAGTTCCCACATGAGGGAGCCATTGTCACGCTTCAAGGGGACTATGATTTGAAAATGGCGGGTATACCCATATGTGAAATAAAACCGGAATCAGTTGAGATACCCTTGTCTGGGTTTGAGTATGTGCAGTGTATAGAAAAGGAGTTGGAAAAGGAAGAATTGATACCCCTTGACTATTGTCCTCATGGTAATTTACATGTTGGTGAGATAATGCGGAAAATGAATTTCTTCCCGGGTATGGGCCTAGGGCGTCGCCAACAAGGAATTCCCCACTCTGTTCAAAGTCGGGTTGTTTCCTATACTTTTGGGTTAGGATATGAGCCCACTAAGAATGACTATGCAGAAATGACAAGGAGGAATAAGGAGAAGGGAAAAGCTAGAGCAGAAGGAAGGGTGCCAGACTTTAAGATTTCACCGTACAGGCCGACTCTGAATGGCTGTTTCATCAAGGAAAGGGATGACTTCCTGTACTGTGGGTTCCCAAAGCCTATGTTCAATCCAACAACCAAGATCAGAATCCCGGGGTTTGAGATTTTCTTCACCGAGTGGTATCCAATCACCGCTGAAATGGTGGATGATGAAGCCATCAATGACAGTTATTGGGAGAGGAAAGAAGAAGATTGGGTGGAGCACATGGATTCTGACACCATGGTCACTTTGTTTCAAGACATGGTCCTTACTATGGAGTTCGAAGGCGAGCAAGAGTTCGGAAAGGAAGAGCCACCACACTATTGCACTTTTTACCCAAGTTCTGATCCAGCATTGGCAGATAGAGATTTTTGTGACAAGTACTTTACAGAGGGGCTGAATCCTCAGAGCTTGACAGGTTGGTACAATTCTATGGGAAAGAAGAAAGAAGACTGGGTAGAGCATGTGGATACCGAGGCTATGGTTACCATGTTCCAAGATATGGTTCTTACTTTGGGGGAGTCAACAACAGAAGATTGCCAAGATTCGTCAATTCACCATGCAACCATGCCACTTCACAATTGGTACCTAGAAGATGGAGCCATTGCAGAGATCCTTGAAGAGGAAGATCATGACTTGCCTGATAATAGCTTGTAGGTTCCTTAGTTAGAGTCTTTCTTGCTTTCAATAAAGTGTGTCCGCCTATCCCACTTTGTGGCACCAAGTTTTGTTTCCTTTTCAAGTTTGTTTGTTCCTTTAATGAAGTGTGTTTCTTTTATACATTGTTTGCTTGCAGTGTTTCTTTTCTCTCTTCTATGGATATTTATGGCATGGATATAGATCCTAGGAATGACGTCCCCCCGGAGCTCGTCGAGCGAAGGAAAAGGGGTGTCACCGAACCTAACATGGATGAATTGGAATCAATCAATTTAGGGACAAATGAATTGCCAAAGATAATTAAAATTGGGATAACCCTTTCACCACTTGAAAAAGAAAAGCTGATAGCCCTCTTAAAGGCCAACATAACGGCCTTTGCATGGTCTTATGAAGACATGCCCGGCATAGATCCAGACATTGTGCAGCACTTCATCCCCACCAATCCCCTTAAAAAGCCGGTAAAGCAAAAATTGAGAAGATTGAAACCCGAGTGGGCATTGAAGGTAAAGGAGGAAGTAACCAAGCAACTCGATGCGGGGTTCCTACAGGTTGTGGAGTATCCCGAGTGGTTATCCAATATAGTTCCCGTGCCTAAAAAGGATGGAAAAGTGAGGATGTGTGTGGATTTTCGAGATCTTAATGCAGCAAGCCCTAAGGATGATTTCCCTTTGCCCCACATTGATGTATTGGTAGATAGTACTGTAGGACATGCGCTCCTCTCTTTCATGGATGGGTTTTCCGGATACAATCAGATAAAGATGGCGCCGCAAGATATGGAGAAAACGGCCTTTATCACACAGTGGGGAACGTATTGCTATAAAGTGATGCCATTCGGTTTGAGAAATGCTGGGGCTACCTATCAGAGAGCTGCTACAACATTGCTGCACGACATGATCCATAAGGAGGTGGAAGTATATGTGGACGACATGATCGTGAAGTCCGTGAATCGAGAAGGACACTTCAGGGCACTGGAAAGGTTCCTGGAGCGAGCAAAGAAGTACAACTTGCGGTTGAATCCTCAGAAATGCGCTTTTGGTGTCACTGCAGGCAAGCTATTAGGATTCATGATTACTCAGAGAGGAATTGAGGTTGATCCGGGAAAAATCAAGGCCATTGTGGAGATGGAGCCGCCTAGCACAGAAAAGCAGATTCGAGGGTTCTTGGGGAGAATTCAGTACATAAGCAGGTTCATTGCTAATTTGACTATGGTGTGTGAGCCGATTTTCAAGTTGCTTAAGAAGGGTGTGCCGAAGGTATGGAATGAAGAATGTCAAGGAGCCTTTGAGACTATCAAAAGGTATTTGAGTAATCCACCAATTCTAGTTCCCCCGCGACAAGGTGAACCGTTATTGTTATACTTGACGGTCACTGAAACCGCTACGGGAGCTATGCTAGCTCAGTACCTTGAGGGGTCAAAAAAGGAGAATGCCATTTACTATCTAAGCAAGAAGATGATAGATTATGAGGTGAAGTACAACGCCATAGAGAAGGCTTGTGCGGCTTTGGTATGGGCAACTCAGAAACTCCGTCACTACATGATGTCGTATGAGGTTTTCTTGATAAGCCGTATGGATCCACTGAAGTATTTGATAGAAAGGCCGGTTTTATCCTACAGAACTGCTCGTTGGTCGATTCTCCTCAATGAATTCGACATAAAGTATGTAACACAGAAGTCAGTAAAAGGAAGTGTCATTGCAGATTACTTGGCTAGCTGCCCTGTGGCGTCATCAGAACAATTCAATGATCGATTCCCCGATGAGGATGTCCTGGAGATTGGAAAGAAGAGTTGGAAAGTATACTTTGATGGAGCTGCAAATAAGAAAGGGTATGGGATAGGAGTCCTACTGGTTTCACCTGAAGAAGCATTCACACCCTTGGCGGTTAAGTTAGGGTTTGAAGCAACCAACAACATTGCTGAGTATGAAGCCTGCATCCTTGCATTGGAAGCCGCACTGGAATTGGGGATCAAAGAGTTAGAGGTTTTCGGAGATTCAGCACTGATTATCTGCCAGATAAAGGGAGAGTGGAAGACTCGTGATGAGAAGCTGCTACCATATCATGCCTATTTAGAAGCCTTGACTAAAGAATTTGTGGAAATAGAGTTCAATTATTTGTCAAGAAATAAGAACCAATTTGCTGATGCTTTGGCAACTCTAGCTTCTATGGTGGAAATCCCGGATGGTGGGAATGTAAAACCGTTGGTGATAGAATGTAGAGAAAAACCTGTGTATTGCTGCTCTATTCGAGAAGGAGAAGTGAAAGATGGCCATCCTTGGTACTATGACATCATGAAATTCATTGAGGAAAGGGAGTATCCTGAAGGAGCATCCCGCATTGATAGGAGAACACTGAGGAGGCTAGCGAGTCACTATGTTTTGTGTGGAGGAAAGCTATACCGAAGGTCATACGATGGGGTCCATCTGTTGTGTGTCACTGAGGAAGAAGCCGAACGTCTTGTTAGTGAAATCCATGAAGGAGTTGGAGCACCGCACATGAATGGTTATATGCTAGCTAAGAAGATCATGAGGTTGGGTTACTATTGGTCTACAATGGAGAGAGATTGCCATGCACATGTTAAGAAGTGTCACAAATGTCAAGTCTTTGCTAATGGACAACACTTGCCTTCCATGCCTTTGACAAGCATGTCATCACCTTGGCCGTTTGCAGCGTGGGGAATAGATATAATTGGGCAGATTAAGCCGAAAGCCTCCAATGGGCATGAGTACATATTGGTAGCTATCGATTACTTCACTAAGTGGGTAGAGGCAGCATCCTTCAAGACCCTGAATGCCAAGAAGGTAGCGCAGTTCATACAGCTCAACATCATCTACAGGTATGGGGTACCCCATGAGATTATTTCAGACAATGGTCAGCACTTTCAGAAAGAAACCAAGGAGCTTTTGCAGAAATACAACATAGTGCACCATTTATCCTCCCCTTATCGCCCGCAGACTAATGGGGCAGTGGAGGCCGCCAACAAGAATGTTAAGAAGATACTACAGAAAACAGCTGACACCTACACTGATTGGCATGAGAAGTTGCCATTAGCCTTGTGGGGCTATAGAACATCTGTGAGATCGTCAACAGGGGCTACCCCTTATTCCTTGGTGTATGGGATGGAGGCTGTTTTGCCTATTGAGTTGGAGGTACCGTCATTACGGGTTGCTATGGAGAGTCAGATAGCAGAAGCAGATTGGGTTAAGAACCGTTATGATGAGCTGGCATTGCTCGATGAAAGGCGATTGAGGGCCTTGTATCATGTGCAGGGATATCAGCGAAGGGTTGCAAGAGCATTCAACAAGCATGTCAAAGACCGAGGTTTGAAGACAGGGGATTTGGTGTTGAAAGAAATCAGAGCTCCAATTTTTGATCCACGAGGGAAGTTCAAGCCAAGTTGGGGTGGCCCGTATGTTATCAGGGAGATATTACCAGCAGGGGCTGTTCGCCTCATGGATTTGGATGGAATTGAGTTCGCTCGCCCTACCAATTTGGGTCAATTAAAGAAGTATTATGTGTAAGGCCTGCTAGGTTGAAAACCCATAAGGGCGGCCTAGGCAAAAGTTAAGGCATTTGAACTACGAGGGCCTGATTCCCCATTCCTAAAAAAAAATGAAAAAAAGAGAAAAATGAAGAAAAAAAAAATGAAAAAAAAAAAAAAAAAATTGAAAAAAGGATGGGGATACGTAGGCAGCCCATAAAGTTACCTTGGGTGCGGTCCAAACAACACCACAACAACAAATCTCAAAATTGAATTATTATTGGCAATTCATTTAGAACTAATTGATTGACATAGCAATTTATTGATGTTAGATAAAGAACTATTGACATGCCATAGATAACCTATTTCTAAAAGTCTTCAAGTCTTTTTGTTTTTCTTCAGAGTCTCTTGGTTTGCTTTCTGCTCCTTTCTTTCAAGTCTTCGCTTCTTTCGTAAGTCATGAGCATGTGTTGCTTCCACTGCTTCCAGGATGTCTTCCCTGCAAAACCCAAGTCTTGTGTCCTTGATAAGGTCATAAATCCTTTCCCTGCGTATGGTTTCTCTTTCACCTAAGCTATTCTTCAACCATGTCTTGTATTCAGGGCTCATGACATAAGGCCCATCAGTGTTCTCAACTCGAGTCAGTTTCAGTTGGTCAGTCCATCTAGTCTTGGCCCACTTAACTATTGTGGGGCCCACAGGTTCAACAGAATAATCAAATACCACAGAAGTAGGTATGGTTTGCATGGCACCCATTTGACGAAGGATTCTTGAAGTCCAATAGAATGAAGTTGATCTCAACCCTATGAGCTTGACCATAGCACACCCAGAAGTTCGAAGAAGAATTTGTTCCTTGCATCCCCATGTGGAGACAAACCACCTGATGTTGCGCCATGAGAGAGTTTGGAAGTAGCCCAACCATTCCCTCAAAGAAAACTGACCAGGAAGTTCAACTCGACGGCAACAATAATGTTGGGGTTTGTATGGATTAATGGTGGTAGGAGATAAGAAATTAAGCCTTTCAAGAAGCCACATCTGCAGTAGAATGGGGCTCCCTCCTAATGGGGTTTGTGGGTTATCATGAACTTTGTCTAAACTATTGAGGGTTTCAGCTAGCACCATGGGAATCAGGTTGTTATGTTCAAGAAGAAAAGGGATCAGTTCACAAATTTGAATAGGGACATAGAGAGTCCCCGTGGAGATAAGGAAGCGACCAACTAAGCAGAAAGCAAGAGCATGTTGAGTAGGAAGGTTGAAATCCAAGGTACCTTTGCTATCATGAGCCAAGAAGGAAGTTGCTATTTCCATGAGATTCACCTTATGATCCTTCACAAATATGGAGGCCTCTTGTTGAGAAATCCCAAGGAAGTTGGAGAAGGAAATCAGGTAACTTGAGCGAGGAGTAGGGAGGATGAAAGGTCCCACAGGTGAAACTCCATACAAGGCGCAGAATTCCTCCATTGTTGGGCATAGTTCTTCATAGTTGAAGCGGAATACATGAAGTTGGGGATCCCAAAAATATGTAGCAGCAGTAAGAAGAGTGGTTTCAAGCTTCACATGCATCAAAGAAAACAATGGATCCAAGCAGTAGCACTTGAACTCCTTCCTTGCCTCCGCACTCATAACCTTCAGAAAATCACTCAAGAGCTTGTCTAGGGCTTCCATAACTTTCTCTCAATGAATGTTAGTAGGGTTTGAGACCCCTTGGATGTGCTTTTATAGGAAAAAATTCGGAAATCCGTGTTTTGGAAGGTGGAATCCCGTCAAAATAGGAAGTTTCCTAAAATCAGGCGAAACACCGCTTCGGGCTCGGGTGACCACCCAGGCCTGGGCGGCTAGCCGCCTGGGCCCAGGCGGCTAGCCGCCCAGCCCCAGGTGGTCACCCGAGGCCGCCGTCTTGTTTCGCCCATTTTTGCCTTGTTATGCCTTCGTTTGGCCCTTTTGTGATGTTTTGACTTTTTTGTGCTTGATTTAAGCCCATTTTTCACTCAATACGAGATCATATCATTGCAATAAAGTTCGAACATAGATTCATCAAGTATCCATAATAAAGGTTCAAGGTTGGGAATTGAAATTCCTAATTAATACATAACAAATAGATTCCAAACATTCCTAACAAGAGGTGAGTGAAACTCAATGATTTCCCGTGGGCCTTCTCTTTCGACTTGGCCCCGCTCCATCATGCCCTGCACGAGGTGCTCTAGAAGGGGGCATATCCTGTGGTGGATTAGACGATGATGCCTGTTGCAAACAAAGATAATGAGTTAGGAGGGTAATGGTGCCAATCCTAGTTGAAAGCTAATAAGATGATCACTTACTTGGGGATTTAAGCGTGCTTCCAGAACTGAGTTCTCTAAACTCATTCGCACAAGATCCCTCCTCAATCCTTCATTGAGTTCAATGCATTCCTGGGCATACTCCCGTGGAACCTAGGAAAGTATAAACATGGTTAACAATAATGAAAGAATCCAATTTCAAGAAGGTAAGAGTTTAGAACTCACATTCTCATAATATGGATCGATCTTGGGATATTCATCGAATGGTGGATGGGTAATGTCAGTCTTCACAAATTTTGTCCCACTGCACAAGTTCACATACCAATTTAGTTGTGGGAGGGGTGGAGGTTGATTTCCTTCAAGATCCTCATCCTCGTCATTGTAAGTCATCCCAGTGGCAGATCCAACTGTGGAGCTGTGTCCCCTTGCCCGTCGGCCCTGAAATTCAAATTTTTGTCAAATGGAGTCTTTCTTATAATCTTAAAAAAGAGTTTAACAGTGTGGGGAGCTCACCCCTTGAGGTGGGAGACCAGTGACCCTAGGATTCATCAGATATTGTCGACAAAAGGCAGTGTATTCTATGCGAGGGGAGGTGAATCCCTCAGCATCCCAACCCCTCAGAGCCTCTTCTAGTTCATCCCCTACTAGGTGGCTAGTATGCCTCATGTCCTTTGGTGGCATGGAAGGTGTCACAGCTGCATTCATGTTTCCATGGACTTGTCTCAGGACTCGTTCCCCAAGATACCAGCATCTACCTGTGGGGCCTTCAAAAAGGACCCTTTTGCTTGTCAACTCCAAACAAGAGGAGTACTTCTCGGGAAGCCTATGCTCCCACAACCTCCATGGATCCCATTCCACCTGTTGAGTTTGAAATGAGAAATGAAAAGAGAAAGATAAAAAGATAAGGAGAAAAAAAAAGATTCTACCATATCAACAGTCAAGCTAGCAAGATATGCCCTTGCATGGGCATAATCGTGTCGATTGGAGGCTCTTGTAGCCAAGCAAGATGGAGCATAATTCTGGAGTATGGGCCATGACATGGCATCACTAGCAAGAGTTGGGCGACACATGTTTAGGTACTCGTAGTACCATATCTGTGGAAAACCAAAGAAAAAGAAGAAATCATGTGTGTGTTAAGTTTCGGGAAATAATAGAGAATTGAATGTTCTTTGTTACCTCCCAAACGAAAGGAAGTCCCCCAAAGTTCTTTGCAACTCCTCGGGACATGTCAGTCATGGAGCGATACATGTTTGCGAAAGCAGCTCCACCCCAATTGTATCTCCCAATTTTGTTCACATCTTCCATGCTAGCTAGCAATTCAAGTCGAGCCATGTCATTGGTGCCCGCAAAAAAGGTACATGAAATCATGTAGAGCAAGAAAGCTCTCACAATGTATTGGGGATCCGTCCCCTCACTCTCTTCCTCAGTGGCAAAGGTGTTGTAGAGCCAAGTACGGCGCACACCTTTTGGGCTTAATTCCGCTTCAACCCCAAGTAGAGCTACTATGTAGTTTTGATCCATGTTGGCATGTTCATAGTAGTCCAAGCGCTTGCCTTTCAAGCTCAACCCAGTTATCATGGTGAAATCTTTAGGGGTCATGGTCATCTCCCCGAAGCTAAAATGGAAAGTGTTGGTGGTGTCCCACCATAGCTCTGTCAAGGCAAATAATGCTTGCCTATCCCATTGCTCGTTCCATAGAGCATCTAGGAAGGGCTCAAAACCCGCCTTCTTTACTATCTTGCGAGCACGTGGTTGGGCATGTTCCATATATCTCCACCATGAGATGAGCCCCTTTATTGATGTCCTTGTACGGAGACTTTGGAAGTCGGGCTATGTCAAAAGATTGTGCATTGAATTAGCATTGAAAACATAGAGATATTGGGCATGCATTGGTAATTGATTTCAAATGGTTTTCCAAAAGTTTTAAAATATGGGTTTTGATTCATGAAATGAATTAGAAATGAATGCCCATGACTTTGTGTATTCAAATTCATTGATTTTGTAAGGATTGAACATGGTTTTGCCTTTCGGGCATTTTATCGAACACTTGGTGTGTAACTTGTTTTCAAGCATTGAAATGAAAGATTTTTGTATATCAAATCCTTGCCAAGACCATATGACTTGGTTCTACAATGCAAACCAATTGAGTTTTCAAGAATTGAACATGTTTTTGTCTCTTTGGCATTTTATCAAACACTTGGTGGGCATCTTTTCTCAAGCATTGGGAAACAAGCTTTTTGCACATTCAATCCTTGCCAAATCAATGAACTTGGCTTAACAATGATAGAAACAATCAAAAGAAGATCATGGGAATGCATTTTATCCAATAGAAATCAAAATTTCATGATAAACATGTTAAGTTGGGAAGAACTAACCTCATGTTGGGAATGGAGGTAGGAGAGATGCTTCTTAGGTTCAAGCAACACCTTGTCTTGGGATGCATCATAGATTGGTGCCTTGTATGTATTCTTGATCACATAATATGGATACTTGATGTTGGAATCATTGCTAGAAGCCATTGTTGGTGGTTGAGCTTGTATGTGAGAAAAATGGGTTTGATAAGAAAGATGATGAATTTGATCTTGCAACTTGATGATTGATGCTTGTTTTTGTTGTTGAATGACTTGTTCTTGATGCTATTTCATGCACATAACTTGAATTGAAAGTGAAACTTTGAATGAGAATATGTATGTGAGAATTTGGAGAAGGATGGAGTGAGTTCTAGAGAGAGAAGCTCTCTATTTTCGAGCTTGGAGGCTTGAATGCACAAATGGGGAGTCAAGGGTTTAAAAACCCTCAAACTGGGCAGCACCAGCCTCGGGTAACCGCCCAGCATGGGGCGGCAAGCCGCCTGGGCTTGGGCGGCAAGCCACCAGCAGCCAGGTGGTCACCCCCCCTTGCTCGCTCCGTTGCGCTCGTTTGGCCTTTGCTCGCCTATTCGCGCTTTTGAACCTTCTTTGAGATGGATTATCAAGCTTGTTTTGAGTTGAAAAATGAATAAATATCTTGACTTTGTTTGACATGAAATGATTTGAATGAGATTGCATTGGTGGCCCTTGTGTGGGCATGGCATGCTAGTAGGGTTGAACAACCCTCTCTATGCATATGATTTTTGATCATTAGGGATGAATTCCCTCCTATGTCACTATGATTTGTTGTCATTTGGGATAAAGATACCTTCCCTATTTGCATGTGAGTGATTGCTTTCATGAGATAATTGTGTCTCCTATATGAGTTGGTGTTTGAGTTGAGGCATGAATAGCCTCCATGTGAGATGACTTGGTTGGTGAGTAGAAGCTTACCTTTGTCTTGATGACTTAGTGAGAGAAAGATGAAATCTTTCTCATGATTACATGCTTACCTTGATGACTTGAAAGATGCAATCTTTCCCATGATTTATGTTGACCTTGATGGTTTGATTATGAGAAGGACGCGATCTTTCTCATGCTATGTGTTCACCTTGAGAGTTTGATATGAGAAGGATGCAATCTTTCTCATGATTACATGCTTACCTTGATGACTTGAAAGATGCGATCTTTCCCAATGGTATGTGTTTACCCTGATTGAAGGTTGTGACCTTCCTCGTACTATGTGACTACCTTAACAATTGAATGATAACCTTGATGGTTTGAATATGAGAAGGATGTATCTTTCTCATGTTTTGAGATAGCTTTGATGGCTTCCTGTGGTATGTGTTTACCTTGATTGATTTGAGCAAGAGAAGGATGAGATCTTTCTCGTGTTATATTTCAATGATAACCTTGATGGTTTGAATATGAGAAGGATGTATCTTTCTCATATTTTGAGATAGCCTTGATGGCATGGTGTTACCTCGTACTATTCGCCAGTTGTCACTGGCAAAGTATGGGAAGACCTTTCATCGAACGAAGTTCGATGTAAGCTATGGATACCTTGTACTATTCACCAGTTGTCACTGGTACAGTATGGGAAGACCTTTCATCGAACGAAGTTCGATGTAAGTTATGGATACCTCGTATTATTCGCCAGTTGTCACTGGCATAGTATGGGAAGACCTTTCATCGAACGAAGTTCGATGTAAGCTATAGTGTTACCCCGTATTGTTCATCAGTTGTCACTGGTGCAGTATGGGATGTGATTACCTTGATAATTGAGTAATAACCTTGACGGTTTGAATGTGAGAAGGATGTATCTTTCTCATATTTTGGGATGGCCTTGATGGCATAATGTTACCTCATACCATTCGCCAGTTGTCACTGGCATAGAATTGGAAGACCTTTCATCGAACGAAGTTCGATGTAACCTGTGGATACCTCATCTTGTTCCCCAGTGAAACTGGTATACAGCATGAGAGGAGTTCTGTAGAACTTATGAAGAGTACCTTTGTGCTTGTGTATGATGAATTCGAAGAATTCAATGATATGTTCACCCTCTTTTCCCCAGTGGGTCTTGATTAAATCAATTCCCCGGGCAAAAATGGGTTGTTCTTTTGGTCATTGGCTTGCAAGTGAAACTTGCTCACCAATGAGGGGCTTCTGTCACACCCCATTTTTGTCACCTTAGCTAGGGTTTGTCATTGCATGTGTCTTTTTGTTTCCTTTTTGAGTCTAGTCTTTTGCATTGAGTTTCTAGGGTCCTAAGGATGGTGTCTATGAATTTTGGTTCGATTTGGAGTTGATCTCGAGGGTTAATTAGAACTTTTGTGACTTGAGGGGCATAATTGTCTTTTTGATCACAAACTTTCCATTTGACCTTGAAATGATCTCCAAGTTGCCAATTGGAGTTCATATGGTTGTATTTGAGGTATTTGTGGGACCAATTCGATGAATTGGAGGTTCGGGATTAGAATGGCTCATTAAGGCTCAGGTTGGCTAAAAGACCTACTTCGGGTTAGCTCGAATTGGCTCATGATTTTCACTCTATGACTACTCATTTGACCTTGATTGGTCTTGATTTCATCCCCAAATGTGTTTAGGGAGGTTGAATTTCGAATTGGAAAGCATTCGGTGCGACCCTATGTGCATACCTAAGCTAAGCGATGGTGAGGCATAGCGGTTAACCACCTTTGTAGGACTCAACCATGCAGCCATGGCTAGGGTTTCTCACCCTCAAGTGACTCAAATTACATTCCCCTTCGAAACACGGTCGTTTTGGCTTTCGTTTCGTCAAAATCGGAGTTAATTTGAACCCTAAAACACATTTGGAAGTCAAAGGGGTCAAAAATGGGCATATGCTGACAGAGCCTCGGGTGACCACCCAGGCCTGGGCGGCTAGCCGCCTGGGCCCAGGCTGCTAGCCGCCCAGCCCCAGGTGGTCACCCGAGCCACTTTCCTTTTTTGAGCCTTGACGCGGCTCCCACCCTATTTTCTTGGATTTGCTCGCCTTTGGCCGCCATTTAACCCTAATTTCAGCCCTTTTTGACCTACTTGAGCCCCAAGGTAACCTCTAAGAGCCCTTGGATCAATCCCTAGGGTTTTAATCCCAACCATTGAGGGTTTCCCCTCAAGCCCTATAAATACCCCCTTATACTTCAGCAAGGGGGGCACTTAGGGACACTTTGGAGGCAATTTCTGAAGTGTGAGTGAGACTTGGAGGCTATGGCAGCCATCCTTAGGGTAGTTTAACTTAAACTTTGAGTGAGAGAGTGTGAGAGAAGGCTTGAAGGAGGGCTGGAGCATTGCTTGAAGGCTTGAAGGAGGTTGTTTCCAGCAGCACATAAGAGGAGGAGGACTCTCTACAGCAGCCACCATAGGTAAGCCTCTTCCCCTTTCTCTCTTTCATTCAAACTAGGGTTTTTGCATAAGATAGCATTATTCCATGTTCAAGCTTGTGTTTTTATTGTGTTTTGCTACTTCTATTAGTTAGTGTGCATGTTTAGGATCATATTCATGGGCTGTTTAGTATGCTAGGATGTTATTCCATGTGATTTACTGAATGTTTGGGATTCTAGGGTTCCCTTAGTGCTGAAATTGGTTTTCTACATGAAATAACACTTTTGCATATTGAAGCTTGTGTTTTTATTGTGTTTTGCTACTTCTATTAGTTAGTATGCATGATTAGGATAATATTCATGGGCTGTTTAGTATGCTAGGATGTTATTCCATGTGATTTACTGCATGTTTGGGACTTTAGGGTTTCTTAGGTGCTTAAAATGGTTTTCTGCATGAAATAACTCTTTGGCATATTAGAGCTTATGTTTTTATTGTGTTTTGTTGCTTCCATTGGAATGTATGCATGATTAGGATAATATTTATGGGCTGTTTAGTATGCTAGGATGATGTTCCATGTGATTTGCTGCATGTTTGGGATTCTAGGGTTTCCTTAGTGCTGAAATTGAGTTTATGTTTAGAATAGCTATATTTCATGTGCAAGCTTGTATTTTTCTCATGTGTGGATGCTTCTATTGATTAATATGCATGATTAGCATGATGTCTATGATGGGCTTTGCATGATTTAGAGTTATTTTATGTGATTTTGAGCACAATTGCGATTCTAGGGTTTCATTCATCCTTGTATTAGGAAAGTAGCATATAGCATGATAGCTTAGGGTTTTTCTTTGTATTTTCTTCATAGTTGATATATGTGCTGCATATTTGATAACTATGATATTCTTCTGCATTCATAGTAGTGGATTTTAGTGTTTTTTGCATGTCATTGCATGTAGGGTTGAATTAGGGTTTTAGTTAGCTTATGATTCATGTTGTTGCATGACTTGTGGTTGATTTTAAACCTTATTTCAATTCTGTCCAGATCTGTTATTTGTCCTTGATATGATATTTCGAGCATGTGTTAGCCCATGTTTGGGCATGATAATGGCTTGATTTGGAATCTATCTTGTTTGGTTGGTATTTTTGGTATGTTTTGCATGGAAATTGCAGGTGCTTTGACAGGTACAACAGGTGCAACTACCCCACCAATGTGGGGTGGTTATTTTGGCTATTGTGAGATGAAATCTTACAAATAAGGTAATTACCCTATGCAATAGGGTGGTTACTTTGACAGGTTGCTTTTGCTTAAGGTAAGTAGGGTGTGAGGGTGCCCCAATTCACCCTTCTTTCCTTCCTTTGAAACTTTCCCTTTCTTCCCCCCCTAGGGTTGTTTCCTAATAGAGGGGTATGGTAGATTCTATAGTTTCCTTTCAATAAAAAAATACCTTTTAAATCAAAGTTTCCATCTTTTATCAAATTCCATATTTACCAAAAATCTTTTGAAGAATCATTTGTTTTTTGGAAACTTACCATATTTCATATGAAAGGAAATTTAGGGTTTACCATAGGCCTTGATTAGGTTATAACCCTATTCCCTTTCGAACTACGTGGACTTTGATCCATGTATTTCCATACATGGTACGTAGGCGCTCTTCGTGATGTTCAAGTCCGCCCTAGGATACTAAGTATCCTAGGTTTTCTCCCCCTCCTTCTTTTTTCTGTTTTTTCTTTGATTTACATGATTATGTGGATGAATGAATGAATGATATGCATGCTGTCTTGTGATGATAACTGTTGATTTATGTGTGATTAAGACTTTGATTTAGCCCAATTAAATTAAGAGACCGTTTAGGGCGATATGGGTGCCTATAGGCTTTGCCTAGAACCTTCCTATATCGTAACTTAGCCTCCGAATCCCCGAATTCTCTGGTTTCCAAAAGATCATTTGCCTTTCCATTTTTAAATATGGAGTCAATCTTTTGTTTTCCTAAAACAAAACCGTTTTTAGGGTTTTCCTTGTTTCCTTTAAAAAATAAGGTGGCGACTCCTTTCTTTTTCCAAACCCATTCGTGGGCCCTCTTTTCCTGGGTCCACAGATTGGCGACTTTTAAACCCTCCTGTGGGCCTTAACAATTTCTGGGGTCCACAAGTTTTATGGTGAATTAATCTCAACCATTAGTTCATATGGTTGGTTGGTTATAAATAGAGGCTCATTCATCAGCATAAGGGACTTTTGGACTTTTAACACTTTATATTCATAAAAGAGTTAGGGAAAATGAATTTGCACACACCCATATCACTTGGAGAGAGCATTCTACTACAATTTTAAAGAGGAACTAGAAGATAATTTGTGAACCTTGGAAATTGGCCCACAAGGATTGAAAAGAAATGGTTTTGAAAAAGAAAAGGAGTCGCTATCTTATTTTTTTAAAGGAAACAAGGAAAACCCTAAAAACAATTTGTTTTAAGAAAACAATTTGAACGACTCCATATTTAAAAAGGAAAGGCAAAAACAAGTCTTTTGGAAACCAAAACAAAATTGGGGATTCGGAGGCTAAGTTATGACATGGGAAGGTTCTAGACAAATCTTATAGGCACTCATGTCACCTTTTCGGTCTCTCGGTTAATTTGGGCTAAATTAAAATCTTACCATACAAAAATCAGCAAGTATATCATCACAAGACAACATACATATCATATATTTCTTTTATCCATCCATACATAATAAGCAAAATAAAACAGAAAAACGAAAATAAAATACAAAAACCTAGGATACTTGGATCCTAGAATGGACTTGAGCCTCATGAAGAGCGCCTATGTACCATGCAACGAAATACATGGATCAAAGTCCACGTAGTTTGATTAAGAATAGGGTTAAATCCTAATACAAACTTATGGTAAAAACCCTAGATTTCCTTATTTGAAAGAGAATTGAATAAACAAGTTTGAATTTAAGAAAACTTCCACAAGATGGAAACTTTAATTAAAATCCAAAATTTCATTTATGAAGGAAACCTCTAATTATACCATAAACCCATATTAAAAATTAACCCTAGGAGGGAGAAAAGAAAGGATAAGAAAGGAAAAGTGAATTGGAGCACCTTCACACCCACTTACCTGAGCGCAATAGCTCCAAACATTAGCAATTTCAAGCAATAGCAGCCCTATTTGCAATAGGACAATTACCATACCTATTTACACCCTTACACGTGCTCAAAACTATGCAAACACAATAACATACAAATCTGGACAGAATAGTATTATGGCCTAAATTCATCCACTAATCATGCTAACAGCAAAAATAGCGAACAAACATGAGCCCTAATGCGTTCCCAATACCATATCATGCATAAAAAACCTAGAAATCCACTAATATGCATGCAAAAAATATCTTAGTTATTTTATATGTAAAACATATACAGCAACTATGAAGAAAACAAATAAGAAATCCTACTTTAGCATGCTATGTGAAACTAACCTAAAATAAGGACAATGAGACCCTTAAACTCATGCTCATGCTTTAAATCCTATGAAACAGTCCTAAAGCATGCTAAACTCATCATGAACAGCAAATATTTCATGTATATTAACTAACCAAAGTATTAATACATGATAAAAAGGCTATCTTTAACATGCAATAAGCCTATTTCATAAGAAAACTCATGTTCAGCATAAACAAGAAAGGAGGTTACCTTAGGAGAAGCTTCCTTACTGCTGTAGAGACTCTCCTCTTGACTTATGGATGACTTGAATCAATGTTATTCAAGGCTACAGTAGGACCTCTTGCTCTCTTTCAACTCTCTCTCTCTTATTCTCTCTTACAAACTCAATTTTTATGCATAAAGTGGCTCCCCTTGTGCTGAAGTATAGGAGGTATTTATAGAGTTTCATTAGGATTAACCAATGGCTAGGATTAAAACCCTAAGGATTAATCTAAGGGCTATTAGAGACCCCCTTGGGGCTTAAGTAACTCAGGAGTTACCAAAAATTAGAAGGAAACTCGTCATAAAGAGTCCTTGTACGTCAAAATTGGAAGAAGTCCACTTCAGCAAGGAGTTAGAGAGAAAATAGGAAAGTGCTCTCAGGTGACCACCAGGGCCTGGGCGGCTAGCCACCTGGGCCCAGGCGGCTAGCCGCCTGGAGCTGGGTGGTCACCCGAGCCCACTTCGGATTTTTTGCCTATTTTGACTCCTTTTCCTTCTAGGAGTGTTTCAGGGGTCAAATTAAGTCCGATTTTGATGAAACAAAAGCCAAAACGACCATGTTTTGATGAGGAATACATTTTTGAACATTTTAGGTGAAAACCACTAACCATAGGAGCATGGTTAAGTTTGACAAAGGTGGTTAACCGCTATGCTCTACCTTTGCTAAGCATAGGCATGCACATAAGACCAAACCAAATGCTTTCCTTATCAAAATTAAACTTTCTAAAATACTTTTTGGGATTAAAATGATGACTAATTAAAGTCCATTTGAAAATATTTGATTGGTAATCGTGAGTCAATTAGAGCTAACCCAAAGAAGGGTCAATTAACCAACTTGAACCACATCAAGCCACTTTAATCCCGAGCCATTGATTCATCAAATTGAACCTAGAAATACCTTGTATGCATCTATATGAACTCCAATTGACAATTTGGAGATCATTTCAAGGTCAAATGAAAGTTTGTGACTTAAAAGACGATTATGCCCCCTAAGTCACAAAAGCTCTTATTATCCCTCAAGATCCACTCCAAATTGAACCAAAATTCATATCCATTGTCCTTGTGACTCTAGAAAACTAATGCAAGTGACTAGGCTAAAAAACAAAACAAAAACATGCATGAAATGATGAGCCCTAGTAAAGTGGTGCAAAAATGGGGTGTGACAGAATCAAGTCCAAAGAGAAGGAAGAACACAGTAAAAACCTTTGCTTTGTTGTAAATCCTCATTTTTCTATAGTTTCTTCTTCTTCTATTCTATTCTCTACATAGTTATGGCTTATTATTGAATTAAGAATCATATATGTTCTATATTTTAGAGTGTATATGATTCGTACGATGTGAAAAGCATGCTAGTGGAGTAAGAATGTGAATTACTTGCTGGTAGGATAGTTTTCTCTCTCTAGAATAGGGGTATGTTTACCTAGAAAATTAGTTGATGTGTTTAGGTCGTTTTCTCTTTATGTTTCAATTATATGCATGATTCTAAGCATCTTTTGTATAGGACACTTGCTATGAAAGCTTCATCTTCATAGGTGTATGGATGATTATTCTTTTAAAGGATAATTATCGTCCTTAGAGAGTAAAGTTGTGCATGGGTACTTTCTGGAGTGTGTTTAAGTGCGCCATGAGTTTCTTTGCATTCTTAGGTATATATTTTACATAGGATATGTGAGGAAATCATTTATGCAGAGTGAGTTTTGCGTAAAATTATCTCAGAATAGTTTTACGCAAGAAAGCTTGTTATAAGAATGATTATTTCGCATTCTTACATAAAGTACTTATCTAAGCCATCATGTTAAATTTTCTTTTTATGTTTTGGATTTTTATATGATATTTTCATCATGATAATCATATTTGACATGTTTTTTTTATATAGTTTTATGCATATTATGGCGTTTAGGGCATATAGGAGCATATTAAGGTTTTATTTTTCTTTTATTTTTTTTGTTCTTTGCATGAGTATTAAGTCATTATATGCATGTTTAGTATTATTTCCAGATTTGAATTAGTCTTTCTAATGATGCTTTGAACATGAATATGGTTGATTTGAGCTTGAAAATTGCCCTATAGCATACATGGGGTGATTAATTGGTGATTTCGCAATGTTTTGGGATTGTTCAGCATATAGTAAGTTTGGTTCATGGTAAGTTTTATTATGAATTGTTCTCTTCTCCCCCCTTGGGTTATTCTCTTTTCTTTGAATTATGATTCTTAAGTTTCCAATTTTTATAAAACTTCTTATTGAACAAGAGTTCTATCTCTTCTTAAATTCCATCTTTTCTCAAATTCCTTTTTTGGAAGTTCTTCTCTTTTTAAACTCTTCTTTTCTTTTAATGGAAACTTAGGGTTTATAGTTCATTGTAAATGGAGTAACTCCTTCTTAATCGAACTACGTGGACTTTGATTCTTACATCTTTGCATGTGGGGTACATAAGCGCTCATTTGATGTTTAAGTCCGCCCTAAGATACAAAGTATCCTAAGCTTTTCTTTTCTTTTCCTTTTTTCTTATTCTCTCTCTCTCCCACTACTGCTTTCCATATCTCTCTTATTTGTTCATGGATGTTTATGATGCTTTGTAGATGTTTACGATGCTTTGTGGATGTTTATGGCTGCTTTATGGATGTCTATGGATGAATAGATAGTTTATGGATAATTCTTTGCATATGCATGGTGACTAATTAGGAAGTGATTGAAATAGCCCATATAAATTCAGATACCCATTTTGGGGCGATCTGGGTGCCTATAGGATGTTTCCTAGAACCTTCCCTCATCGTAACTTAGTTTTTGAATCCTCTCTTGTTTTGTTAAGACCTGCTTTTCCGTGATCGGAGTCATGCGTTTGGTTTTCAAAAGTTCCCTTTAAAAACTTTTTTCATGGTTTTCCTTTTTTCCTTAAAAAATGAGGTGGCGACTCCTTGTTTATTTGTTTTTGTGAACCTTTAAAAAAACAGATTTTTATTCATTTAAATCTCTACATTTCTTTTTTTAAAGAAGGGTTTTCAATCAAAACTCGTGGTTCACAGTACCATGTAGGAATGAGTTCACACCTACCAGGTAGGCGTGGGCTAATATTACCCATTATCGCACGCAAATCACCCCGCTGGTGATTCTACAGGTGAAAAGTCAAGAGGTGTGGGCTATCTATCCCTACTAAGTAAGCGTAAATAGGCTTTTTGTCAAATCAGTAATGATTTGCTTAAAATTTTAATACTAGGGATGTTTAACCTATCTGATTCCCTTGCAGCTGATTTGGTAGGGTAAGGTGCATTGTTGGCCCTACCCTTAATTTTTTGATTGCTCAATTTTGATCGAATCTTGATTCAAGGGTTTTCGAGCATCAGTTTTGGGCATGAATTAAAATTTTAGTTTCCCCAACTTAGTTTGGGCCCAAGGGTAAAGGGGTGACGCCTTTTGAGGCTCAACCAGGGCTTTAATCGCATGTGTTGCACTAATCAGACTACCCGTTAAGGTTTTCAATCACGAGGGTTTTGAGCCCTGATTTTTAATTGGATGGTTCGAAATTAATCTTGGGGACTTGAAATTGAAATCAAATGGTTGGATTGTCCACTGGATGAGTGATTTGCAAAATCAGGCCACCTAAAGTTTGATTTAGGTGGGAATTAGGGTTTCAAGGCTCTGATCCATAATCAAAGTGTTGATTTTTGCAATTGGAACACCCAAAACACGTTTTAGGAATTCCATTAGTGATTTAGAAAGATTTAATCATGAATCGAATGATAGGATTTAGTTATTGGTCTACCCAAGGTTGCTTTGATGGCCGTTTTAGGGTTTTTGAGTAGGCCAGTCTATGGTCGAGCTGTTGGATCTTAGAAATGAGCACCCTAAAGTTGATTCAAGGGCTTGATTTAAAGCTTGGAAATGCTTACTTTTCAATTAGGCTATGGGATTAGGGAAATCGAACCACCCAAAGTTGCGTTAAGTAATTAATTAAGGTCGTTTTGGGATCTCTGTTTTGTAGTCAGACCATTGGTCTTAGAATCTAAATGCCCCAAACATGATTTAGGGATTCAATTCATGGAGGAATGAATCTACTTTGTAATTGACTTAGGATGATTTGATTATGAACCATATGGTTAGATTAGCAAATTAGTTCACTCAAAGTTATTCTAGGGGTTGTTTTAGGTTTTAGGTGCTTCGGGTCGCGATTGGACTATTGGATTTAAAGTGTGAACGCCCTAGAATTGATTTAGGGATTTAGATTGAGGTTTTGCAGTGCTTGATTGAGGATTAGGTTATTGGATCTAAGAAATCGAACCATCCAAAGTTGCATCAGGCGGCCGATTGGGGATTAGGGTGGCCCTAGTTCGTGTGTTGAATCTTTGGGCTTTGGAATTGAAAACCCTATGTAAACACCCAAATTTTGTCGAGCCACCTCCGGACAAATACCATAATCTTGTCAACATCGAGATTAAACCAAACACACCTGGCCCACTACTTTGCCCGCAATGTCCCAATCAAATCAAGTGGATACATTTCCTTAAATCCAAATTCCAAACCTCCCAAAACAGAGAACCAACACAAGGTCCGGAATCTTTTCAAATCGCAATCAATTGCCTAGCACAGCCATAGGTACATAAATTCCCTAGATCTAGTGGTCCAATTGTTGGGAATCGAACAAGAGGGAAAAATACAAAGTGCGGAATATAAAAATTTTTCCTACGATTCCACAGCCCATGAATCTAACTATGCATAACACAAAATCAAACCCTAACTACAAAGAGGGTTAGAACACTTACAGAATTTTTGTCTTCTCCTTTTTGCTCCAAGCTTTGATTCCGGACAGCGGTGAATGAGCAGCCCAAGTGTGCTGCCTCCAACGGTATCCACACCTAGCTAGAGCTTCAAGTCCTTTCTTTCTTCTTCCTTGTTGTTGCTAGAGGTGGAGAAGAGAGAGAGAGAGAAGAGAGCCTCCAAGGGGCTGGACGGCTAGGGTTTATTGTGCAAGTCTATTATGCCATGTCACACATAAGTGTGACTTATATAGGCAGCCCACTAAAGGGGGCTGGCCATGGGGAAGAAACCCTAATAGGGTTATGTTGGTGGATTGGCTATAGTGCAAGTGGGAGATTGTTAGGATTATGCCCTAGAGCTAATCATAGAGATGATTGTTTAGGGATTAGGAACAATCAATTGATTTCATTTATATATGTCACATTTATTATTGATTTAATAAAAGGGCTTATTCTATTATGTTTATATGCATCATTTATATTTACATAATATGTCCATGGAGTTAGAGTTGAGAATATCAAATTACAAAGGGTTGTAATTTTGAGACTCTAAATATATCTCTGTACTAAACTCCTAAATCATTCCTAGTTGAAGGTTCACTATGATGGACAGTAATGAACCATAGGACTAGCACTTGTTAGGTTGACTCTATAGGAGGATAGCTAGTCTCAAGCTATTTGTGTGGAGACACTACAACCAACAAGTGGGTGCCTATTATAAGAATAGGTACACTGAATGTGACCAAAGATATGAGATAAACTGAATGGAGTTTTAACCTGCCTGTCAATCAGTTTCTCATTGTTATAGTGGTACAAGTAATCCTTAGACCTGAGACACCATGGTTGTCTTATACATGTAGCTTTAGAAGTTTGATAACACTAAGTGCAGATCCTATTCAGGGGTCTGTAAGGGTGTTCATTGGCCCTACTGCTATGTGTGTGAAGGCATGTGAGTGATCAACAAGGAATCCATCACTCTCAGGAAAAAGAGAGTGAATGTCTCATACAGCATTCATTGAATATAACTCATTAAATCCATGGGCCCATGGTAGAATGAATATGGAAAGGAGTTTCCATAAGTTCATCATTGAGTTGATATTAATGAATGAGTATAAAGTAATTGAACTAGGGACTTGACCAACTTCCATGTCCTATTAGTTCAATTGGAGACATTGTGTTGATGGAAGGATGGAATTGTAACCTGTAAACTATAACAGAAGGGTTCTTTGTAAATGACTATTCACCTCATTAAGGACCACACCATGAGCCATATGCTAGGTGTTACTCATGGTTAGTAGAAGCCCTAATTGATATAAATGAGTTATAATCAATTAGGGAATTGAAAGGAGTTTCAATTAGACCCTTAATGGAAAGTGTTCCATTGTGCACAACTTGTGCTGTTCCTACTACTTGATGATGTGAACCCAATGGGTCACACACTGATCATGCTAAGAGAGCTTGATTGTCTATGAGAGAAAGGGTATAAGTGATTAAAGAAAAGTTCTTTAAGGGGCTAATTTGTATTTGATGCAAACTAGTGGGCTAATTGTGTAATTAAGAGTAATTACACAAATTAGATTAGGGTTTGGAATCCCCCCTTGGCCGGCCCTAGTTGGAGGCTATTTAAAGCCTCTTATGATGTGATGACATCATCACTTAATGCATTCTTGGAGGCTCCCAAGTGCTGGCCGAAATTTACACAGCCCTCCCTCTCTCTCTCTCCCTCTTCTCCACCTCTAGCAACCCTAAGGAAGAAGAAGGAAAGGACAACTTGCTCAAGCTAGGTGTGGATACTGTTGGAGGCAGTGCACTTGGACTGCTCAATCAGAAAACAAAGCTTGGAGCATAAAGGAGAAGACTTGAATCAACTGTAAGTAATTCTACCCTCTTCTAGTTAGGGTTTTTGTTTTGTATTAAGCATAATTAAGATTCATGGGTTTGGGAATCGTAGGAAAAATTTTAAATTCCGCCTTTGTATTTTTCCTCTCTAGTTTGATTCCCAACAGTGGTATCAGAGCCATGATTATGCCTAATACAAACTGCATGTGGGCTGTAATTCATGGTAAATTGATTGGTTTAATGAATTAAAATTCTGTTCATGCATAAAGCTTGGTTCCCTCTCATGGCCGAACCTGGGGTTTATGAACCCTAGGTTATTTCTCTTCTATTTCTCTTCTAAAAGGTGTTTTAGGGCTGCTGGAAATTCAAAGAGTTGAATAGGTTTCAGTTTTGGAGAAGAAGAAGGAGGAAACTAGGGTTTCCTCTTCATGGCCGAACCTGGGGTTTTGAACCCTAGGCTGTTTTTCTCTCTTCTCCTCTTCTAATATTCTTCTAACATTAATTCTGGAATTTTTGAGAAGCATGTGATGTATACAGAAGAAGAAGAAACCAGTGTTTCTTCTATGGAGGCCGAACCTAGGGTTTGGAACCCTAGGTTGTTCTCTTTTGTGTTTTGTTTTTGTTTTGGTTTAATTAAGACATGAGATGCCTGTAATTAATCCACATAAAGTTGTTATGGTGATTTCTCAAGTATAGGGATGCATAGAAATCAAAACAAATCAAAAAGTTTGGGAAGAACACCATGGAGTTCGAATCTGGGTTTTAGAACCCTATGGTTCTTGCTACTGTTCTGATATGATATCTCTGTAAAATTGATGTAAATCCATTATAGGATAATTATACATATTGTATGTATGATTTTCTTTAAGTTTTATAAGAGTCTTGATGCATATAAGAATCAAAAAGTTTGATTTCTTGAAAAACACAGCAGGCTGTTTTTCTGCAGAAAGTCATCAATGGAGTTTTGTTCATATCTTGAGCTAGGGAACTCCAAATTGCATGAAACCAATTTTATTAGTTTCCTAAGACATGTAGGATGCTAGGAAAAATAATTTGGTAACCTGAATTAATCATCTTGCTGGGTTTTGAATCAATTTGTGATCAGGGACAGTATGCTGTCAAATTCTGGACAGCCTACTGTTCTTGAATTGTTTAGAACAATTGGGGATGATTTGATCATCCAAACCACTTCAATTAGCTTAGTAATTCATGTAGGGACATGATACAAAAGCTGGTTTTGTTGGTGGAGTCGAATTGATTAAGTTTTAGAAACGTTTGTGACCTTGGAGGTCCTCCCATGGTGGTGCCAGCAAGGGTTCTTGAAACCCTAATGTTCTTTGAAGAAGACAGCCCTCTTGGCCACTCCACACGTGTCCATGGGCTTGGCCCAAACCCTAGCTTGAATTCCCCTTTGCTGGCCATGGCCTCCCATGGCCTGGCCAAGCCATGGCAGCCTTGGCTAGCCATGGCAGCCCACTGTAGGTGGCGGCAGCCTTAGGGTTTCTTAGGAAACCCTAATTCCCATTAATGATGAAACCCTAATTCATTAATTGCATTAATTAAAACCCTAATTGACTATTAATTACCTTAATTAAAATGTTTAATGATTGGTCATTAATTGACCAATCATGGTTATTAATCATTAGGGTATAATTAAGTGCATTTATGATGTCTAGGGTTTAGGGTTTAGGAAACCCTAATTCGTATAAATTAAACCCTAACTCTATTAATGCATTAATTAATAACTAAACCTAGTAATTAATGTGTCTAACCTAGGGTTAAATGATTGGTCATTAATGACCAATCATGATCATTAATGGTTTAGTAATTAATCATTGGCATTTAATAGGTTTAAGGTTTAGGGTTTTAGAAACCCTAATTAGTGCAAATTAATTAGGAGTAATTAATATCCTAGGTGGCATTAATTAAACCCTAATCCTAATCATTAATACCGTATAAACCTAGGGTTTAAATGATTGGTCATTAATTGACCAATCATAAGGCATTTAATGCATTAGGGTTACACTTAGGGTTTAGAGTTAATGCATTTAGGGTTTAGGGTTTTAGGAAACCCTAATGCACTAATTAATTAATAAAATGATTTTATTTAATTCCGAAATTGATTATTTAATTAATAGTGATTAATTTTATATTGTTTTAAATGGTTTAAAACACAATTTAGGATTAAATAAAAATCTGGAAATTTTAATTAAATAAAATTGTTTTGTTTAATTAAAAAGATTCTAATATTTGATATTAGAGTTTAATTAGGGGACTTTAAATGTTTCAATTGATTTGATTAATTGAAACTAAATGTCTTAATTGTTAAGACTTAATTAATTTTGGAGATTATGCATTTCCTAATGAGATTAGGACACATTAATGAGATTAATGAAAACCAATCAATAGAGTTACCATGAATGCCCATATGTTTATTGCTTACAGTTATTTCCTTTATTATGCAATATGATTGTATGGTGATGGATGGATGATGATTATGGACTATACCCCTTAAACCAATTGTGATTGGCCGTCTTATGAATGGGTTGTATTAATTTTTCAAGAGTTGTTAATTTTTGGTGATGTATTATTTATTTGGGGCTTGCATGCCACCTTCTTCTCTCTCTCTATCATTCTCTTATGTACCCCACATTCCCCTTATGTATCCCTTTCTTTAAAATTATGTAAATGTTATGTAATCGAGAGCGCACTAAGGAGCATGGTGGACGCAAAGGAGCATGGTGGAGCCCAACAAGCCTATGGTGGAGACCATGAAGCCAATGGAGGAGATTGAAGGACTTGAAAGCTTGGAGAAGATTTTCAAGAGTGCATGCTATGTTTCAAATGAATGTTTTACGGTCACCTACACCCACCTTAGACCAAGGATTCAATTCATTGGCTTGGATTGAATCCTCTTAAAGTCCATAATCATCATAGTGGGAGCTTTTAATGAGATTAATAGAGATAGCTCCAAATCCAAAGATCGTTATATGTCACCTTATAGGGACTAATATCGATAAGTGGATTACATATATATAATGTTGTTATATATTTCTTATTTAAATGCATGAGATGTATGTTAGATTAGTTATTTTGATGAGACCCTTAAAACCCCTCTATTTTAATATTAAGTTGGAAATGGAGAATACATTAGGGAATGGATTCTTCATTGCCTTCCATCATTATAGGATCATCTAACGTCCCTTAATGTGGGTACCTGGCTGCAGACATGTAGGAGCTACCCATATTAAAGACATTACTTGAAACTATCACATATATAGATATCATGGGGTACCTAAGCTGGTATATACCAAGAAACTAACATGTGAGGTATATATTTGGTGAAACATACCTGTGTGAATGATGGGCTTAACTTAACTAGGGAAGTATTCCAAGAAACTAACATGTGAGGAGTATGTACCCTAGAGGCAAAATGATTGGAACTTGCTTATGAAGCAATAGACAAAGAGTTGTCTTCTTACTGTGGGTTAGAAGTCAAGAAACTAACATGTGAGGCTTCTAGGTCACAGTGGGACCCCAATCCCCATTAGGAATAAGATTCCCGAATTCCATCAGAGGGTGTATGGAATTTGATAAAATAGTGGGAGGTACCATATGATTAAAGACCCGATCATTATGGATTAAAAATGAAATCTAATTCTCTATTTAATTTTATATGTAGTTCATAGAAATGGCTCACCTCAACCCGCTATCCAAAATATTGGACATCAACCGTTTGACTGGACCAAATTACCTTGATTGGATGAGGAACTTAAAAATAGTTTTAACTTCCGAAAAGATTACCTACACACTTGATGGCACACTTCCTGAGGCACTGGCTGAGACTGCAACTCAGCAAGAGAGAGACGCTTATCAGAAGCGCATGGACGACGATTTGAAGGCAAGATGCTATATGATGGCATCCATGAGCCCTGAGCTTCAGAAGCAACATGAGTCCATGAAGAGTGCTCGCGATATCTTTCTCCACTTACAAGAGTTGTATGGGGAGCAAAGTAGGACCGCGAAGTACAATATTGTCAAGGATCTATTCAAGGCAAGGATGAATGAGGGTTCATCTGTGACTGATCACACCTTGAAAATGATCAACCATATCGAGCAGCTTGAAAAGCTTGATGTGATCATTGAAGCTGATATGTGTTCAGACATTATATTGCAATCCCTTCCTGATTCATTTGGGCCGTTCATAATGAATTTTCATATGAACAAGCTTGAGCCCACTCTCCCCGAGCTGCACAATTTGCTCAAGATGACTGAGGAGACAATGAAGAAGGGAAAAGGTTCTTTGCTCGCATTTGATGGAGCTTCTACTTCCAAGGCCAAGCCCAAGCCTAAGGGCAAGGGCAAAGGAAAGGGTAAGAGTACCCAAGGGAAGAAGAAGAAGAACTTGAAGCCAAAGGGAGGTGTCAAGAAAGGTAATACTGACAAGGCCAAAGGAACCTGTTTTCACTGCGGCAAGGATGGGCACTGGAAACGTAACTGCCGGGAGTATCTGGATACTCTAAAGAGCCGACCTTCGGAAGGTATGGATCATGCTCTAAACTAAATGTTAGTTTTGCTTCCACTTGGGTACTTAATTCTGATGTGAATTTTGAATTCCATGCAGGATCTAGTGGGAAGCAGAAGGCTGAGTAGAAGCGGAATATCCCTACGAGTAGAGAATGGAGCAAAGTGTTGCTGTATTAGCTATGGGACTTGCTGCTTGACTCTACCTGAAGGAATAGTTTAGAATTAATAAGCTATCTTGACATTCCAGAAGTTTTTAGAAACATTATCTTTATTTCAGTTTTGCCTAAACAGTGTTTTTAGTTTGATTTAATAAATGTTTTTTATGAAGAGTTCATTACTTCTGGAATTTATAGCATTTATCTTCTAAACTACCTTGCAAATATGAATTGCATGAAACATGATAGCTCTAAAATTGAATGCTAATAAACCCAAGAGAACAAGAGAAATAGTTTCTCATACTTTATGAACCTTTACTTAAAAATGTTAAGGTATAGGTGCATATACTTAAAGAAGTACAAATCTGAAACATTTGAAAAGGTTCAAAGAATTCAGATATGAAGTAAAGAAAACAAACCAGTAAAAGTATTAAGCTCTTCGATTGAATCGAGGAGGCGAATATTAACTGGTGATCTTTCAGATCAACTTGTTCAAATAGGCATTCTATTCTAATGGACACCTCTTAGAACATCATAACTAAATGGTGTGTCAAAAGGAGGAAGAGGACCTTATTTGATATGGTCCGGTCCATGATAAGTTACAACGACCTAATATTATCCTTGTTAGGATATGCCCTAGAAATTGCCATGTACCTGTGAAACAGAGTTCAAACCAAGGCTGTCCTTTAGGACCTATATGAGATATGGAAAGGGAAGCACCAAACCTTAAGCATGTTAAGGTATGGGGATGCACTACATATGTAGAGACATATAATGCAACCAAATTGGAAATCAAGATAACTTAAATGTAGGTTTGTGGATTACCCTAAAGAAAGTTTAGGATATCATATCTATTATCCTGATGAACAAAAGGTGTTTTGTTTGTAAGTTTGCAATCTTTCTTGAAAAAGAGTTTATTCAAGAAGGAGATAACAACAGGAAAATAGAACTCAAAGAGTTGTCTAATGAGACACAAACCAACATTGATGCAACCCCTATCCTTGTTGAGATAGAACCCGTTATTGTACCATGATTGTACAAAGGGTTAGTGGGAGTGCGATCACATTTATGGTCCTATAAGTAAATGACGTTCTACTTATTAGGGAATAATGTAGAGACGTTGTCAACAGTGAAAAATTAGTTTTTCACAAAGTTTCTCCATAAAAGATTTGGAAGAAGCATCCTATATTCTAGGAATAGAGGTCTATAGAGATAGATCTTAAAGGATGCTAAGTCTCTCCGAATTGAAGTACATAGACAAGATTTTGAAAGAGTTCAAAATGCATGATTCCAAAAGGAGGTCTAATTCCTGTCAGACATGGAATCAAGTTGTCTATAACTAAAAGACCAGATATCAGTTTTGCGGTAAATGTTACGAGCAGATATCAGGCAGACCCAGATGAGGAACACTGGGAAGCAGTCAAGGCTATCCTTAAGTTCTTGAGAAGAACTAAAGGACCTATCCCTTGCCTATGGAGAAAGAAACTTGAAATGGTTGGTAGAACGGATTCAGATTTTCAATCTGACGATGATGATAGGAGATCAACATCGAGGTATGTTCTCACCTTAAATGGTGGAGCTGTAAATTTGAGCTCATTGCTGCATGTTTGGATGAGTAAGTTCATTGCAGAACTAGGAGTGGTTCCTAACATTGAGAAGCCTTTACTATTGTTTTTCTGACAACAATAAGGCTAGTGCTCAAGACAAGGATCCACGGTCTCATCAAAAGTCCAAACTTTAAGCGGCGATTCCAAGTGATTAGAGAGATCATTGGAAGAGATGACATATACATATATAAGTTTAATACAACAGAGAATAAAGAATACCCCTTCACTAAGGCTATAACCCAAGTGTGTTGGATCACCACCGACAGGATATGGGTATGAGATACATGGTGGATTGGCTATAGTGCAAGTGGGAGATTGTTAGGATTATGCCCTAGAGCCAATCATAGAGATGATTGTTTAGGGATTAGGAACAATCAATTGATTTCATTTATATATGTCACATTTATTATTGATTTAATAAAAGGGCTTATTCTATTATGTTTATATGCATCATTTATATTTACATAATATGTCCATGGAGTTAGAGTTGAGAATATCAAATTACAAAGGGTTGTAATTTTGAGACTCTAAATATATCTCTGTACTAAACTCCTAAATCATTCCTAGTTGAAGGTTCACTATGATGGACAGTAATGAACCATAGGACTAGCACTTGTTAGGTTGACTCTATAGGAGGATAGCTAGTCTCAAGCTATTTGTGTGGAGACACTACAACCAACAAGTGGGTGCCTATTATAAGAATAGGTACACTGAATGTGACCAAAGATATGAGATAAACTGAATGGAGTTTTAACCTGCCTGTCAATCAGTTTCTCATTGTTATAGTGGTACAAGTAATCCTTAGACCTGAGACACCATGGTTGTCTTATACATGTAGCTTTAGAAGTTTGATAACACTAAGTGCAGATCCTATTCAGGGGTTTGTAAGGGTGTTCATTGGCCCTACTGCTATGTGTGTGAAGGCATGTGAGTGATCAACAAGGAATCCATCACTCTCAGGAAAAAGAGAGTGAATGTCTCATACAGCATTCATTGAATATAACTCATTAAATCCATGGGCCCATGGTAGAATGAATATGGAAAGGAGTTTCCATAAGTTCATCATTGAGTTGATATTAATGAATGAGTATAAAGTAATTGAACTAGGGACTTGACAGACTTCCATGTCCTATTAGTTCAATTGGAGACATTGTGTTGATGGAAGGATGGAATTGTAACCTGTAAACTATAACAGAAGGGTTCTTTGTAAATGACTATTCACCTCATTAAGGACCACACCATGAGCCATATGCTAGGTGTTACTCATGGTTAGTAGAAGCCCTAATTGATATAAATGAGTTATAATCAATTAGGGAATTGAAAGGAGTTTCAATTAGACCCTTAATGGAAAGTGTTCCATTGTGCACAACTTGTGCTGTTCCTACTACTTGATGATGTGAACCCAATGGGTCACACACTGATCATGCTAAGAGAGCTTGATTGTCTATGAGAGAAAGGGTATAAGTGATTAAAGAAAAGTTCTTTACGGGGCTAATTTGTATTTGATGCAAACTAGTGGGCTAATTGTGTAATTAAGAGTAATTACACAAATTAGATTAGGGTTTGGAATCCCCCCTTGGCCGGCCCTAGTTGGAGGCTATTTAAAGCCTCTTATGATGTGATGACATCATCACTTAATGCATTCTTGGAGGCTCCCAAGTGCTGGCCGAAATTTACACAGCCCTCCCTCTCTCTCTCTCCCTCCCTCTTCTCCACCTCTAGCAACCCTAAGGAAGAAGAAGGAAAGGACAACTTGCTCAAGCTAGGTGTGGATACTATTGGAGGCAGTGCACTTGGACTGCTCAATCAGAAGACAAAGCTTGGAGCATAAAGGAGAAGACTTGAATCAACTGTAAGTAATTCTACCCTCTTCTAGTTAGGGTTTTTGTTTTGTATTAAGCATAATTAAGATTCATGGGTTTGGGAATCGTAGGAAAAATTTTAAATTCCGCCTTTGTATTTTTCCTCTCTAGTTTGATTCCCAACATATGTGTAATTACACTTAATTGCACATTAACCCCTATTATTTGTATCAAATACAAATAGGCCTATAAAGAACTATTCTTTATTCACTAAAACCCTTTCTCTCATAGACTTTAAAGCCCTTCTTGCATGATCAGTGTGTGACCCATTGGGTTCACATCATTAAGTAGTAGGAATAGCACGAGGTGTGCACAATGGAACTCTTTCCATTTAGGGTCTAATTGGAACTCCTTCCAATTCCCTAATTGATTATAACTCACTTATATCAATTAGGGCTTCTACTAACCATGAGTAACATCTAGCATATGGCTCATGGTGTGGTCCTTAATGAGGTGAATAGTCATTTACAAAGAACCCTTCTGTTATAGTTTATAGGTTACAATTGCATCCTTCCTTCAACACAATGTCTCTAATTGAACTAATAGGACATGGAAGTCTGTCAAGTCCCTAGTTCAATTACTTTATACTCATTCATAGATATCAACTCATTGATGAACTCATGAAACTCTTTTCATATTCATCCTACCATGGCCATGGATTTAATGAGTTATATTATGAATGCTATATGAGACATTCTCTTTCAATTACTTTATACTCATTCATAGATATCAACTCATTGATGAACTCATGAAACTCTTTTCATATTCATCCTACCGTGGCCATGGATTTAATGAGTTATATTATGAATGCTATATGAGACATTCTCTCTCTTTTCCTGAGAGTGATGGATCCCTTGTTGATCACTCACATGCCTTCACACACATAGCAGTAGGGCCAATGAACAACTTTGCAGACCCCTGAATAGGATCTGCACTTAGTGTTATCAAACTTCTAAAGCTACATGCATAAGGCAACTATGGTGTCTCAGGTCTAAGGATTACTTGTACCACTATAACAATGAGAAACTGATTGACAGGCAGGATAAAACTCCATTCAGTTTATCTCATATCTTTGGTCACATTCAGTGTACCTATTCTCACAATAGGCACCCACTTGTTGGTTGTAGTGTCTCCACACAAATAGCTTGAGACTAGCTATCCTCCTATAGAGTCAGCGTAACAAGTGCTAGTCCTATGGTTCATTACTGTCCATCATAGTGAACCTTCAACTAGGAATGCTTTAGGAGTTTAGTACAGAGATATATCTATAGTCTCAAAATTACAACTCTTTGTAATTCCATATTCTCAACTCTAACTCCATGGACATATTATGTAAATATAAATGATGCATATAAACATAATAGAATAAGCCCTTTTATTAAATCAATAATAAATGTGACATACATAAATGAAATCAAATGATTGTTCCTAATCCCTAAACAATCATCTCTATGATTGGCTCTAGGGCATAATCCTAACAATCTCCCACTTGCACTGAAGCCAATCGACCATGTATCACATACTTATCTTCTTAAGATGTTGGTCTTAGACATAACCAATTATGTTTTAAAGCTTTAGTCAGTAGGTCTACAAAAACTTATGTAGATAATATCTTCTATAATGTATCTATTACCTCTTCCAATGATTCCTCTAATCACTTGGAATTGCCGCTCTATATGTTTGGACTTTTGATGAGACCGTGATTCCTATACTTGAGATATAAACCCATTGTTGTCACAAAACAAGGTGTGGGCAACTCAATGGAAGGAACAACTCCAAGTTCTAAATGAACTTATAGATCCAAACAGTGTAATACCCGTAATTTTTAAATAGGGTATTAAGGGTTTAATCTATGGTTAACGTAATTAATTCCTTGACTTTTCGAATGATTACATGCATGGGTAATGCATGTGTATGATATTTTGATGTTGGATGCGTTTTGATGCTTGTGTTGGTGCATTGAGTATCTTTCGGGTGCGTTTAGCCTTATTTGCAACTTAAGGGTTTAAGCTGCTGAAATTTGGCTAAGTGTTGGGAAAAAGTGGATTTTCGTAAATCTTCGTTTTGAAGGATAATTTTTGGCGGTAATGGGAGTTTATAATATTATAAGACATTGGTGATTTTATGGGATTTTATTAGCATGTTTGGATTGGGTTCCACGCATGTTTGTTTTTGGAAAATCTGTCGGGCGACGGATTTTGTACTAAAACTTGAAATTTAGATTTTGATATATTGGGTATTTGATTTTTTTGATATTTTATTTGGATTCAAATGGGGGGTTATTTGCTTATTTGCTTATTTTCATTCTTCTTCCTTTTACTTAAATGTTTTTAATGAAAATAAGGCAGGGATGTGTACTGTGTGGGTTTATACACAATTGCCTGAGTTACTGGGCATTTTCAGCAAGTGACGATCGATCGTCAGTGCCCCAGAAAGGCATTTTCACTTCTGTTTTTCACGATCGATCGTGCCCTCAACCCACGATCGATCGTGCATCGCGGATTTTGCAAATTTTTTTGCGTAAAATGACGTAAATGCCCCTCACCCCTTATAAAAACCCATCCCCACGATTTTTAGACCAAATCTGATATTTTTGGTCATGGAGAGAGAGAGAGAGAGGGAGAGAAGGAGAAGATGGGGCGGAGGCTCGACGGCGTCTCGCCGGAGCACGGCAACCTCGATCCGACGCCGGCAAGCTCGGATCTAGCGTATATTAGCCCGATCTACGCGTGTATGGTGGTGGATTTGGGTTTTTCTCTCTCTTTGAGGCTTAGGAATGCATTATTATGGTTGGATCCATATTCTCCAACCTCTTGGTAGAGCTTGGAGCTTACTCATGGCGATTTTAGCTTGGATTTCGTGGGTGTTGGTATGGATTGTCATCCTCACCAACTCTTTTGCATTCTAGAGGTATTTCTCACATTTTGGAGTTAGGGTTTGTAATTTATTTTGGGTTATCGTCTCATTCTTACATTTTTGGGTTATTCATGCATATTGGGGAGCTTTGGTGGTGATTTGGAGTTGGGACCTCCATTATTTTCATCAACCAAGTCATTTGGGAGCTAGGGCTTGGATTGGGAGCTTGCATTTGCATCCTAGGGTTTGGACTTCGTACTCACCACATTAAAGGTTTCATTTTTCCATGCATTTGGTTGAGGTAGGTGCAATTTACATAGGTTTAAACTATTGACATGATAATATGGTATATATTATCATATTATTTGGTATTCTTGGGCCTAGAATATGAATATACATGATTTATGGAATAAATCTTAAATGGGACTTTGGGGTATTGGATAACATAAATTGGAAATTATGTTTATTAATGAGTTGGTTTATTTTATACATTAAATGGAAGATAATTGTACTGATTTTATGGGTATTTATGATGTTATCATAAATTGGCATAACGATGTGATTATTTCCACTATGGTTTATGTGGTGTATTTTGAAGATGATTTTAGTTATAAAATCATTTTATGGTTTATCGCATTGCATGTTGGCATAATCATGCATTAAATGGATTTAATGAATACTGGGTAAAAGTATTGCATTAAAAAGGGGTCATTGGAATTGGACTACTTGCAGTCAATGGGACTTTGCGGTGTTTTTCATTCCTTTGGTCCTGGGGTACTTTCCGGTTCCAGGTAGGAACCCTTGTGTTCCCGAATCAGAGGCTACTTTCCGGTTCCAGGTAGGAACCCTTGTGTTGTCCTCTTGGAGGTTGGGTTTAAAATCCTCCGTTTCCGCGCGAAGACTCCTGCGGGAGTGGTTGGTAATAAATGGATTAATGTAAATTGGACATGAGTCACATGCATTGGGCATTATGCATTATTTATTTTAAGTTATGGGCTATAACTTATTTTGGGTTTTGTAATATACTTGGTTAGTATATTTTGCTTTAAATGATATAATGGGTTTTATTTATATCATTGATTTAGTTTACTATGTCAAATTGTATCTACTGAGTCGTCGGACTCACGCCTATTATTTTTAAATGTTTTTCAGATAATCCAGGGATTGGTTATGCTATCTTGGGCGGAAGATGCTATTAGTGGAATTCTTTTAAGTTAATTGTTAATGTATTTTCACGGGAAGGAATATGTAATTAATTGGGTTTCTATTGGGTTAATGTAGATGTAAATTCAATCCGGGTTGTAATTTTAATTACTTATGGTTGTGTATATGTGGAATGCGATGCATGGGATGATACCACTACCATGGATGACAGGAAATTTTTATGTATGGATTTTATAACAGGTTTTCACGATGGTATGTCCTATCTACGGATGGGTCATGCCGAAAATTTTTAAAATGTTGAGGATTTTAACACGTGTCATCCATGCCTTAACAAAGGATTTATTAAAGGAAAAGCTTGTTTTATTATCATTGATCACGGCTTAATTAATTTGGGTCGTGACAAACAGTCTCCTAGACAATGCGACAATTAATTCACCCTTAATAATGGAATCCACTGTATCTTTCATACAGTTCTTCCATTAAGTATTTGTAATACCCGTAATTTTTAAACAGGGTATTAAGGGTTAATCTATGGTTAACGTAATTAATCCCTTGATTTGTCAAATGATTTCATGCATGGGTAATGCATGTGTATGATATTTTGATGTTGGATGCATTTTGATGCTTGTTTTGGTGCATTGAGTATACTTCGGGTGCGTTTAGCCTTATTTGCAACTTAAGGGTTTAAGCTGCTGAAATTTGGCTAAGTGTTGGAGAAAAGTGGATTTTCGTAAATCTTCGTTTTAAAGGATAATTTTTGGCGGTAATGGGAGTTTGTAATATTATAAGACATTGGTGATTTTATGGGATTTTATTAGCATGTTTGGATTGGGTTCCACACATGTTTGTTTTAGGAAAATCTGTCGGGCGACGGATTTTGTACTAAAACATGAAATCTAGATTTTGATATATTGGGTATTTGATTTTTTTGATATTTTATTTGGATTCAAATGGGGGGTTATTTGCTTATTTTCATTAAATAACTTAAAGTAATCTTCTCCACTTAAATGTTTTTAATGAAAATAAGGCAGAGATGTGTACTGTGTGGGTTTATACACAATTGCCTGAGTTACTGGGCAATTTCAGCAAGGGACGATCGATCGTGCCTTGGGGACGATCGATCGTGGGTGTCCCAGAAACATGTTTTGGCTTCTGTTTTTCACGATCGATCGTGCCCTCGGACCACGATCGATCGTGCATCGCGGATTTTGCAAATTTTTTTTTTGCGTAAAATGACGCAAATGCCCCTCACCCCTTATAAAAACCCATCCCACACGATTTTAGACCAAAATCTGGTCATTTTGGGCATGGAGAGAGAGGGAGAGAAGGAGAAGAGAGGGCGGACGCTCGACGGCATCTCGCCGGAGCAAGGCGACCCCGATCCGACGCCGGCAAGCTCGGATCTAGCGTATTTTGGCCCGATCTACGCGCGTATGGTGATGGATTTGAGTTTTCTCTCTCTTTGAGGCTTGGGAATGCATTATTATGGTCGGATTCATATTCTCCAACCTCTTAGTGGAGCTTGGAGCTTGTTCACGGTGTTGTGAGCTTGGATTTCGTGGGAATTGGCATGGGTTGTCATCCTCACCAACTCTTTCGCATTTGTAGAGGTATTTCTCACATTTTGAAGTTAGGTTTTGTAATTTATTTTGGGTTATTGTCTCATTCTTACATTTTTGGGTTATTCATGCATATTGGGGAGCTTTGGTGGTGATTTGGAGTTGGGACCTCCGTCACCAACATCATCCATGGCATTTGGGAGCTAGGGCTTGGATTGGGAGCGTGCATATGTATCCTAGGGCTTGGAGTTCATACCCATGGTATCAAAGGTTGCATTTTTCCACGCATTTGGTTGAGGTAGGTGCAATTTACATAGGTTTAAACTATTGACATGATAATATGGTATATATTATCATATTATTTGGTATTCTTGGGCCTAGAATATGAATACACATGATTTATGGAATAAATCTTAAATGGGACTTTAGGGTATTGGATAACATAAATTGGAAGTTATGTTTACTAATGGGTTGGTTTATTTTATACATTAAATGGAATATAATTGTACTGATTTTACGGGTATTTATGATGTTATCATAAATTGGTATCATGATGTGATTATTTCCACTATGGTTTATGTGGTATATTTTGAAGATGATTTTGATTATAAAATCATTTTATGGTTTATCGCATTGCATGTTGGCATAATCATGCATTAAATGGATTTAATGAATACTGGGTAAAAGTATTGCATTAAAAGGGGTCATTGGAATTGGACTACTTGCAGTCAATGGGACTTTGCGGTGTTTTCCATTCCTTTGGTCCTGGGGTACTTTCCGGTTCCAGGTAGGAACCCTTGTGTTCCCGAATCAGAGGCTACTTTCCGGTTCCAGGTAGGAACCCTTGTGTTGTCCTCTTGGAGGTGGGTTTAAATCCTCCGTTTCCGCGCGAAGACTCCTGCGGGAGTGGTTGGTAATAAATGGATTAATGTAAATTGGACATGAGTCACATGCATTGGGCATTATGCATTATTGATTTTAAGTTATGGGTTATAACTTATTTTGGTATTTGTAATATACTTGGTTAGTATATTTTGCTTTAAATGATATAATTGGTTTTATTTATATCATTGCTATAGTTTACTATGTCAAATTGTATCTACTGAGTCGTCGGACTCACGCCTATTATTTTTAAATGTTTTTCAGATAATCCAGGGATTGGTTATGCTATCTTGGGCAGAAGATGCTATTAGTGGAATTCTTTTAAGTTAATTGTTAATGTATTTTTGGGAAGGAATATGTAATTAATTGGGTTTCTATTGGGTTAATGTAAATGTAATTTAATCAGGGTTGTAATTTTAATTACTTATGGTTGTGTATACGTGGAATGCGATGCATGGGATGAATACCACTATCATGGATGACAGGAAATTTGTATGTATGGATTTTCATAACAGGTTTTCACGATGGTATGTCCTATCTACGGATGGGTCATGCCAAAATTTTTTTAAAAATGATTGAGGTTTTAACACGTGTCATCCATGTTTTATCAAAGGATTTATTAAAGAAAAAGCTTGTTTTATTATTATTGATCACGGCTTAATTAATTTGGGTCGTGACAATTCTTTTTGGTATCAGAGCTTGCTAGTAGATCCACATGGGGTGATATGTGGGGGAATAGCATATACGTGGGTATATGCATATTGGGGTTATAACCTATATGGTGTGAGAACATAGAAACATGTTAGGTACACATGTTGATAACTTTGATTTTGGGTATAATTGAAGATTTATGATTTTGTTGATGGAATACCAACACACCTTGAGAACATAGAAACATGTTAGGCACACATGTTCTTGGCGGTAGTTGATTCATGATAGAGGCATTATCGAAGCATTTGGGCATATGCATAATTCGTGAGGAATCGTTCTCATATGCAGTTAGGATGGGAAATCCTAATGAGGATGTGGGCATATGCATTTGTAGGCACACATATGCATCTTGGGTTGGTTATTACCCATGGTTTGAGGAATTGAGTGCATAGCATGTGCATTAGTTGTGGCCTAGGAGTTGGGCTCATGTGAAAGAGTTAGAATGTCCAATGGCTTGGGACATCCTTTATTGTGGATTTGGAGGGCGAGTCTCTGGGGTCGGGGCTGAATATGCGTGTTCCATTGGTGTTATGGATCACTTGTATTCTACAGTGTATTTTGATCTGGATGATTCGAGATTATCGGGTTTGATAATCTTTGTATTGATATATAGGATTGCTATGTGCAATATTTGTTTGAATTGGGTGAATTCTTGTGGTCCATATTTTATGGATCCACATTCTCTTGATTCGTAGGCGGTTAGCCTTATGCTTTGTTGGATGTTATATGTGTATATATATTGGTTATATATATATAAATTGGATGATTTGAAATGTTTTGGGGTTGTAGACATGACGCTGGGTGTGCGATGTCATGACGTGTGTGGTGTATGGGTGTAGTATTTTATGGTAGTACTTGTATAAGTACGAACCGTTTTTAATATTGAGATGCTTGAATCTCAGGGTTTATATTATGGATGAATGGTTCTGTGATGATTGTATTTTGGGTTGTGGAATATACCTATGTATATCTCTATGGTGAGATATATGTATGTATACATATGTATTGGTTTACACCTATGGGATTGTGATAGGTGTGATTTTGTTGTAATCGTGATATGCGATGTGTATGTGTTATGACTTGACGGTTGCAAGTAAATGTGTTTGTTGGATGTGTTATTGTGATGGATTGCATCCACATAGTTCAGGAATGTGGGTGTAGGTTCTTGGGAGAGCCTTAATTCTTGTTGCTCGAGTTCTCAGAAAGAACTCATGAATTTGTTAGATTTGCTATTCAGGAGGGGGGGCTATATGTTTATTTGTTTAGTATATGTTTGGGTTTGGTTTTAAGCAATGTGGGTTCATTACTAGTTGTCACTTTGGTTAAATCCCGCGGTAGTGGGTTGGTTATGGTAAGATCACATGTGTGGGAGCTTGTGATCATTTATGTAATATTTGATGTTTTGAATGTATTGAGAATTTGGAAATTGTTTGTCCTTTGTTTGATGTGATGTTAGTTGGATATTGGTGGGTAACACCAATTTGTTGTGATTTTGTGTTGAACCTGGAAGACTGTATAGTCTTTTGTGCTGAAATGCTTGTTAAGATTGGTGAGGGACACCAATTGTGTTGTGATTTGGTATTGAGAATTGGTTGTTTGTGAGCTAACTATGATGGTTAGCTTCATTATGTTTGTGTTGGTGGGTATCCACATTCGTTGCTTTTTTCTTTTACAATGAGTTATCATTGAATTGATGTGTTTGAGATTTGTGAGCTAACCATGGTGGTTAACTCCAATATATTTGTATTTGTTGGGTATCTCATTATTCTTTTGTTTCCGCTCATGATGGAATGTCATTAAGTTTGTTTTGGCGAAATTCGGGGACGAATTTCCTATTAGTTGGGGAGAATTGTAATACCCGTAATTTTTAAACAGGGTATTAAGGGTTAATCTATGGTTAACGTAATTAATCCCTTGATTTGTCAAATGATTTCATGCATGGGTAATGCATGTGTATGATATTTTGATGTTGGATGCATTTTGATGCTTGTTTTGGTGCATTGAGTATACTTCGGGTGCGTTTAGCCTTATTTGCAACTTAAGGGTTTAAGCTGCTGAAATTTGGCTAAGTGTTGGAGAAAAGTGGATTTTCGTAAATCTTCGTTTTAAAGGATAATTTTTGGCGGTAATGGGAGTTTGTAATATTATAAGACATTGGTGATTTTATGGGATTTTATTAGCATGTTTGGATTGGGTTCCACACATGTTTGTTTTAGGAAAATCTGTCGGGCGACGGATTTTGTACTAAAACATGAAATCTAGATTTTGATATATTGGGTATTTGATTTTTTTGATATTTTATTTGGATTCAAATGGGGGGTTATTTGCTTATTTTCATTAAATAACTTAAAGTAAAAGGAAGAGGAAGAAGAAAGAATGGAGAAGATTACTTAAATGTTTTTAATGAAAATAAGGCAGAGATGTGTACTGTGTGGGTTTATACACAATTGCCTGAGTTACTGGGCAATTTCAGCAAGGGACGATCGATCGTGCCTTGGGGACGATCGATCGTGGGTGTCCCAGAAACATGTTTTGGCTTCTGTTTTTCACGATCGATCGTGCCCTCGGACCACGATCGATCGTGCATCGCGGATTTTGCAAATTTTTTTTTTGCGTAAAATGACGCAAATGCCCCTCACCCCTTATAAAAACCCATCCCACACGATTTTAGACCAAAATCTGGTCATTTTGGGCATGGAGAGAGAGAGAGAGAGGGAGAGAAGGAGAAGAGAGGGCGGACGCTCGACGGCATCTCGCCGGAGCAAGGCGACCCCGATCCGACGCCGGCAAGCTCGGATCTAGCGTATTTTGGCCCGATCTACGCGCGTATGGTGATGGATTTGAGTTTTCTCTCTCTTTGAGGCTTGGGAATGCATTATTATGGTCGGATTCATATTCTCCAACCTCTTAGTGGAGCTTGGAGCTTGTTCACGGTGTTGTGAGCTTGGATTTCGTGGGAATTGGCATGGGTTGTCATCCTCACCAACTCTTTCGCATTTGTAGAGGTATTTCTCACATTTTGAAGTTAGGTTTTGTAATTTATTTTGGGTTATTGTCTCATTCTTACATTTTTGGGTTATTCATGCATATTGGGGAGCTTTGGTGGTGATTTGGAGTTGGGACCTCCGTCACCAACATCATCCATGGCATTTGGGAGCTAGGGCTTGGATTGGGAGCGTGCATATGTATCCTAGGGCTTGGAGTTCATACCCATGGTATCAAAGGTTGCATTTTTCCACGCATTTGGTTGAGGTAGGTGCAATTTACATAGGTTTAAACTATTGACATGATAATATGGTATATATTATCATATTATTTGGTATTCTTGGGCCTAGAATATGAATACACATGATTTATGGAATAAATCTTAAATGGGACTTTAGGGTATTGGATAACATAAATTGGAAGTTATGTTTACTAATGGGTTGGTTTATTTTATACATTAAATGGAATATAATTGTACTGATTTTACGGGTATTTATGATGTTATCATAAATTGGTATCATGATGTGATTATTTCCACTATGGTTTATGTGGTATATTTTGAAGATGATTTTGATTATAAAATCATTTTATGGTTTATCGCATTGCATGTTGGCATAATCATGCATTAAATGGATTTAATGAATACTGGGTAAAAGTATTGCATTAAAAGGGGTCATTGGAATTGGACTACTTGCAGTCAATGGGACTTTGCGGTGTTTTCCATTCCTTTGGTCCTGGGGTACTTTCCGGTTCCAGGTAGGAACCCTTGTGTTCCCGAATCAGAGGCTACTTTCCGGTTCCAGGTAGGAACCCTTGTGTTGTCCTCTTGGAGGTGGGTTTAAATCCTCCGTTTCCGCGCGAAGACTCCTGCGGGAGTGGTTGGTAATAAATGGATTAATGTAAATTGGACATGAGTCACATGCATTGGGCATTATGCATTATTGATTTTAAGTTATGGGTTATAACTTATTTTGGTATTTGTAATATACTTGGTTAGTATATTTTGCTTTAAATGATATAATTGGTTTTATTTATATCATTGCTATAGTTTACTATGTCAAATTGTATCTACTGAGTCGTCGGACTCACGCCTATTATTTTTAAATGTTTTTCAGATAATCCAGGGATTGGTTATGCTATCTTGGGCAGAAGATGCTATTAGTGGAATTCTTTTAAGTTAATTGTTAATGTATTTTTGGGAAGGAATATGTAATTAATTGGGTTTCTATTGGGTTAATGTAAATGTAATTTAATCAGGGTTGTAATTTTAATTACTTATGGTTGTGTATACGTGGAATGCGATGCATGGGATGAATACCACTATCATGGATGACAGGAAATTTGTATGTATGGATTTTCATAACAGGTTTTCACGATGGTATGTCCTATCTACGGATGGGTCATGCCAAAATTTTTTTAAAAATGATTGAGGTTTTAACACGTGTCATCCATGTTTTATCAAAGGATTTATTAAAGAAAAAGCTTGTTTTATTATTATTGATCACGGCTTAATTAATTTGGGTCGTGACAGTATTTCACCAACTAAAGTGAATATAAAATATACCCCATATGGATTATATCCAAATCCATATACCCATCTACTATGAGTTTACAATTTCCATATACAATCCAATATTCCAAATTTGAATTGATAGATAACTCTTTGTAACAATTACAACATAATAGATATCAGGTTCAATACATAGTGTAAAATAAGGCTTCTTAACACTTTAAGAATCTTACTTGTGTTATCCTAAGGCACATGCCCTTGAATAATGAATTCTTATCTGAAGTAAATCAGACCTCCCTTAGAATTCTCCATGTTGAACTCCTTCAACATTTCAACTATGTTTGATGATTTGGAGATACTTAGCACTCTATATGATCTATCTCTATAGATCTTATTGGATGCTTTTGCCAAATCTTTCATGAATTAGTTTTTCTCCGAAAACCAAAACGATTAGGATGTCATTCATATATCATTCATAATGATTAGGATGTCATCTTATTGATAGGATAAAGAAAAACAATCGCACTCCCACTAACCTTTTATACACTCATGGTCCATCTATACAATGAGAGAAATCAAACAATTTGATTACTTCAACTTTATAGATGTTCTAATTATGAGAACCTTGTAGTCTATTAATAGACTTCTATAACTTACACACTTTTATGGTTTTTCACCATTTGATATAACATCTTTATATCCTTTTTGACATATCTCATATTCAAAATGTGTGTTTATAGATAACAAGATCCAAATGGATTTCAGCATAACTATTATCAAACAAGTTTCTTTATAGACAACTTTTTGCCTATGTTGAAAACATTCTTAAATAGCCAAGCCTTTTAGGTCTCTACCTGTCCATATTGGATTTAATGACTCTTAGTCATTTCTCAAGTTGATGTCAAACATCGCCTAATCATAATCAATAGGATTATCTTGGTGATCTTTATCACCAAATAACAATTCTTTCACATTCTAATGGAGATACAATATCTCTCTTATGTTAAAGAAATATCCAATTTGATCTATGAAAAGAATGTGGTGTAATTAAAGGTTTTGCCTCAATAGGGGCAAGGGTTGGATCTTTGTTGGTTTGTGGCTTTACAAACAATTCTGTAAATTCTATCTACTTTTGCATCTTTCTTGAATGAACTCTTTCTCAAGAAAATCCAGCAATCATCCTAATGGACAACTTTTGTTCATTAGAGTAATAGAAATACTATCCCAACCACTTTTAGGATATACCACAATTCAACACTTACTTGACCTTATTTCCAGATTGTCTACTTTATGTTTCCAGACAAACGTAGCACAAGCCCAAGCCTTAACTTCTTTAAGTTGGGTTTCTTCCCATATCATATCTGATATAATTGGGACAAAACTGGAGTGAACCCTAAATTATCAATATGTAGCAATTTTAAGGTATATCTTAGATGGATACATTAGTAAAACTCATCATGGATCAAACCATATCTTAATAGGGTTCAATTTGTTCTCTTAGATTCACCATTGAGCTATGGTATTCTAAGATGAGTCTACTATAATTGAATGCATGCTCTACATGACTGTATACATCACAATGTATAGTCAAATTATAAATGTAACTCATTCACTTCACCAAGTAAAAGATGGGTTTGGTCATCTCATAACCAAGTCATAATCGTTACATTTAAATGAGAGTCTCTACATCTCTTGTATTCTTAGAATACGTTGCATTCGCTCTAATTAGTCATTTAAATTCAGAAATCAAATTTCTAGAATGTCTTAAATGACCTAGTTAAGAAATAAGTTCCCAAAATTAATCTAGCAACTCTTGCTCTATTAAAATTTTTAAAGGTAACTTATTATCTACTTAACTTTCTGCTTCCATTTAGATTACATTATAATCCAAAAACAAGAAGCAAAACTAACCAACAATTTAGTTTAGAGCATGAACCAAAACTTCAAAAGTTTGGCTCTTCTAGGAAGACTGATACTTATCAAGTTCCCTTTACAATACCTTATGTTTACTACAAAACAATTATATTTCTTTGTCTTTGACTTTTCAAGACTTGATTTCCTCTATGCTTCCATTTTAAATCACATCTAGCTTCTCAAGCTATTCTATGTGATTAATCATTTTTCAAAAGAATGATTATTAATAAACAACTTTTATTACATCCTAGTCTAGAAGAAGTCCTTTATAAGTACTATACTTTATAGTATTATTTTACTCACCATACAACCTTTGTATGTGATGTAGGACATCAAAGGCATTTGCATTGACTAATTTTGCTTCTGAAGCTCATTAGTCATCAATACTATCATATAGCATGGCAACAAGATGCCAATTGTGCATAGTGTCTTTTTCTTCTTAGGATGTTTTATGGAGGGCCTTTAAGAAAAGACCTAATAGCATATGAACAATCTTTTGAAATTAAGAACAATTCTCAATTTCCTAAGTCAATCAAAGAAATCGGGTTTAGTCAAACTATCAATATCCTATATATTAGGAAATAGGGGTTTCGAGGTGAGTAATTAGGTAATCTACATAAACAGAGAATTAGATTTCATTTTTATCTATAATGATTGGGTCTTTAATCATATGGTACCTCCCACTATTTTATCAAATTCCATACACCCTCTAATGGAATTGGGGAATCTCATTCCTAATGGGGATTGGGGTCCCACTGTGACCTAGAAGTCTCACATGTTAGTTTCTTGGCTTCTAACCCACAATAAGAAGACAACTCTTTGTCTATTGCTTCATAAGCAAGTTCCAATCGTTTTGCCTCTAGGGAACATACACCTCACATGTTAGTTTCTTGGAATACTTCCCTAGTTAAGTTAAGCCCATCATTCACACAGGTATGTTTCGCCAAATATATACCTCACATGTTAGTTTCTTGATATATACCAGTTTAGGCACCCCATGATATCTCATATGTGATAGTTTCAAGTAATGTCTTTAACATGGGTAGCTCCTACATGTCTGCAGCCAGGTACCCACATTAAGGGACGTTAGATGTGTTGGGAATCGAACAAGAGGGAAAAATTGAAGTGCGGAATATAAAAATTTTTCCTACGATTCCCAATCCCATGAATCTAACTATGCATAACACAAAATCAAACCCTAACTACAAAGAGGGTTAGAACACTTACAGAATTTTTGTCTTCTCCTTTTTGCTCCAAGCTTCTACTCCGGACAGCGGTGAATGAGCAGCCCAAGTGTGCTGCCTCCAACGGTATCCACACCTAGCTAGAGCTTCAAGCCTTTTCTTTCTTCTTCCTTGTTGTTGCTAGAGGTGGAGAAGAGAGAGAGAGAGAAGAGAGCCTCCAAAGGGCTGGACGGCTAGGGTTTATTGTGCAAGCCTATTATGCCATGTCACACATAAGTGTGACTTATATAGGCAGCCCACTAAAGGGGGCTGGCCATGGGGAAGAAACCCTAATAGGGTTATGTGTAATTACACTTAATTGCACATTAACCCCTATTATTTGTATCAAATACAAATAGGCCTATAAAGAACTATTCTTTATTCACTAAAACCCTTTCTCTCATAGACTTTAAAGCTCATCTTGCATGATCAGTGTGTGACCCATTGGGTTCACATCATCAAGTAGTAGGAATAGCACGAGGTGTGCACAATGGAACTCTTTCCATTTAGGGTCTAATTGGAACTCCTTCCAATTCCCTAATTGATTATAACTCACTTATATCAATTAGGGCTTCTACTAACCATGAGTAACACCTAGCATATGGCTCATGGTGTGGTCCTTAATGAGGTGAATAGTCATTTACAAAGAACCCTTCTGTTATAGTTTATAGGTTACAATTGCATCCTTCCTTCAACACAATGTCTCCAATTGAACTAATAGGACATGGAAGTCTATCAAGTCCCTAGTTCAATTACTTTATACTCATTCATAGATATCAACTCATTGATGAACTCATGAAACTCTTTTCATATTCATCCTACCATGGCTATGGATTTAATGAGTTATATTATGAATGCTATATGAGACATTCTCTCTCTTTTTCCTGAGAGTGATGGATCCCTTGTTGATCACTCACATGCCTTCACACACATAGAAGTAGGGCCAATGAACACCTTTGCAAACCCCTGAATAGGATTTGCACTTAGTGTTATCAAACTTCTAAAGCTACATGCATAAGGCAACTATGGTGTCTCAGGTCTAAGGATTACTTGTACCACTATAACAATGAGAAACTGATTGACAGGCAGGATAAAACTCCATTCAGTTTATCTCATATCTTTGGTCACATTCAGTGTACCTATTCTTGCAATAGGCACCCACTTGTTGGTTGTAGTGTCTCCACACAAATAGCTTGAGACTAGCTATCCTCCTATAGAGTCAACCTAACAAGTGCTAGTCCTATGGTTCATTACTGTCCATCATAGTGAACCTTCAACTAGGAATGCTTTAGGAGTTTAGTACAGAGATATATCTATAGTCTCAAAATTACAACTCTTTGTAATTCCATATTCTCAACTCTAACTCCATGGACATATTATGTAAATATAAATTATGCATATAAACATAATAGAATAAGCCCTTTTATTAAATCAATAATAAATGTGACATACATAAATGAAATCAAATGATTGTTCCTAATCCCTAAACAATCATCTCTATGATTGGCTCTAGGGCATAATCCTAACAAGATGATCCTATAATGATGGAAGGCAATGAAGAATTCATTCCCCAATGACTTCTCCATTTTCAACTTAATATTAAATAAGAGGGGTTTTAAAGGGTCTCATCAAATTAACATGCATCCTATGTATCAAAATTTAAACATATAAATTATGCTATTTATAATCATACATCTTATGCTATTATAAATCATACATCGCATGCTATTATATATCAACATATATAAAGTACCAGATTTTGATATTAGTCCCTAAGTGAATAGGTAACATATACCAAACTATGGTATTGGAGCTAATACAATTATCTCATAAATAAAAGCTCCCACTATGATGATTATGGACTTTGAGAGGATTCAATCCAAGCCAATAGATTGAATCCAAGGTCTAAGGTGGGTGTAGGTGATCGTAAAATAAACCATTCGTAACATGCATGCTTTCTTGAAAAACTTCTCTAAGCTTTCAAGTCTTTCAATCTGCTCCCTTGGCTTGATGGTCTCCACCATTGGCTTGTTGGTCTCCACCATTGGCTCGTTGGGCTCCATCATACTCCTTTGGGTCCACCATGCTCCTTAGTGCACTCTCGATTACATAACATTTACATAATATATAGAAAGGGATACATAAGGGGAATGTGGGGTACATAAGAGAATGATAGAGAGAGAGGGAAGGTGGTATGCAAGCCCCAAATAAATTACATCCCCTTAATAAAATTACAACTCTTGAAAAATATTTATAACATCCCATTCATAAGACGGCCAATCACAATTGGTTTAAAGGGTATAGTCCATAATCATCATCCAAACACATACATACAATCTCATTCATAATGTAAAGAAAAACTGTAAGCATTAAAACATATGGCCATTATGGTAATTCTCTTGAATGATTTACATTAATCTCATTAATGCATCCTAATCTTATTAGGTTTAAACAAAAAATATCCAGAATTAAATAAAGTCTTAACATTTAAGACATTTAGTTTCAATTAATCAAATTAATAGAAACATATAAAGTTTCCTAAAATAACTCTAATATCCAATATTAGGGTTTCCTTATTTAAACAAAACAATTTCATTTAATTAAGAATTTCCAGATTTTAATTTAATCCCCAATTGTATTTTAAACCATTTAAAACATTATAAAATTAATCAATATTAATTAAATAATTAACATGGGATTTAAATAAAATCAATTAAATGATGAATTAGTGTATTAGGGTTTCCTAAAACCCTAAACCCTAAATGCATAACCCTAAACCCTAAATGCAAGCCCTAATCATTAAATGCCTTATGATTGGTCATTTAATGACCAATCATTAAGACCCTAGGTTCATACGGTATTTAATAAAAGGGATTAGGGTTTAATTAATGCCAAATGGGGTATTTATTATCCTAAATTAATTACACTAATTAGGGTTATCAAAACCCTAACCCTAGACATCATTAATGGTATTAATTATGCCCTAACAATTAATAACCATGATTGGTCATTTAATGACCAATCATTAACTCTTAATTAAGGTAATTAATATTCTAATTAGGGTTTTAATTAATGCCATAATGAAATTAGGGTTTCATCATTAACTCAAAATTAGGGTTTCATCCTTAACTCTATGCAGCCGTCACTACCAGGGGGCTGCCTGTGCTTGGCTAGGCTGCCATGGCCACCAACGACTGTGGGAGGCCATGGCCAGCCATGGGAGAACATCCTAGGGGTGTGGGACAAGCCTCTGGACACGTGAGAAGTGGTGGAAGTGGCTGCCATCATCAAGAACAATCAGGGTTTCCAAAACCCATTGCTGGAGCCATTGTTACAGACCTTCAAGGTCACAATAGCTTCTAAAACCTTATCAATTTGACTCCTCCATTGAAACCAGCTTTTGTATCATGTCCCTACATGAAGTACTAAGCCAATAGAAGAGGTTTGGATGATCATATCATCACCAATTGTTCTAAACAATTAAAACAACAGTAGGCTGCCCAGAATTTGACAGCATACTGTCCATGGTCAGAAATTGATTTAAAACCCAGCAAGATGATTAAGTCAAGCTACCAAACGAATTTTCCCAGTATCCTACATGTCTTAGGAAACTAATGAAATTGGTTTCATGCAATTTGGAGTTCCCTAACTCAAGTTCTAATCAAAACTCCATTGATGACTTTTCTGCAGAGAAAATCTGCTATGCTGTTCATGAAAAATTTTCAAACTTTTTGAATCTTTTTCCATCAAAACCTTTTTGAAACTTAAAGAAAATCATATACACATGATATATAATGATCCTACAATGATCTTCCATCATAAATACAGCAGCTTTAATTAGAATTAATTGCAAGAACCTTAGGGTTCTAAAACCCAGATTCAGCCTCCATGGTGTTCTTCTCCTTCTTCCTTCTGTTCTAGCATCTTAATCCAATTATGATGCATCTAAATGCTTGGGAACCTTTCCCTACCATGTCTAGAACATAACACAAGTGATGGCAACCATTGCCATGCCTTTGATCTCCATCAATAACTCAAAGTTGTGGCTATTGCATCATTCCCGAGCAAAACTATCTTTCCAGACAGCCTGTAGTAAAAAATTCATAACTTTCACTACAGAACTCGGATTGACGCACCGTTTGTTGGGTTGGAAAGCTGATTCGAAGATCTTTCTCACCATATATGGCTCAAAAATTTTGGAGAAGAACTTTGAATTCGGCATGCAAAACAAGATGATGGTTTTTCATGGCAATCATGAAAACTGTTCATAACAGTTTTATAAAACCCTAGAATCCTTATTCTTCTTCTCCAAACTCAAACCCTATGCAACCTATTGCATCCATGGCTACACTTAACCATCAATTAGAAGAGGAGTAGAAGAGAATTGACCTAGGGTTCCAAACCCTAGGTTCAGCCATGGAGGAAAACCAATTATGCAGAAAAATTTTCCAGATTTTTGAATCATTCAACTACACCATAATTACCAGCCCATATGTATTTTGTATTATGCATAATCATGGCTCTGATACCACTGTTGGGAATCGAACAAGAGGGAAAAATACAAAGTGCGGAATATAAAAATTTTTCCTACGATTCCACAGCCCATGAATCTAACTATGCATAACACAAAATCAAACCCTAACTACAAAGAGGGTTAGAACACTTACAGAATTTTTGTCTTCTCCTTTTTGCTCCAAGCTTTGATTCCGGACAGCGGTGAATGAGCAGCCCAAGTGTGCTGCCTCCAACGGTATCCACACCTAGCTAGAGCTTCAAGTCCTTTCTTTCTTCTTCCTTGTTGTTGCTAGAGGTGGAGAAGAGAGAGAGAGAGAGAGAGAAGAGAGCCACCAAGGGGCTGGACAGCTAGGGTCTATTGTGCAAGCCTATTATGCCATGTCACACATAAGTGTGACTTATATAGGCAGCCCACTAAAGGGGGCTGGCCATGGGGAAGAAACCCTAATAGGGTTATGTGTAATTACACTTAATTGCACATTAACCCCTATTATTTGTATCAAATACAAATAGGCCTATAAAGAACTATTCTTTATTCACTAAAACCCTTTCTCTCATAGACTTTAAAGCCCTTCTTGCATGATCAGTGTGTGACCCATTGGGTTCACATCATTAAGTAGTAGGAATAGCACGAGGTGTGCACAATGGAACTCTTTCCATTTAGGGTCTAATTGGAACTCCTTCCAATTCCCTAATTGATTATAACTCACTTATATCAATTAGGGCTTCTACTAACCATGAGTAACACCTAGCATATGGCTCATGGTGTGGTCCTTAATGAGGTGAATAGTCATTTACAAAGAACCCTTCTGTTATAGTTTATAGGTTACAATTGCATCCTTCCTTCAACACAATGTCTCTAATTGAACTAATAGGACATGGAAGTCTGTCAAGTCCCTAGTTCAATTACTTTATACTCATTCATAGATATCAACTCATTGATGAACTCATGAAACTCTTTTCATATTCTTCCTACCATGGCCATGGATTTAATGAGTTATATTATGAATGCTATATGAGACATTCTCTTTCAATTACTTTATACTCATTCATAGATATCAACTCATTGATGAACTCATGAAACTCTTTTCATATTCATCCTACCATGGCCATGGATTTAATGAGTTATATTATGAATGCTATATGAGACATTCTCTCTCTTTTCCTGAGAGTGATGGATCCCTTGTTGATCACTCACATGCCTTCACACACATAGCAGTAGGGCCAATGAACACCTTTGCAGACCCCTGAATAGGATCTGCACTTAGTGTTATCAAACTTCTAAAGCTACATGCATAAGGCAACTATGGTGTCTCAGGTCTAAGGATTACTTGTACCACTATAACAATGAGAAACTGATTGACAGGCAGGATAAAACTCCATTCAGTTTATCTCATATCTTTGGTCACATTCAGTGTACCTATTCTCGCAATAGGCACCCACTTGTTGGTTGTAGTGTCTCCACACAAATAGCTTGAGACTAGCTATCCTCCTATAGAGTTAGCGTAACAAGTGCTAGTCCTATGGTTCATTACTGTCCATCATAGTGAACCTTCAACTAGGAATGCTTTAGGAGTTTAGTACAGAGATATATCTATAGTCTCAAAATTACAACTCTTTGTAATTCCATATTCTCAACTCTAACTCCATGGACATATTATGTAAATATAAATGATGCATATAAACATAATAGAATAAGCCCTTTTATTAAATCAATAATAAATGTGACATACATAAATGAAATCAAATGATTGTTCCTAATCCCTAAACAATCATCTCTATGATTGGCTCTAGGGCATAATCCTAACACCAATTGGCAATCAAATGCCCCTACATCTCAATCCAAACCTCTAAACCAACTTTAGAAATCTTAATCATCAAATCCAACCACTCGATCGTGATTCACCTTGTCCAAAACTCTAAAATCAGCCCCCGAACAACTCCTGGTGGACTGATTCTCAAATCCCACCACCTGATTCTTGATTAAATCATTTCAAAACATCAATAGAACTCCTAAAACATATTTAGGAAGCTTTATTTCCATAATCAACGGTCTGATCATAGACTAGGACTCCAAAACCCTAAATCACCACCCGAATCAAATTTTGGGTGGTTTGATTCCTCAAAATTCCTCATCCAACGGACAATCTAATCATTGGATCTCAAATTCAAGTTCCCAAGACCAATTTGGGATCACTTGATTGAAAATCGGAAGGCACAAGCCTTGTGATCTTCGAAACCACTAATCTAACCCTTCTAAAACAACTTAGGGTGGTTTAATTCCTCAAAATTCCTCATCCAACGGACAATCCAATCGTTGAATCTAAAATTCAAGTCCCTAAGATCACTTTGGGACTATTTTATCAAAAATCAAAAGGCACAAGCCTTGCGATTAACGAAACCCTAATAATCACTACCCGAATCAAACTTTGGGTGGTTTGATTCTTTAAAATCTCTCTTCCAATGGACAATCCAACCGTTGAATCTCAAATTCAATCCCTTAAGATTAATTTGAGACCATTTGATCGAAGATCAGATGTTACTAGCTTCACAATCAAAGAAACCCTAATTAGTAGCCTTGTGAGTATTATACGCGCACATGAACTAAGGCGAACCATCGCCCTTGCCGCACCAAAATGGCCCCACCTCATCAGATGAGGTCTACACTTCGAGGATCACGAAATCCCACTAATTTGACAAAAAGTGGGCTCTATTGATATCCTACTTTTGTTGACTTTATGCTTCTACGTGTCCCCATGTAGCCACAAGCGTGCTGCAGTGGAAAAATCTAGCCATGCCTACAATATAGGCATGGATAACTTTCCCAGGAAAATTTTCATTTTCTCCATTTTGGTCCATTTTACCCCCATCAAATGGGGAATTTCCTTCTCAAAACATTTTCTAAATGCCTCCCATACCCCTTCCCAAAATACCCTTCCAAATTACCCTTTTACCCCTAAAAATCCAAATTTTCCTATAAATAAATACCCCCATTTTCAATTCATTACATACATATCTCATATACCTTCTATAGACCTCTTCAATACACATCTCTACTCACACTTCTTACCCACAATCTCTACTCCAAGGCTGCCATAAAAATCCCACCATCCATACTCACATAATCCTTCAATCACACCCCTAAACTCATCCACAAACACCACCCTAATGCATGCATACATGCATTAAATGTCCACTAATCTTCAAGCCCTCAATCCATTCCATCTCTCAAGCACAATTTGGAGCATCAAACAAGCACATTAAGGGAAGATTTTCAAGCTTAATCAAAGTGCAATCAATTCAACTTCATTCAAAGCAAAGGTAAAAAATCACCTGCACTAGGTGAGCTTCCCTTTTATTCATTTAAGTTTTTTTTTTTTTTTTTCATTCCTAGCATAACAATATCGATCTTTGCAGCCTTCAAGATGTGATTGCAACCCTTCTCCCTCTTGCCCAAGTATGCACTTAGACTTCCCAACACGTGTCATGGAGGGATTAAGGTTTAATGCAGTGGGTTTGAGGCAAAGAGACCAAAAACCACCCTTTTGCATGCAAACCCTTCCTAATAGGATGCTAGCACCCATTTTCCTTTCTCTCCACTGCATGTGAGTTTGATTACATGATGTATGAAATGGAGGTTTAAATATGTCAAAAAAATCAAGTTAATACTTAAGCAAAATCAAAGTTGGTTAGGATCATGCATGCATGCATATTGTTCACTAACCGTTTCTTGTTTTCTTATTAGTAAAATTATCAACTTAAATACAAATAATCCCTTTGCAATGGAGGTTATGGACTTAATTCAACATCCCTATGCTTGGAGAAATGCAAGGACAATAATCATTCCATTTAAAATGGCTACTAAATCTTAACTTTCTAACTTCTAACTTTCTAACTACTAACATTTAGAGGTTGTGGTCATTTGACCCTCCTCTGGGTTGTAAGCTTTTGACACTATCCCCAATGCTTGCACACTTTTTGGTTGCGGTCACTTGACCCTCCGTTTCGTAATTTTTGGTTGTGGTCGGTTGACCTTCCTTTTATATACTTGTGATTATCAAAGCAATAAACATCGCATTCATGAAATTCCAAGCCTTGCCAAGGTTGATAGTGTTTACGTATTTCTTGATTATTTCAATGTGTTTATTCCAAAGTTTCATGCAAGATGATATTCATTTTCCTTTGTAAATTCCCATGTAAATTAATCTAAAATCAAAGACCCAGGATAGATTAACATGCTATGGATAAGATTTAAAGCACCAAGTGCTTAAAATTCATCCCTAGCATAATAGCGTACCACCATCAAATGGATTTAATCAATCAACCCACCAAGACTCAGTGGAGAATCCCACCAGGAATCCAGGATACTCTCATGTATCCCTACTTTATTTAGTAAAAGCCCTAGCTTTCATAAAGCCCATTTAGTCCCATTTTCAATCAATTATTCCAAGCAAGTTCAAAACTGGATAAAATCTCTCCATTCCACTTTTTGCACTACAAAAGCCTACCAAATCATTTTTCTAAAGTCTCAGAAAATTTGAGAATGCTCCTTTATGTGTTCTAAGTCAATCCAAGAAAGGAAATTGCAAGCTGAATTTAACAACTCCAAATATAAGTCAAAATCACAAACTATTTTCAAACAATTATTGCGCATGTCATGTTTTTCAAAGGGCCCCTTTTCAATAAGAAAATTCTCCAAAAATCACCAAGTGATTTCCAATGTTTTCCTAACATCCCTACAAGGGGGTGGAGAGTAAAAATTCTTTGTAGCTTTAACTAGCCATTTCATTACGATTGGTTTTCAAACATTTTAAATTATTCTCTTACAAAGAACTTCCTTTTGTAAAATTTTAAGTTCATTCTTGCCTAAATCTATTTTTTATATTGACTTTCTAAACCTTTGGTTGTTTTCATTAAACATTAATTTCAAAATCAAAATTCATTTTCACAATTTGTTTGACCCAAGGTTTAGCAAAATAATTTTCAAATACAAGTTTTGTCAAAAACCAAGTTTATAAAATTTTCATTAACCTTTTGAAAGTAATGAGTCGCAATTATATGAATAGCCAAGTTAAGCTCGAAGACAGTGTCTAATAAATGTTTTTCATACCCTTGGTGATTATCTAAATGTTTTAATTGATGAGTTCATTCCAAGGAATGATCCCAACAAACTTTTTTCCATTAAAAGGACACATGCCCTTCTTTTCCAAAAATCCCTCCATCACATGAAATCAATTTTCCAAAACCATCATTTCATGCAGGCAATCTTTTGAGATAGAATTAGGCATCATAAAGTTCGCACACATTTTCCAAAAAAAAAATGAATTTCCATTGCACTTCAAAAGTGCAACCTTTTCAAAAATATATTTTCCTTCAAAAAGGGACCTTTTATCTTCAAAAGACATCATTTATTCACTAAAAGGGAGCATTCCTTTTTACTCTCAAATACTTAAAAATGGTATCCATTTCAATCTATCTCTAGCGACTTCAAAAGTCCCAAATTTCCTAAAGTCCAAGGTTGACACGCGCTTGATAATAATTCATTGAAAAGGATATCACATCATTCCCATTTCCATCCTTTCAAAAGGCCCGATTTTTACCACTGTAAGATAGGGATATTCCTTCTTAAAGGGAGTTAACCAATTTGATATAAAACATTCATGAGAAGGAAGGAAAATTTGTGGTCTTTTCAAAAATATTCTCATTTCCAAAACCCTAAGGCATGATTTTCAACACTTTTCATTTAAAACCACTATTCCAATGCCTTTAAGGATCCTTTTTCAAAACATACCTTTTGAAATCACCATTTAAGTTCACCATCCTTTAAAAGGGTTGTTTCATGTCAAATTACTCATGTAGGAAATCAATAATATCAATAAGGGATTCAAAAAGAAATGTTGTCGAAATTGGGAACTGTTGGATTCCAACGGGCGATGTGGGGTGCCTAACACCTTCCCCACTTGTAACCAAATTTCCTTACCCTCTATATCTAGTCTCACAGATCTCTAGGAGTCATTTAAATTTTCAAATGACCCTTCACATCGACCAATTTCCAATAAACCTCAAACGGACTTATTTTGGGAACCCAAGTGAACCTATTTTCAAATAAACCTTAGGATGACCAATCACGTCCTCAAACCCATGGTTGGTGGTGACTCTATAACCTTGATTATTCTAGGTATGCTCGCATGTTTAGACTAGTCAAGGCGCCCTTGAAATGATCCTAATCAATTTGTTCAAACCCATCCATTTCCACAACCATTATTCCACACCATTGCGAATCGAGGTCGTCCCATTGAAAACCTTTTAAACCCATTTTTAAAAGGGGCCTTTTAGGGAAGTGACACCTTAGCAATTAGTTGGCTTGCTTAAACCGAGGGCCTCATATTGGCGATTAGGTTACTCCATTTGACTAAGAAATGGGTGGGTGAAACTTGGTTTCACATTCACATGACATTTGTCCAATCAAACTCTAGTGTTGTCTGGATTATTGGTTTGTCTAGAAACGACGTGACAAAATTGCGGTGTAGACAACTGCCTCTCTTTTAGGTTCTCTTGGAGATAGCTGATAAAGACAAATAAGACATACCCCTTATTTTGTCAGGATGACGACTTGATGGGTATAGGCCAGTAATCTCCCTTAGGAAATTGCCAATTTGAACTCAAATTGCGTATACATGATGCGCATGGGTAGGAGGGTTATTTAGTAATTCTCCTAGTTTAAGGTCTTTGCAAATCGAAGCGATAAAGGGGATGAACCTCGTACCCTATTGTGGATGAACTATTTAGACTTGGATGTGTTTTGGCGAAAGTAGGGGGAAAACCAGAATGTTAGGAAAATCCATTAAAGTTATGCCTACCAATAAGAATGAGTTCCTGGTAGGCGAGCAATTTTGTCTTTCAAAGTCGAGCCGTGGACAGAGGGCTATTGCACTCATTTTTCAAACCTTTTCTCACACTTTTTTGTCTACTAAACATTAAAAATCACCTGGGATTGCTTCTAGGCAAGATTTTGGAACAGTAATTCATGATGAGTTTTTGATGCATTTAATGCATTCATGTTAGGATTTTTCGATTTTGACCTTAGTGAATGGTTATTTTGATTTTCTTTGGTTTGCTTTTAATTCTTGAATTGTTTTTGTAATGCTTTTATTATACTTTTTGTTTGTGAACACTTTAGAAACTATACTTGAGAGTTTTTGTGTGATTTTAGATGATGTGGATTTGTTTGGTATGGGTTTGATGGGTATGGAATAGGTTTATTGCGTTTTTAAGTTTTATTTTGGTTTTCGGGTAATTGTGGGTTTAATTTTTGTTTTGGGGCATGCTTGGATGCATAGGTCCATATTATGGCATGTGGGCTTGGTGGGTGATGGAAGGCTTGCTATGTTTTTGTGTTTTGTCTTTTCACACATGTTTGTTCAATTTTTGTTGTGGATTGTGTATGGATGTAGATGGACAGATTGTATACGGGAGGTTAGAATGTTTATAATAGGGAAATTTTGTGGGACAAGACTATGCATATGTTGTGATGTGGGGGAGCCCATGTAGGGGGTACGGGTTGTGTCGTTATTGTTGTTTTACATTGGGCTTTGTTTGTCTTTGGTTTTTCATTTCAAGTTAGAAGTTAGGATAAGCTTAGATGGTATTGGGCAGGTTAGGTTGTGTGGGTGAGTGTGGATAACAAGACTCTATTGGGGATTAGGTGTTCATGGGAAGCGTTTATGGAATAACGTTGCATTGGTAGGAATAAGTGTGGTGGTTGTGTGGGTTGTGGGTTTTGTTTATTTTAAATGGTTGGTTTTAGCTATAGGTCGGGGAAAATTACCAATTATGTGGAGTTGGGGCATTTTATGTTTTTTTTCTTTTTTTTTTTTCATTGGAGAGTGCAAACTACGCTACTCCACTAGGGATTGAGTGTACGTTTTAAATGTAGGTTACCCGATTGGGGGGTAAATTTTCAATGGGAATGGGAATGGAAAACGAGCTATGTGTTGCGTTTGTTGTTTTGGGTTGGAACTTTACTAGGTAGGTGTAATACCCGTAATTTTTAAACAGGGTATTAAGGGTTAATCTATGGTTAACGTAATTAATCCCTTGATTTGTCAAATGATTTCATGCATGGGTAATGCATGTGTATGATATTTTGATGTTGGATGCATTTTGATGCTTGTTTTGGTGCATTGAGTATACTTCGGGTGCGTTTAGCCTTATTTGCAACTTAAGGGTTTAAGCTGCTGAAATTTGGCTAAGTGTTGGAGAAAAGTGGATTTTCGTAAATCTTCGTTTTAAAGGATAATTTTTGGCGGTAATGGGAGTTTGTAATATTATAAGACATTGGTGATTTTATGGGATTTTATTAGCATGTTTGGATTGGGTTCCACACATGTTTGTTTTAGGAAAATCTGTCGGGCGACGGATTTTGTACTAAAACATGAAATCTAGATTTTGATATATTGGGTATTTGATTTTTTTGATATTTTATTTGGATTCAAATGGGGGGTTATTTGCTTATTTTCATTAAATAACTTAAAGTAATCTTCTCCATTCTGATTACTTAAATGTTTTTAATGAAAATAAGGCAGAGATGTGTACTGTGTGGGTTTATACACAATTGCCTGAGTTGCTGGGCAATTTCAGCAAGGGACGATCGATCGTGCCTTGGGGACGATCGATCGTGGGTGTCCCAGAAACATGTTTTGGCTTCTGTTTTTCACGATCGATCGTGCCCTCGGACCACGATCGATCGTGCATCGCGGATTTTGCAAATTTTTTTTTTGCGTAAAATGACGCAAATGCCCCTCACCCCTTATAAAAACCCATCCCACACGATTTTAGACCAAAATCTGGTCATTTTGGGCATGGAGAGAGAGAGAGAGAGGGAGAGAAGGAGAAGAGAGGGCGGACGCTCGACGGCATCTCGCCGGAGCAAGGCGACCCCGATCCGACGCCGGCAAGCTCGAATCTAGCGTATTTTGGCCCGATCTACGCGCGTATGGTGATGGATTTGAGTTTTCTCTCTCTTTGAGGCTTGGGAATGCATTATTATGGTCGGATTCATATTCTCCAACCTCTTAGTGGAGCTTGGAGCTTGTTCACGGTGTTGTGAGCTTGGATTTCGTGGGAATTGGCATGGGTTGTCATCCTCACCAACTCTTTCGCATTTGTAGAGGTATTTCTCACATTTTGAAGTTAGGTTTTGTAATTTATTTTGGGTTATTGTCTCATTCTTACATTTTTGGGTTATTCATGCATATTGGGGAGCTTTGGTGGTGATTTGGAGTTGGGACCTCCGTCACCAACATCATCCATGGCATTTGGGAGCTAGGGCTTGGATTGGGAGCGTGCATATGTATCCTAGGGCTTGGAGTTCATACCCATGGTATCAAAGGTTGCATTTTTCCACGCATTTGGTTGAGGTAGGTGCAATTTACATAGGTTTAAACTATTGACATGATAATATGGTATATATTATCATATTATTTGGTATTCTTGGGCCTAGAATATGAATACACATGATTTATGGAATAAATCTTAAATGGGACTTTAGGGTATTGGATAACATAAATTGGAAGTTATGTTTACTAATGGGTTGGTTTATTTTATACATTAAATGGAATATAATTGTACTGATTTTACGGGTATTTATGATGTTATCATAAATTGGTATCATGATGTGATTATTTCCACTATGGTTTATGTGGTATATTTTGAAGATGATTTTGATTATAAAATCATTTTATGGTTTATCGCATTGCATGTTGGCATAATCATGCATTAAATGGATTTAATGAATACTGGGTAAAAGTATTGCATTAAAAGGGGTCATTGGAATTGGACTACTTGCAGTCAATGGGACTTTGCGGTGTTTTCCATTCCTTTGGTCCTGGGGTACTTTCCGGTTCCAGGTAGGAACCCTTGTGTTCCCGAATCAGAGGCTACTTTCCGGTTCCAGGTAGGAACCCTTGTGTTGTCCTCTTGGAGGTGGGTTTAAATCCTCCGTTTCCGCGCGAAGACTCCTGCGGGAGTGGTTGGTAATAAATGGATTAATGTAAATTGGACATGAGTCACATGCATTGGGCATTATGCATTATTGATTTTAAGTTATGGGTTATAACTTATTTTGGTATTTGTAATATACTTGGTTAGTATATTTTGCTTTAAATGATATAATTGGTTTTATTTATATCATTGCTATAGTTTACTATGTCAAATTGTATCTACTGAGTCGTCGGACTCACGCCTATTATTTTTAAATGTTTTTCAGATAATCCAGGGATTGGTTATGCTATCTTGGGCAGAAGATGCTATTAGTGGAATTCTTTTAAGTTAATTGTTAATGTATTTTTGGGAAGGAATATGTAATTAATTGGGTTTCTATTGGGTTAATGTAAATGTAATTTAATCAGGGTTGTAATTTTAATTACTTATGGTTGTGTATACGTGGAATGCGATGCATGGGATGAATACCACTATCATGGATGACAGGAAATTTGTATGTATGGATTTTCATAACAGGTTTTCACGATGGTATGTCCTATCTACGGATGGGTCATGCCAAAATTTTTTTAAAAATGATTGAGGTTTTAACACGTGTCATCCATGTTTTATCAAAGGATTTATTAAAGAAAAAGCTTGTTTTATTATTATTGATCACGGCTTAATTAATTTGGGTCGTGACAATTCTTTTTGGTATCAGAGCTTGCTAGTAGATCCACATGGGGTGATATGTGGGGGAATAGCATATACGTGGGTATATGCATATTGGGGTTATAACCTATATGGTGTGAGAACATAGAAACATGTTAGGTACACATGTTGATAACTTTGATTTTGGGTATAATTGAAGATTTATGATTTTGTTGATGGAATACCAACACACCTTGAGAACATAGAAACATGTTAGGCACACATGTTCTTGGCGGTAGTTGATTCATGATAGAGGCATTATCGAAGCATTTGGGCATATGCATAATTCGTGAGGAATCGTTCTCATATGCAGTTAGGATGGGAAATCCTAATGAGGATGTGGGCATATGCATTTGTAGGCACACATATGCATCTTGGGTTGGTTATTACCCATGGTTTGAGGAATTGAGTGCATAGCATGTGCATTAGTTGTGGCCTAGGAGTTGGGCTCATGTGAAGAGTTAGAATGTCCAATGGCTTGGGACATCCTTTATTGTGGATTTGGAGGGCGAGTCTCTGGGGTCGGGGCTGAATATGCGTGTTCCATTGGTGTTATGGATCACTTGTATTCTACAGTGTATTTTGATCTGGATGATTCGAGATTATCGGGTTTGATAATCTTTGTATTGATATATAGGATTGCTATGTGCAATATTTGTTTGAATTGGGTGAATTCTTGTGGTCCATATTTTATGGATCCACATTCTCTTGATTCGTAGGCGGTTAGCCTTATGCTTTGTTGGATGTTATATGTGTATATATATTGGTTATATATATATAAATTGGATGATTTGAAATGTTTTGGGGTTGTAGACATGACGCTGGGTGTGCGATGTCATGACGTGTGTGGTGTATGGGTGTAGTATTTTATGGTAGTACTTGTATAAGTACGAACCGTTTTTAATATTGAGATGCTTGAATCTCAGGGTTTATATTATGGATGAATGGTTCTGTGATGATTGTATTTTGGGTTGTGGAATATACCTATGTATATCTCTATGGTGAGATATATGTATGTATACATATGTATTGGTTTACACCTATGGGATTGTGATAGGTGTGATTTTGTTGTAATCGTGATATGCGATGTGTATGTGTTATGACTTGACGGTTGCAAGTAAATGTGTTTGTTGGATGTGTTATTGTGATGGATTGCATCCACATAGTTCAGGAATGTGGGTGTAGGTTCTTGGGAGAGCCTTAATTCTTGTTGCTCGAGTTCTCAGAAAGAACTCATGAATTTGTTAGATTTGCTATTCAGGAGGGGGGGCTATATGTTTATTTGTTTAGTATATGTTTGGGTTTGGTTTTAAGCAATGTGGGTTCATTACTAGTTGTCACTTTGGTTAAATCCCGCGGTAGTGGGTTGGTTATGGTAAGATCACATGTGTGGGAGCTTGTGATCATTTATGTAATATTTGATGTTTTGAATGTATTGAGAATTTGGAAATTGTTTGTCCTTTGTTTGATGTGATGTTAGTTGGATATTGGTGGGTAACACCAATTTGTTGTGATTTTGTGTTGAACCTGGAAGACTGTATAGTCTTTTGTGCTGAAATGCTTGTTAAGATTGGTGAGGGACACCAATTGTGTTGTGATTTGGTATTGAGAATTGGTTGTTTGTGAGCTAACTATGATGGTTAGCTTCATTATGTTTGTGTTGGTGGGTATCCACATTCGTTGCTTTTTTTTTTTTTACAATGAGTTATCATTGAATTGATGTGTTTGAGATTTGTGAGCTAACCATGGTGGTTAACTCCAATATATTTGTATTTGTTGGGTATCTCATTATTCTTTTGTTTCCGCTCATGATGGAATGTCATTAAGTTTGTTTTGGCGAAATTCGGGGACGAATTTCCTATTAGTTGGGGAGAATTGTAATACCCGTAATTTTTAAACAGGGTATTAAGGGTTAATCTATGGTTAACGTAATTAATCCCTTGATTTGTCAAATGATTTCATGCATGGGTAATGCATGTGTATGATATTTTGATGTTGGATGCATTTTGATGCTTGTTTTGGTGCATTGAGTATACTTCGGGTGCGTTTAGCCTTATTTGCAACTTAAGGGTTTAAGCTGCTGAAATTTGGCTAAGTGTTGGAGAAAAGTGGATTTTCGTAAATCTTCGTTTTAAAGGATAATTTTTGGCGGTAATGGGAGTTTGTAATATTATAAGACATTGGTGATTTTATGGGATTTTATTAGCATGTTTGGATTGGGTTCCACACATGTTTGTTTTAGGAAAATCTGTCGGGCGACGGATTTTGTACTAAAACATGAAATCTAGATTTTGATATATTGGGTATTTGATTTTTTTGATATTTTATTTGGATTCAAATGGGGGGTTATTTGCTTATTTTCATTAAATAACTTAAAGTAATCTTCTCCATTCTGATTACTTAAATGTTTTTAATGAAAATAAGGCAGAGATGTGTACTGTGTGGGTTTATACACAATTGCCTGAGTTACTGGGCAATTTCAGCAAGGGACGATCGATCGTGCCTTGGGGACGATCGATCGTGCCTTGGGGACGATCGATCGTGGGTGTCCCAGAAACATGTTTTGGCTTCTGTTTTTCACGATCGATCGTGCCCTCGGACCACGATCGATCGTGCATCGCGGATTTTGCAAATTTTTTTTTTGCGTAAAATGACGCAAATGCCCCTCACCCCTTATAAAAACCCATCCCACACGATTTTAGACCAAAATCTGGTCATTTTGGGCATGGAGAGAGAGAGAGAGGGAGAGAAGGAGAAGAGAGGGCGGACGCTCGACGGCATCTCGCCGGAGCAAGGCGACCCCGATCCGACGCCGGCAAGCTCGGATCTAGCGTATTTTGGCCCGATCTACGCGCGTATGGTGATGGATTTGAGTTTTCTCTCTCTTTGAGGCTTGGGAATGCATTATTATGGTCGGATTCATATTCTCCAACCTCTTAGTGGAGCTTGGAGCTTGTTCACGGTGTTGTGAGCTTGGATTTCGTGGGAATTGGCATGGGTTGTCATCCTCACCAACTCTTTCGCATTTGTAGAGGTATTTCTCACATTTTGAAGTTAGGTTTTGTAATTTATTTTGGGTTATTGTCTCATTCTTACATTTTTGGGTTATTCATGCATATTGGGGAGCTTTGGTGGTGATTTGGAGTTGGGACCTCCGTCACCAACATCATCCATGGCATTTGGGAGCTAGGGCTTGGATTGGGAGCGTGCATATGTATCCTAGGGCTTGGAGTTCATACCCATGGTATCAAAGGTTGCATTTTTCCACGCATTTGGTTGAGGTAGGTGCAATTTACATAGGTTTAAACTATTGACATGATAATATGGTATATATTATCATATTATTTGGTATTCTTGGGCCTAGAATATGAATACACATGATTTATGGAATAAATCTTAAATGGGACTTTAGGGTATTGGATAACATAAATTGGAAGTTATGTTTACTAATGGGTTGGTTTATTTTATACATTAAATGGAATATAATTGTACTGATTTTACGGGTATTTATGATGTTATCATAAATTGGTATCATGATGTGATTATTTCCACTATGGTTTATGTGGTATATTTTGAAGATGATTTTGATTATAAAATCATTTTATGGTTTATCGCATTGCATGTTGGCATAATCATGCATTAAATGGATTTAATGAATACTGGGTAAAAGTATTGCATTAAAAGGGGTCATTGGAATTGGACTACTTGCAGTCAATGGGACTTTGCGGTGTTTTCCATTCCTTTGGTCCTGGGGTACTTTCCGGTTCCAGGTAGGAACCCTTGTGTTCCCGAATCAGAGGCTACTTTCCGGTTCCAGGTAGGAACCCTTGTGTTGTCCTCTTGGAGGTGGGTTTAAATCCTCCGTTTCCGCGCGAAGACTCCTGCGGGAGTGGTTGGTAATAAATGGATTAATGTAAATTGGACATGAGTCACATGCATTGGGCATTATGCATTATTGATTTTAAGTTATGGGTTATAACTTATTTTGGTATTTGTAATATACTTGGTTAGTATATTTTGCTTTAAATGATATAATTGGTTTTATTTATATCATTGCTATAGTTTACTATGTCAAATTGTATCTACTGAGTCGTCGGACTCACGCCTATTATTTTTAAATGTTTTTCAGATAATCCAGGGATTGGTTATGCTATCTTGGGCAGAAGATGCTATTAGTGGAATTCTTTTAAGTTAATTGTTAATGTATTTTTGGGAAGGAATATGTAATTAATTGGGTTTCTATTGGGTTAATGTAAATGTAATTTAATCAGGGTTGTAATTTTAATTACTTATGGTTGTGTATACGTGGAATGCGATGCATGGGATGAATACCACTATCATGGATGACAGGAAATTTGTATGTATGGATTTTCATAACAGGTTTTCACGATGGTATGTCCTATCTACGGATGGGTCATGCCAAAATTTTTTTAAAAATGATTGAGGTTTTAACACGTGTCATCCATGTTTTATCAAAGGATTTATTAAAGAAAAAGCTTGTTTTATTATTATTGATCACGGCTTAATTAATTTGGGTCGTGACAATTCTTTTTGGTATCAGAGCTTGCTAGTAGATCCACATGGGGTGATATGTGGGGGAATAGCATATACGTGGGTATATGCATATTGGGGTTATAACCTATATGGTGTGAGAACATAGAAACATGTTAGGTACACATGTTGATAACTTTGATTTTGGGTATAATTGAAGATTTATGATTTTGTTGATGGAATACCAACACACCTTGAGAACATAGAAACATGTTAGGCACACATGTTCTTGGCGGTAGTTGATTCATGATAGAGGCATTATCGAAGCATTTGGGCATATGCATAATTCGTGAGGAATCGTTCTCATATGCAGTTAGGATGGGAAATCCTAATGAGGATGTGGGCATATGCATTTGTAGGCACACATATGCATCTTGGGTTGGTTATTACCCATGGTTTGAGGAATTGAGTGCATAGCATGTGCATTAGTTGTGGCCTAGGAGTTGGGCTCATGTGAAAGAGTTAGAATGTCCAATGGCTTGGGACATCCTTTATTGTGGATTTGGAGGGCGAGTCTCTGGGGTCGGGGCTGAATATGCGTGTTCCATTGGTGTTATGGATCACTTGTATTCTACAGTGTATTTTGATCTGGATGATTCGAGATTATCGGGTTTGATAATCTTTGTATTGATATATAGGATTGCTATGTGCAATATTTGTTTGAATTGGGTGAATTCTTGTGGTCCATATTTTATGGATCCACATTCTCTTGATTCGTAGGCGGTTAGCCTTATGCTTTGTTGGATGTTATATGTGTATATATATTGGTTATATATATATAAATTGGATGATTTGAAATGTTTTGGGGTTGTAGACATGACGCTGGGTGTGCGATGTCATGACGTGTGTGGTGTATGGGTGTAGTATTTTATGGTAGTACTTGTATAAGTACGAACCGTTTTTAATATTGAGATGCTTGAATCTCAGGGTTTATATTATGGATGAATGGTTCTGTGATGATTGTATTTTGGGTTGTGGAATATACCTATGTATATCTCTATGGTGAGATATATGTATGTATACATATGTATTGGTTTACACCTATGGGATTGTGATAGGTGTGATTTTGTTGTAATCGTGATATGCGATGTGTATGTGTTATGACTTGACGGTTGCAAGTAAATGTGTTTGTTGGATGTGTTATTGTGATGGATTGCATCCACATAGTTCAGGAATGTGGGTGTAGGTTCTTGGGAGAGCCTTAATTCTTGTTGCTCGAGTTCTCAGAAAGAACTCATGAATTTGTTAGATTTGCTATTCAGGAGGGGGGGCTATATGTTTATTTGTTTAGTATATGTTTGGGTTTGGTTTTAAGCAATGTGGGTTCATTACTAGTTGTCACTTTGGTTAAATCCCGCGGTAGTGGGTTGGTTATGGTAAGATCACATGTGTGGGAGCTTGTGATCATTTATGTAATATTTGATGTTTTGAATGTATTGAGAATTTGGAAATTGTTTGTCCTTTGTTTGATGTGATGTTAGTTGGATATTGGTGGGTAACACCAATTTGTTGTGATTTTGTGTTGAACCTGGAAGACTGTATAGTCTTTTGTGCTGAAATGCTTGTTAAGATTGGTGAGGGACACCAATTGTGTTGTGATTTGGTATTGAGAATTGGTTGTTTGTGAGCTAACTATGATGGTTAGCTTCATTATGTTTGTGTTGGTGGGTATCCACATTCGTTGCTTTTTTCTTTTACAATGAGTTATCATTGAATTGATGTGTTTGAGATTTGTGAGCTAACCATGGTGGTTAACTCCAATATATTTGTATTTGTTGGGTATCTCATTATTCTTTTGTTTCCGCTCATGATGGAATGTCATTAAGTTTGTTTTGGCGAAATTCGGGGACGAATTTCCTATTAGTTGGGGAGAATTGTAATACCCGTAATTTTTAAACAGGGTATTAAGGGTTAATCTATGGTTAACGTAATTAATCCCTTGATTTGTCAAATGATTTCATGCATGGGTAATGCATGTGTATGATATTTTGATGTTGGATGCATTTTGATGCTTGTTTTGGTGCATTGAGTATACTTCGGGTGCGTTTAGCCTTATTTGCAACTTAAGGGTTTAAGCTGCTGAAATTTGGCTAAGTGTTGGAGAAAAGTGGATTTTCGTAAATCTTCGTTTTAAAGGATAATTTTTGGCGGTAATGGGAGTTTGTAATATTATAAGACATTGGTGATTTTATGGGATTTTATTAGCATGTTTGGATTGGGTTCCACACATGTTTGTTTTAGGAAAATCTGTCGGGCGACGGATTTTGTACTAAAACATGAAATCTAGATTTTGATATATTGGGTATTTGATTTTTTTGATATTTTATTTGGATTCAAATGGGGGGTTATTTGCTTATTTTCATTAAATAACTTAAAGTAATCTTCTCCATTCTGATTACTTAAATGTTTTTAATGAAAATAAGGCAGAGATGTGTACTGTGTGGGTTTATACACAATTGCCTGAGTTACTGGGCAATTTCAGCAAGGGACGATCGATCGTGCCTTGGGGACGATCGATCGTGCCTTGGGGACGATCGATCGTGGGTGTCCCAGAAACATGTTTTGGCTTCTGTTTTTCACGATCGATCGTGCCCTCGGACCACGATCGATCGTGCATCGCGGATTTTGCAAATTTTTTTTTTGCGTAAAATGACGCAAATGCCCCTCACCCCTTATAAAAACCCATCCCACACGATTTTAGACCAAAATCTGGTCATTTTGGGCATGGAGAGAGAGAGAGAGAGGGAGAGAAGGAGAAGAGAGGGCGGACGCTCGACGGCATCTCGCCGGAGCAAGGCGACCCCGATCCGACGCCGGCAAGCTCGGATCTAGCGTATTTTGGCCCGATCTACGCGCGTATGGTGATGGATTTGAGTTTTCTCTCTCTTTGAGGCTTGGGAATGCATTATTATGGTCGGATTCATATTCTCCAACCTCTTAGTGGAGCTTGGAGCTTGTTCACGGTGTTGTGAGCTTGGATTTCGTGGGAATTGGCATGGGTTGTCATCCTCACCAACTCTTTCGCATTTGTAGAGGTATTTCTCACATTTTGAAGTTAGGTTTTGTAATTTATTTTGGGTTATTGTCTCATTCTTACATTTTTGGGTTATTCATGCATATTGGGGAGCTTTGGTGGTGATTTGGAGTTGGGACCTCCGTCACCAACATCATCCATGGCATTTGGGAGCTAGGGCTTGGATTGGGAGCGTGCATATGTATCCTAGGGCTTGGAGTTCATACCCATGGTATCAAAGGTTGCATTTTTCCACGCATTTGGTTGAGGTAGGTGCAATTTACATAGGTTTAAACTATTGACATGATAATATGGTATATATTATCATATTATTTGGTATTCTTGGGCCTAGAATATGAATACACATGATTTATGGAATAAATCTTAAATGGGACTTTAGGGTATTGGATAACATAAATTGGAAGTTATGTTTACTAATGGGTTGGTTTATTTTATACATTAAATGGAATATAATTGTACTGATTTTACGGGTATTTATGATGTTATCATAAATTGGTATCATGATGTGATTATTTCCACTATGGTTTATGTGGTATATTTTGAAGATGATTTTGATTATAAAATCATTTTATGGTTTATCGCATTGCATGTTGGCATAATCATGCATTAAATGGATTTAATGAATACTGGGTAAAAGTATTGCATTAAAAGGGGTCATTGGAATTGGACTACTTGCAGTCAATGGGACTTTGCGGTGTTTTCCATTCCTTTGGTCCTGGGGTACTTTCCGGTTCCAGGTAGGAACCCTTGTGTTCCCGAATCAGAGGCTACTTTCCGGTTCCAGGTAGGAACCCTTGTGTTGTCCTCTTGGAGGTGGGTTTAAATCCTCCGTTTCCGCGCGAAGACTCCTGCGGGAGTGGTTGGTAATAAATGGATTAATGTAAATTGGACATGAGTCACATGCATTGGGCATTATGCATTATTGATTTTAAGTTATGGGTTATAACTTATTTTGGTATTTGTAATATACTTGGTTAGTATATTTTGCTTTAAATGATATAATTGGTTTTATTTATATCATTGCTATAGTTTACTATGTCAAATTGTATCTACTGAGTCGTCGGACTCACGCCTATTATTTTTAAATGTTTTTCAGATAATCCAGGGATTGGTTATGCTATCTTGGGCAGAAGATGCTATTAGTGGAATTCTTTTAAGTTAATTGTTAATGTATTTTTGGGAAGGAATATGTAATTAATTGGGTTTCTATTGGGTTAATGTAAATGTAATTTAATCAGGGTTGTAATTTTAATTACTTATGGTTGTGTATACGTGGAATGCGATGCATGGGATGAATACCACTATCATGGATGACAGGAAATTTGTATGTATGGATTTTCATAACAGGTTTTCACGATGGTATGTCCTATCTACGGATGGGTCATGCCAAAATTTTTTTAAAAATGATTGAGGTTTTAACACGTGTCATCCATGTTTTATCAAAGGATTTATTAAAGAAAAAGCTTGTTTTATTATTATTGATCACGGCTTAATTAATTTGGGTCGTGACAGTAGGAGTGGATTTGGGATGTTTTACTAGGGATCAGGGTTTTGAAGGCGGCTTGGGTTTGTTGAGTATAAGGAGGTGTAGGTGGGTGTAGGGAACATTATCTATGGTTATGGAATCATTGTGCTTTTCGATGGTTTGGAAGCGTCCACTAGGAGTTAGGGTGGGTTCTCACAAATCATAAGGCTTAGAATCATTGGTCTACTTGATTTAGGAAAGGAATGCTCCATTAGGGATGGGTGCAAGTCCTTGAGGTCTATCAAATAATTTGATTTGGTATATGTAACACTTGTAAAGTTTAATTAGGGTATTAAGGGTTAAATCCCTCATTTTCATGGGTATTAGGTAGATTTGTCGGTTCCCACATGTATGAATATAGCATGTAGAGAATGTTGGATGTATTTGAGTATGAATAGATGATAGGTTTAAGATATTTTGCTTATTACACGTATATGGATGTGTAGACACCTCATTTTCATCCTTAGGAGTTTATAAACTCATTTCATGAGTCTTTGAAATGTTTAGGAGTCCCTAAGCCTTTAAGGACATTTTTTCCATTTTAAGCTTATGTGAGTAGTTCATTATTGCATGCATATTTTCGTTTTATTTTTGCATTTCATCATTTGAATTTAGTATGTAGGTGCATTTAGGACACATTGGTGTAATTTGGTTCAATTGCAGATAGGTTTGGATGGCTAATAAGAATTTTTGCGACTTGAAGAGCAATTTCGTTTTTTAACTCATATCTTTTCCAATTAACCATGAAACTCATCCCAGATTGTTCTATTGTATTTATATTAATGAAAAGAGTCTTTTTATAGAATCAATTTAAGGATTGGATGGCTTTGGGATTAATTTACCATATTTTTCATCTATAATTAATTAACCCTTTTCAATTAACCGCCTTATTAAACCCAGTCACTTAACTATAGTTTGTAATTTTTGGCTCAAGAATATTATAAACTTGTTCCTCATTGAATTATGGAAATTTTGGCTTTTGAACCACTCGAATCGAAGTTAATTTGACTAAGTTATGGCCGTTTTAAGTAAGAGGACCCGAAATAGGAAGCTAAAGAAGAGGAGACCAGAAGAGAACCCTCAGGTGACCAGGACTAGTTGGCCCAGCCGATCAGCCTAGCTCCTTACTTCTAGTTTCGTTGTGTTTCCATTTTTACACCGTTTGACCTTCCAAATTGATTTTTCTTGCTCCAAAATTGTTGCCAACCTTACTTTTCGGTAACTTTGAATTACTTAAAACTTAAGTAAATTAATTATAACCATAGATTAATTTTATGGTCATTAAATCCTAGCCATTGGATCCTAGGGTTGGTTAACTATAAATTAAGACCCTCCTTTCAACATAAAACACTTACACACCTGCTATATTCTCTAGTGAGAGAGAAGCACGAATTTGCACACACTCATATATCTTGAGAGAGTTATTCCATCATACTTTTGAAGGAGAACAAGAAGAATATCAAGTCAAAGAAGAAGGAAGCATTCAGCAAAGGTCTTCTTTATTAGTAAGCCTCTCCTTCTCTTTCTTTTCGTAGGTTTTATTCTCTACATGTTTAGGATTATTATTTGGCTTGGTTATCATGTTTATTTGATATTGTTGAGTTTATATAATGCATATTTTGATGATAGCATGATAGTTTTCTAGGGTTTTTCCTTATTACATGTTTAAATAGTGGTTTTCTCTTGTATTGATATTGTTGTGATGCAAGCATGCTTAGGAAGTTAGTATTGTGATGATTATGGTTCATGATGTTTGTGGACACTAGGAATTCGAGTTGGAATCAAGTTATGTTCTACTCTAAAAGAGTTTCGAAAAAAAAGGAGTCACCACCTCATTTTTAGGGTATGAGGAAACCACTAAAAGATTTATTTTATAAAAACAATTTTGACTCCATATTTTGAAAAAAGGCAGGTCTTGAACCAAAAATAAAAGGATTCGAGGGCTAGGTTACGAAATTGGAATTAATTAATTTCAACCATGCATAATAACTAGAAATTATAAAAACTAAAAGGAAAATCTAAGTTAAGTTGGACTTGGACTCAAGTGAGCAGCCTACGTACTTCATATGAAGATCAAAATCCACGTAGTTCGAACAACTAAGTTGGGGGGAAAGTTTCACTCCTCGTAGGACTCTATTAAAATCCAATCCATAATCAAACCTTTACTTTGAAAATAATTTGCTTTGATAAAAACAACTTTAGTTTGATAAACTAGTTTAATTTAGGATCAAAAACTAATATAATTCTATGATTTATTCTTAGGGGAGTATGCACTATCACATTAGCATTTATATCATAGCATAAGCTTAAACTTGAAAGACTAAGGTTGAGAGTTATACTTGACAGAGCTAAAGCAGAGTTCTTGTTTGAAAGCCTAAGGTAGGGAGTCGAGAATCAGGTAGAGTTTTGGCATCTCCTAGCTTTGTACAATGGGTTGCTAGTTAGAGGGTACTTTTAGGAAATTTTGCCCACTACTATTGAGTCCAAGCTCTTGTTAGAATGAGTTGCTAGTAGGGGTGCAAAATGGTTCGGGTAGACCCAAGTATCGGACCATTCCATGCAATTCGGTCCAGTCCAAACAGTAATCGGTCCGGTTCTCGGGACAAATTTTTAAGAACCGATGAATTCGGTCCAGTCCACAGTTTAGTGGGTTTCTGAACTGGCCCGAATTGAATTCCCAAATTACGAAAAAAAAAAAAAAATATATATATATATATATATATGTTTATATTAATATATTATACTCCATATATAAGTATTATTAAATAAATAAAGTCATTAACTTATACAAACAACAACAAAAAAAAAAAACCCGAGAATTGGACCGTTTTTGTTGGTCCGGTCCAATTTGGTCCAATACAATTTTTGGTCCGGTTCCAATCCAATTTTTGAGGTCCTGCATTAATTCGGTCTGGTCCAAATATACCCTTGGCCCGGACCAATTTGCAGCCCTAGTCGCTAGTGAGAAGGTACTTTTAGGAAATTTCTCCTCTCATTATTGAGCTCAAGCTATTCTAAGAATGAGAAGCTTGTGAGAAGATACTTTTAGGAAATTTCTCCCTTCACTTGCAAACTCAAGCTCTTCATTGCCTAGGAAAACTCTACTAAGACTTCGTGTAAAATGAAGGAGAGGAAGACCCCTATTTATAGTTGGAGGTGGGTGGAATGGATGGTTAGGATTTAATCTAGCTAAGGATAATCCAATTAATGGCCTAAAATCAATCTTAAGAGATGATATTTATCTTAAAACTAAGTGATAATTATCAAACATTATCAAAAAGTTTGTAAAAATCCAGATTAGTTGAAGAGATAATGCAACATGAAGGGATAAGGACAAAACAACCCGGAGGGCCAACTGGGCACCTTTGGTGGCCATTTGGCACCTTGGCTAGCCGTTTGGCCATCTAGAGTGGCTGGCTGGGCACCGAAAGGCCATTTTGGCCTCTTTTGGCTTGTTTCCTTGTTTCCTTAGTCATTAAGTATGTGTATCGAGTCCATTTCAAGTTCAAATTCATTTATTCTGGACTTAAAACAATCATGGTTAAATTCTATACTTAAAATGAGTCTAAAGTACTTCATATTAAGCCACATTTGGTCAATTAATCAAGAGTTAAGCTTGGGTGGCTCACCAGAGTCAATTGGGTTTATTAAGGTAACATTAGGATTTGAACCCTAATAGAGTCAAGGTTGCAACCAAACTCTTTCAAAGATGATTTTAAACATTAAAACACATTAATTAAGACTCAATTGACATTAATGAAGCATTAATTTGAATCAGTTAGACCAAATTAGGAAGCAATTATAAAAAGAGCTGATGAACGGAGTCAAATTGGGCTTACTTTGGATCATTCTTAACCAAATCACATCCAATACCAACCAAACTTTAAACCAAGCTTATAAATAATATCCTAAGGCCAGGAATTGGATGCCGAATAAGAGTATGCAAGTGAAATAACAAAAATGCCCTCTAAGTCGCAAAAGTTCTTATTAGCTATCAAGATTTAACCACATTGAACCCCAAAAGATATCATGGATTATTTGGGATGTGTAGAATCTAAATAGAAGGATTTTATGCCAAAATGATGAAAAAAAACCTACATGTGATAATGCTCCTAAGGTGGAAAGGTCAAAAGGAAGTAAATCAAAATGGGGCGTAACAGTACCCCTATTTTTGTCACTTTATCTAGCAATCATCATTTCATGTAGGTTTTTGTCTCCTTTTTTATTCTAGTCTTTTGCATTGAGTTTTTATGGGGTTGAAGATCATGTGTATGAATTTTAGAGTGATTTGGAGTTGATTTCAATAGTTAATAAGAAATTTTGCGACTTTAAGGGCATAATCGTCTTTTGAGTCGTATACTTTCTGTTTGACTTTGAAATGAGTCTTGAGTTGTTCCTTTAAGTTGATATGGATATATAAAATTTATATATAGGTCCAATTTGATTAATTAATGGTTTAAAATCAATTCGGCTCATAATAGTTCAGGTTAGCTAAAAGACCCTCTATTGGTTCGCTCAAATTGACTTACTCAATTTTCCTTCATTTAACTTCAATTGGGCTTTATTTACTTCATAAACATGTTTAAAAAGATTAAATTTTGGTTTGGGAAGCATTTGGTTCAACCCCGTGTGCAAACCCTAGCTTTGCGACGGTAATGTACCATAATTAGCTGCTTTTGTAAAACCTAACCATGCACCCATGGTTAAGGGTTTTGTCCTTAAATGTCTAAAAATGTGTTCCTTTTCAAAGCACAATCGTTTTGGCTTTTATTTCTTCAAAATCGGACTTAATTTAGCTCCTGAAAGATTTCTAGAAGGCGAAGGAGTCTAAACCGAAGCGAGCTAAAGGGACCCTTCGAGTAACCATTCAAGGCTAGACAGTTAACCGTCTGGGCCTAGATGGTTAACCGTCTAGGCTTAGATGGTTACCCGGGGACTCCGTCTTTGAGTAGGATTTTGCTTCTCCCTCCCTCTTTTGACAGATTTTTACACCCTTGCAAGTTATTTGCTTCTAAGATTGAATAACTTTGAGTTGTTTGAGTACCAAGAGAGTCTCTAATAGCCCTAGGATCATTATTTAATGAATTAATCCTAGCCATTGATTTATTAGGTCAATCCCCTATATAAAGAACATGATATTCAACACATAAAAGGCCACAAGTGCACTTTATACCTAGAAAGAGAGGGAGCTACGAGATTGAGAGTTAAAGAACATCAAAGGGAGGTTCTCTAACCCTAAGCAAGCAAGACAAGAAGTATTTCAAAGGTAAGAGAAGTTCTGTAAGAGGTAAATTATTCTTTCAATTGCTAAAATTAGGGTTTCTTCTTCTTCTTCTTTTCCTTCTTCTTCTATGATAGTTCTAATGCATGTGGTAGCTCTGCATATTAATTGAATTCAATGCTTTTGTGATGTTGTATGAATGATTTTAGGATGGTTCATGGTTTAATATGCTTAAAAATCCTTAGTTTACTAAGGTTTTGAAGGTATTATCCTTTTCATCCTTTTAAGTCATGCATGTTTTATATGGCCTATTTGCAATAATAGTTGTCATGAGTTAGTGCTTCTATTAGTTAATATATATGATATTCATGATATTTTGAGCAATTTTTAGGTTGGTTGTGAAATTAGGGTTTTCGTTATCCTTATTTCATGCAAGTTTCATATAGCGTGTTTAGCCTAACTTTTTTAGTTGTTGCTCATCATAGTTATTCTATATATATATGCTACATATAGTTAAAACATGCTAGGTTTGTGTTCATATAGTGGATTTTCTAGGGTTTTTGGAGACATTATCTTTTTCTAAGGATAATTATCCTTTTTAAGGGGTAGGGTTTTGCATGAAGGTATTCGAGAATGTGTTTAAACATGAAATCTCTTTTACTATATTCTTAAGTATATATTTTATGTAGGATATGTTGATAGATCCTTTATACGAGGTGATTTCCATGTAAAATTATCTTAAGATAATTTTGATTAAGAAAGCTCGCTATAAGGAGGCCTATTTTCACGTTTTACATAAAATATCATACTTTTGACTTGAGTTTGCTTTGTTTGCATGCTTAATGATATTATTTGATATTCTAATGATTATTCTAGAGTCATTTGCATATTTTTCATAATTTTCATGCATATAGACTAGGTCATTGCATGTATGAGCATATTAGGGTTTTGTTTTTCTTTATTTTTTGTCTTTTGCATCATTATTGGGATAATTTTAGGTCTTGATGTATTCTGTCCAGATTTAATAATTATCTTTGTGGTGATATTTTGAGCATACAAATAGCATATTGTGAGTTGAGCAAGTGCAAATTATCCCATAGAAAGTGGGTGATTATTGTTGGCTATTGCAAATAGAAAGTTTGCAAACATGGTAATTGTCTTATGAAATAGGGTGCTTATTTGACAGGTTGCAAATGGTAAGCATGATGGGTGTAGAAAATACCCTCCTCCCTCTCTCTTTTCTTTTCTCTTCTCCCTTCTAGGGTTATTTCCTAATAGAGGGTTATGGTGAATTTTAGGGTTTCCTTCCACCCTTTTTCAAAAAGTTCTATCTTTCATTGAAATATCATATTGAGAATCTTTTTCTTTGGAAATCTTTATGGAAGGAAACCTAGGGTTTACCGTAAACCTCTATTAGGTTATAACCTTATTCTATTCGAACTACGTAGACTTTAATTCATGTATTTCTATGCATAGTACGTAGACGCTTTAAGGTTCAACTCCGCCTTAGGATACTAAGTATCCTAGGTTTTTTCTTCTTATTTTATTCTTTTGTCCATCACATATGATTGCTAGAGGAGTAAGATGGATTTGTGATTGATATGCATGCCATATTTTATTGATTGATATTAATTTGCATATGTTTAAGTCATTAAATTAGCCCAATCAAATTAAGAGAACAATTTGGGCGATGTAAGTGCCTATGGGCTTAGCCCAGAACCTTCCCACATTGTAACTTAGCCCCCAATTTGATTTTCTTGTTTTAAAGACTTTGCCTTTCCTTTCAAAATGGAGTCATAAAATTTTTTGGAAATAAAACATTTTATGGTTTTCCTCATTTCCTTAAAAAAAAAGAAGTGGTGACTCTTTTGTTTTCACATGCCATCTCGTGGGCCGTTTTCCTGGGTTCACAGGTGTCTACAATGTTATTGTCATAATATAAATGTGTGGATTTGATAAATTATCGCAAGCATGAGGATTATTGCATCTAAGGTATGTCTTCTTCTCTCTTATGTGCTCTAGAGTTTATTGTTTTGAAGCATGATTAGGATTTCTCTTTTTCTATGATTTTGATAGGTTGTTAGCATGTTTTTAATAAGTTTTTGCTACTGTTTTGGTAATTACCATGTTAGGTCGCATTTAGGAAGTAATTTTTGCATGTTCTAGGGTTAGTTATTGCATGATAGGTGTCCTATTGCATTAGGGTTTTATTAGTTGTTTGATTTCTTCTTTTTGCATGATTATTAGGATGTTTTAGAATTTTTTAGTATTCTGTCCAGATTTGATTTAAGTTTTTTAATGATGATTTGGGCATGATTATGGTTAATTTGAGCATGATATTTGTCCTATAGCATACACAAGGTGATTATGTGGTATTTTCTCAATGTTTTAAGATAATTTTCATATTTAAGTTCATGTATGGTAAGTTTTATTATGAATTGTTCCCTTCTCTCTTTTGGGTTATTTCCTTCGCAATGAATTATGGTAAATCTTAAGTTTCCCTTTTCATAAACTTTCTATTTCTCAAAAGTTCCATTTGTTGTAAAATTCCCTATTTTCTCTTATTCATTTTTTGGAAACTTCTCATTTTTGGAAACTTTCCTTTTTCAATAAATGAAAACTTAAGAATGATGGTAGTTATTTGTGAAGGAAATAACTCATTCTTATTCGAACTACGTAGACTTTGATCATTGATTCCTTGTTTGGAAGGTATGTAAGCGTTCACTTGAACTCAAGTCTGCCCTAGGGTTTCTTTTTCTTTTATTTCTTTATTCTCTTATTCTCTATTCTTTCTTTATTACTTTCCATATTCTCTCTTATTCTTTTATGGATGTATGTTGATGTATGTGGATGATTCTTTATATGCATGGTGACTAATTGGTTTTGAAGTAATTGAGATAGCTCATATGAATTAAGAGACCTTTTTAGGATGATGTGAGTGCCTATGGGATGTTTCCCAGGACCTTCCCATGTTGTAAATTAGTCTCAAAATCTTCTCTTTGGTTTGTTAAGACTTGCTTTTCCTAAATTGGACTCATTTGTTTTGTTTTCAAAGGTTTTCTTTAAAATTGTGTTTATGGTTCTCTTTATTCTTTAAAAATGAGGTGGTGACTCCTAACTTTTGTTAATTGTTTTTGGTAAACCTAAAAAATAAATTTTTATTTATTAAAACTCTTTCAAAACGCATGGTTCATAGGATGCATAAGTATGGCTTTATATACATTTCGTTTCGTTATTGGCCATTTTCAGGGGTGACTAATAGATTGGAGGATGGCAACGCCATCTTGTTTTCTCCGCCAACCCGATCGATTGAGCATCAAGAGGCTGATCGATCGAGCATCAAGAGGCTAATCGATCGAGGTTTGACAGATTTGTTTTTAAAAAGGGGTTAAATGACATTTTTTCCCTTCTACCTTTTACTGCTTTTTTGGCCCAACCCTTTAGACCCCAGATCTAGTTTTAGGAAGAGAAATAACGAGAGAGAATGGGAAAAAGAAGGAGGAAAGACTAAGTGTAATGCCTTGCATTTTCGTAAACTATTAATTTATTTTTAAGTCTAAAATCTTAAGTTTTTATTTAATTTTATTAGGCTAATTTTATAATACATTGTTTGGGATAAGATATACTTGGATTAGGTAGACCTTGCAACCAAACAATATCACCCTAATTGGGTTAATATATAAGAATCCTTATCAAAAGATTATATTTGTTTAACAAACGGTTACATTCTTAGAAAGGCAGTCTGGAACCCTAGAGAGAACCTCCTTCATCTTTTTTTAGTAGTAAATTGGGTAAGTACCTTCATAGCTTTCCTTTAAAGGTACATATATATTGAATCTATACATATACACATAGCCTAAATCTATATATACACTTTGTCACTACCCCAAAAAAGGGATGGGACGTTTCCCTTCCTAATGTTTGGGACGACCCCGGGGCATCCATTTCTGGTGGGTGTGTGAACCCCAAAAAGTGGCCCACAAGGATTGAAAAGAAAATAGGTTGAAAAAGAAAAAGGAGTCGCCATCTTATTTTTTAAAGGAAACAAAGAAAACCTTAAAAACCATTTTGTTCTAAAGAAAACAATTGAATGACTCCATGTTTAAAAAGGAAAGGCAAAAACTAGTCTTTTTTGGAAACCAAAGAAATCGGGATTCGGAAGCTAAGTTATGACATGGGAAGGTTCTGGGCAAAGCCTATAGGCACCCATGTCACCCTTTCGGTCTCTTAGTTTATTTGGGCTAAATTAAAGTCTTATCATACAAAAATCAGCAAGTATATCATCACAAGAATTGCATGCATATCATATGTTCCATCCATAATAAACAAACAAAAACAAAGAAAACAAAACAAAACTAGGATACTTAGATCTTAGGGCAGACTTGAACCTCAAAGCGCCTACGTACCATGTAGCGAAATACATGGATCAAAGTCCACGTAGTTCGAATAGAATAGGGTTAAATCCTAATATAAACTTATGGTAAAAACCCTAGGTTTCCTTATTTGAAAGATAGAAAATCTGATATTTAAACCAAGTTTGAAATAAAAGTAACTTCCACAAGATGGAAACTTTGAGAAAAAGGCAACTTTATTTTAACAAGGAAACCTCTAGTAATTCACCATGGATTCGTATTAAGAAGTAACCCTAAAAAGGGAGAAGGGAAAAGTTAAAAAAGAAAGAAGTGAATTGGGGCACTTCCACACCCTACTTACCTTAGGCAATTACTCCAAGCAAATAGCAAGCTTAAGCAATAATAGCCCTATTTGGAATTAGGCAATTATCGCACCTGTTTGCACCCTTACACGTGCTCAAAACAAGACAAAAAGAAGAACAAAGAAATCTGGATAGAATAGTATTAAAGCCTAAATTCATCCACTAATCATGCAAATAACATAAACAATGAATAAAACTAAACCTTAATGCAATCCTAACACTAAGACATGCAAAAGACCCTAAAAATCCACTACATGAATGCATAAAATATCATAGTTGTTCTATATATATCATACACATAACAACCACGAAGAAAAACCAATAAACAAGCCTACTTTAACATGCTATATGAAACTAACCTAAAACAAGGACGATAGGAACCCTAAACTCACAATCATGCTTAAAAACCTATAGAATAGCTCTAAAGCATGCATAACTCATGATGAACAGTATTTAAACCATGTATATTAACTAACTATAGCTATAACACATAATAAAAAACTCAACTTTAGCATGCAATAGTCCTATTCTACAAGAAACCCTAATTTAAACTTGAATAGAAGGGAATATTGTTACCTTAGGAAGAGCTTCCTTGCTGCTGTAGAGACTCTCTTGCTCTTGTGGATGACTTGAACCAATGTTTTTCAAGGCTACAGCAGGAACTCCAACTCTCCTTTAGCTCTCTCTCTCTTATTCTCTCTCAAACACTCAGGTTTAATGCATAAAGTGGCCTCCCATTGCCTCCCTTGTGCTGAAGCATAGGGGGTATTTATAGAGTTCAATTAGGATAAATCAATGGCTAGGATTAAAACCCTAAAATTTAATCCAAGGGTTATTAGAGACTCTCTTGGTGCTTAAGAAACTCAAAATTTGCCAAAAATTAGAAGGAAACACATCCAAAAAAGTCTTAGTACGTCAAAATTGGAAAAAAAATCCCCGTTTTAGCACAAAAATAGGGAAGTGGTCTCGGGTGACAACCAAGCCTTGGGTGGCTAGCCACCAGGGGCTGGGCGGCTAGCCTCTCGGGCTTGGGTGGTCACCCAAGCCCGCTTCAGTTTTTCACCCTTTTTTGACCTCTTTTGCTTCTAGGAGTGTTTTAGGGGTCAAATCAACTCCGATTTTGATGAAACGAAAGCCAAAACAATCGTGTTTCAATGAGGAATACATTTTTGAACATTTTAGGATGAAAAACACTAACTATGGGGGCATGGTTAGGTCTAACAAAGGCGGTTAACCGCTATGCTCTACCTTTGCAAAGCATAGTTATGCACATAGGATTGAACCAAAAGTTTTCCAAACCAAAATTAAACTTTCTAAAACACTTTTAGGGATAAAATGATGACTAATTAAAGTCAATTTGAAAAGATTTGGTTGGTAATTGTGAGTTAATTTGAGCTAACATGAAAGGGGTCAATTAACCAACTTGAACCATATTGAGCCATTTTAACCCTAAGCCATTGATTCATCAAATTGAACCTAGAAATACATCATATGCATTAATATGAACTCCAATTGACAACTTGGAGATTATTTCAAGGTTAAATGAAAAGTTTGTGACTTAAAAGACGATTATGCCCCTCAAGTCACAAAAGCTCTTATTATCCCTCAAGATCAACTCCAAATTGAACCAAAATTCATATCCAATGTCCTTGTGACTCTAAAAATCTAATGCAAGTGACTAGACCCAAAAACAAAACAAAAACCTACATGAAATGGTGAGCCCTAGTAAGGTAGTGCAAAAATGGGGTGTGACAGGGTGATGTTGAATAAGATGGATTCAGTTCAAGGGCGCCTTGACTATCCTAGACATGCGAGCATATCTAGAATTATCAAGGCTATGGAGTCGTCACCAATCAAGGGTTTGAGGACGTGAATGGGCATCCTATGGCTAATTAGAAAGCGGGGTCATCTGAGATCCCAAAATAAGCCCATTTGAGGTCTTATCATTAAACGGGTCCATTTGAGGTCTGTTAGGAAATTGATTGACTCCTATTGATCTATGAGACTAAAGATTGAGGGTAAGGGGGTGTGGTTATGAGTGGGGAAGGTGTAAGGCACCCCACATCGCCCGATGGAATCCAACGGTTCTCGATCTTGACGATGTTTCTGATTAAAATCCCATTTGGTATTGTTGATTTCTTATACGAATAATTTGACATGGAATACCCTTTTGAAGGGGTGGTGAATTTGTTGTTTGAAAAGAGATCCTTAAAGGCATTGGAATAAAATCTTTTTGAAAGTGTTGGTGTTTTGAGAATGTATGCCTTAAGGTTTTGTAAATGAGAACCTTTTGAAAAGATCACAAATTCGCCTTCCTTCTCATGGGTATTTTAGGCCAAATTGATTAACTCTAAAGTATCCTCATCTTGCAGTGGTAAAATCAATCCTTTATGAAAGGATGGAAATGGAAATGATGTGAGTTCATTTTTTAAAGAATTAATCTCAAGTGCGAACCTTTTTGGGATCCTGAGAAAGCTCGAGGCTTTTGAAGTCAATGGAAAGGGTAAAAGAAAGTATGCTTTTTGAAAGCCATTTGAAATGAAGGGGATGTTCCCTTTTGAAGAGAAAAGATTGCCTTCTAAAGACAGGGGTTCCTTTTGAAGGATGAAGGGTGTATTTAATTGAGAAAAGAACACTTTTGAAGTGTAAAGAAACCTTGTTTAAACAAAGTGAAAGTGAAACTTTGTAACTCTCAATCCATACTAGAAAGGGGATGATGGTTTTGGAAAATTGACTTGATTACGATAACGTTTTTGGAAAGAGGGCATGCGCCTTTTTAATGAAAAGAATTATCCGAGTCATTTTTGGAATGAACTCGTCAATTGAAAAAAATGCGCGTGTTAACAGTTTGCTTGTCAGCAAGAGGCTCTTTTTGAATCAAAATCTTTATTTGATAAAGATGGTAATGTTGTAAAAAATAATTGGTGGGAAAAAGGTCCCACGCAAGTATGGATCTTTCAGCAAGGATTTGGGACGTAATGAATCATTTTCAATTTTAAAAGACCTTTTGAAAAAGTACTTGGATCTTTTGAAGCATAAAGATGGTTAGGAGGAATTTAAATCCAATCTTGGTATGCACTTGGATTAACTGAATAAAAATGTAATCAATTAAATTTCCCAAGGATTGATATTTTACTACGTGACATAGGGACACGTAGGAGTTCTTGGATTCTGGGTAGGGTTATTCGTTGGAATCTGACGGGTCAAATGATTAAATTCATTTGATGGTGACAAGCTATTATGCTATGGATGAGTTTTTAAGCATTTGATGCTGTAAACTTTTATCCATAGTATGATAGTTTACCTCGAGACTTTAATTAAACCTTATTCACATGGGAATAGAATCGAAATATCAACATAGCATGAAATTTTAAGATAAACATATCAAGATGTCAAAAAGAAACGTAGACATAATCAACCTTGGCAAGGTTTGGAATTCATGAATGCGATGTTTATTGCTTTGAAAAGCACAAGTATATGTACAAGAAATGAGAGGGTCAACTGACTACAAAATGAAAAGTGCTCAAACATTGGGGGCAAAGAGTCGCAACGACCACAATCCGAAGGGTAGTGAAAAGCCATAGCCTCTAAATAAAGTGGTCAATAAATAAAAAGGAAATGTACAAGTGGTGGGGCAAAGAGTCGCAACGACCACAACCCAGAGGGTAGCGAAAAGCCATAGCCTCTAAATAAAGAAAATGAAAAATGAGAACAATCATTTTGAATGAATTTATCCAAGTCCTTGTATTTGTTCGTTTATCCAAAAATGGGGATGTTTAATTAAGTCCAATAAGCTCCGTAGCAAAGGGGGTCATTTTATGTTCAACTTGATTATGTTTACCAACAAAAAAACAAGAAAAAGTTAGTATAAACAATATGCATGCACGTATGAACCTAACCTTGCCAAATTTGATTTTGTTTAAACATCATCTCAACCTTTTGATATGCTTAAGTTTCCATTTCACACATCACAAATGCAAGCTCACATGCAATAAAAGGAAATGAAAAATGGGTGCTAGCAACCTATTGGAATGGTTTGCATGCAAAGGCTGGTTTCGGGTCTCCCTGCCTTTAAACCACCATACAGGACTTTGATCTCTTCACGACATGTGTTAGGGGGCCCATGTACGTACTCGGGCAAAGGCAAGAAGGGTGACAATGACATATTGAGGCTGCAATGAATAATGAGCTTAATAGGAAATTAAACTAAAAACTTAGGAATGAATTTTAAATGGGAAGCTCACCTAGTGTAGGTGATTTCATCTTAGCTTTGACCAAGTTTAGGCTTGAATGCTCCTTTCCTAGGCTTGAAAACTTTCCTTTGAGATGCTCCTTTGAAGGTTCCAAGTATGCTTGGAAGGTGGTGGAGTGGATTAGGGAAGGAAAGTGTGGTAACAGTGAGGTTACCAGTCAGCAGATGTGAAATTGCCAATCAGAAGACACGAAATTGACAGTCTTTCTGTAGTAAAACTGCAGCAGAATTTGTATCTCTTTTATGCTATCCAAATGCAATTTGGGTGGTTCAACCCTTCGATTTTCGTTCAAGAACAGCCCCTAAATTTGTGGGAGAGGGTTTGTGAGGAGATATATGGTAGGCTCTTTGTGGTGGATGGAATTGAATTGGATTCAAGTGTGGGATTAGGGGGATTTTTATATGTATATGGATGGATGCTTCAAGGGATGGGGTTTAGGCTAAAATGGATGATGGATGTTGTGGACCCTGGAAAGCGGCCCATAAGGATTGGAAAGAAAATGGGGGTTTGAAAAAGGAAAGGAGTCGCCACCTTATTTTTTAAAGGAAACAAGGAAAACCGTAAAAAAAACAGTTTTGCTTTAGGAAAACAAAAGAATGACTCCATGTTTAAAAATGGAAAGGCAAAAAGTCTTTTGGAAACCAAAGATGGTGGATTCGGAGGCTAAGTTACGATATGGGAAGGTTCTAGGCAAAGCCTATAGGTGCATATCGCCCTAAATGGTCTCTTAATTTAATTGGGCTAAATCAAAGTCTTAATCACACATCAATTAACAATTATCATCACAAGACAGCATGCATATCATCCATTCATTCATCCATATAAGCAATTAAATCAAAGAAAAACAGAAAAAAGAAAGAGGGGAAGGAAAACCTAGGATACTTAGTATCCTAGGGCGGACTTGAACCTCACGAAGAGCGCCTACGTACCATGTATGGAAATACATGGATCAAAGTCCACGTAGTTCGAAAGGGAATAGGGTTATAACCTAATAGAGGCCTATGGTAAACCCTAAGTTTCCTTTCATAGGAAATATGGTAAGTTTCCAAAAATGAATGATTCTCAAAAGATCTTTAGAAAATATGGAATTTCAATAAGGATAGAAACTTTGATTTAAAAGGCATTTTTTATGAAAGGAAACTATAGAATCTACCATATCCCTCTATTAAGGAATAACCCTACGAGAGAGAAAGGGAAAGTTTCAAGGAAAGGAAAGAAGGGTGAATTGGGGCACCCTCATACCCTACTTACCTTTAAGCAAAAGCAACCTGTCAAAATAACCATCCTATTGCATAGGGTAATTACCTTATTTGCAAGATTTCATCTTGCAATAGCCAAAATAACCACCCCACATTGGTGGGGTAGTTGCACCTGCTATATCTGTCAAGCACCTGCAATTTCCATGCAAAACATACCAAAAATACCAACCAACCAAACCTAGTTTCTAATCAAGCAATTATCATGCTTAAACATAGGCTAACACATGCTCAAATATGGCAATAAGAACTATGGACAAATCTGGACAGAATTGAAATAAAGCTTAAAATCAACCATAAGTCATGCAAACAACATGAATCATAAGCTAACCAAACCCTAATTCAACCCCCATATGCAATGATATGCAAAAAACCCTAGAATCAACTATCATGGATGCAAAAACATCATAGTTATCTAATATGCAACACATATGCAGCAACTATGAGAAAAACTAAAGAGAAGCCCTAAGCTATCATGCTATGTGCAACTTTCCTAAAACAGGGATGAATAAAACCCTAGAATCACAATGGTGCATAAAATTACATGGAATAACACTCTAACATACTAAATAGCCCATGAATATCATCCTAAACATGCATACTAGCTAATAGAAACAGCAAAATATGATAAAAACATAAGCTTTAATATGCAAAAGAGTTATTTCATGCAGAAAACCAATTTCAGCACTAAGGAAACCTTAGAATCCCAAACATGCAGTAAATCACATGGAATAACATTCTAGCATACTAAACAGCCCATGAATATCATCCTAAACATGCATACTAGCTAATAGAAACAGCAAAATATGATAAAAACATAAGCTTTAATATTGCAAAAGAGTTATTTCATGCAGAAAACCAATTTCAGCACTAAGGAAACCCTAGAATCCCAAACATGCAGTAAATCACATGGAATAACATTCTAGCATACTAAACAGCCCATGAATATCATCCTAAACATGCATACTAGCTAATAGAAGTAGGAGAACATGATAAAAACATATGCTTTGACATGAAATCATGCTATTCTATGCAAAATCCTAACTTTAAAAGAGAAAAAGGGAGAAGAGAGGGTATACCTATGGTTGCTGCTGTTGGGAATCGAACAAGAGGGAAAAATACAAGTGCGGAATATAAAAATTTTTCCTACGATTCCCAATCCCATGAATCTAACTATGCATAACACAAAATCAAACCCTAACTACAAAGAGGGTTAGAACACTTACAGAATTTTTGTCTTCTCCTTTTTGCTCCAAGCTTTGATTCCAGACAGCGGTGAATGAGCAGCCCAAGTGTGCTGCCTCCAACGGTATCCACACCTAGCTAGAGCTTCAAGTCCTTTCTTTCTTCTTCCTTGTTGTTGCTAGAGGTGGAGAAGAGAGAGAGAGAGAAGAGAGCCTCCAAAGGGCTGGACGGCTAGGGTTTATTGTGCAAGCATCTTATGCCATGTCACACATAAGTGTGACTTATATAGGCAGCCCACTAAAGGGGGCTGGCCATGGGGAAGAAACCCTAATAGGGTTATGTGTAATTACTCTTAATTGCACATTAACCCCTATTATTTGTATCAAATACAAATAGGCCCATAAAGAACTATTCTTTATTCACTAAAACCCTTTCTCTCATAGACTTTAAAGCCCTTCTTGCATGATCAGTGTGTGACCCATTGGGTTCACATCATTAAGTAGTAGGAATAGCACAAGGTGTGCACAATGGAACTCTTTCCATTTAGGGTCTAATTGGAACTCCTTCCAATTCCCTAATTGATTATAAGTCACTTATATCAATTAGGGCTTCTACTAACCATGAGTAACACCTAGCATATGGCTCATGGTGTGGTCCTTAATGAGGTGAATAGTCATTTACAAAGAACCCTTCTGTTATAGTTTATAGGTTACAATTGCATCCTTCCTTCAACACAATGTCTCCAATTGAACTAATAGGACATGGAAGTCTGTCAAGTCCCTAGTTCAATTACTTTATACTCATTCATAGATATCAACTCATAGATGAACTCATGAAACTCTTTTCATATTCATCCTACCATGGCCATGGATTTAATGAGTTATATTATGAATGCTATATGAGACATTCTCTCTCTTTTTCCTAAGAGTGATGGATCCCTTGTTGATCACTCACATGCCTTCATACACATAGCAGTAGGGCCAATGAACACCTTTGCAGACCCCTGAATAGGATTTGCACTTAGTGTTATCAAACTTCTAAAGCTACATGCATAAGGCAACTATGGTGTCTCAGGTCTAAGGATTACTTGTACCACTATAACAATGAGAAACTGATTGACAGGCAGGATAAAACTCCATTCAGTTTATCTCATATCTTTGGTCACATTCAGTGTACCTATTCTAGCAATAGGCACCCACTTGTTGGTTGTAGTGTCTCCACACAAATAGCTTGAGACTAGCTATCCTCCTATAGAGTCAACCTAGCAAGTGCTAGTCCTATGGTTCATTACTGTCCATCATAGTGAACCTTCAACTAGGAATGCTTAAGGAGTTTAGTACAGAGATATATCTATAGTCTCAAAATTACAACTCTTTGTAATTCCATATTCTCAACTCTAACTCCATGGACATATTATGTAAATATAAATGATGCATATAAACATAATAGAATAAGCCCTTTTATTAAATCAATAATAAATGTGACATACATAAATGAAATCAAATGATTGTTCCTAATCCCTAAACAATCATCTCTATGATTGGCTCTAGGGCATAATCCTAACAATCTCCCACTTGCACTAAAGCCAATCGACCATGTATCGCATACCTATCTTCTCAAGATGTTGGTCTTAGACATAACCAATTATGTTTTAAAGCTTTAGTCAGTAGGTCTACAAAAACTTATGTAGATAATATCTTCTGTAATGTATCTATTACCTCTTCCAATGATTCCTCTAATCACTTGGAATTTTCGCTCTATGTGTTTGGACTTTTGATGAGACCGTGATTCCTATACTTGAGCTATAGACCCATTGTTGTCACAAAACAAGGTGTGGGCAACTCAATGGAAGGAACAACTCCAAGTTCTAAATGAACTTATAGATCCAAACAGTCTCCTAGACAATGCGACAATTAATTCACCCCTAATAATGGAATCCACTGTATCTTTCATACAGTTCTTCCATTAAGTATTTCACCAACTAAAGTGAATATAAAATATACCCCATATGGATTATATCCAAATCCATATACCCATCTACTATGAGTTTACAATTTCCATATACAATCCAATATTCCAAATTTGAATTGACTGATAACTATTTGTAACAATTACAACATAATAGATATCAGGTTCAATACATAGTGTAAAATAAGGCTTCTTAACACTTTAAGAATCTTACTTGTGTTATCCTAGGGCACATGCCCTTGAATAATGAATTCTTATCTGAAGTAAATCAGACCTCCCTTAGAATTCTCCATGTTGAACTCCTTCAACATTTCAACTATGTTTGATGATTTGGAGATACTTAGTAATCTATATGATCTATCTCTATAGATCTTGTTGGATGCTTCTGCCAAATCTTTCATGAATTAGTTTTTCTCCAAAAACTAAAACTTTACATTAGATAACATTCATATATCATTCATAATGATTATGATGTCATCCATACTTAGGATAAAGAAAAACGATCGCACTCCCACTAACCTTTTATACACTCATGGTCCATCTATACAATGAGAGAAATCAAACAATTTGATTACTTCAACTTTATAGATGTTCTAATTATGAGAACCTTGTAGTCTATTAATAGACTTCTATAACTTACACACTTTTATGGTTTTTCACCATTTGATATAACATCTTTATATCCTTTTTGACATATCTTATATTCAAAATGTGTGTTTATAGATAACAAGATCCAAATGGATTTCAGCATAACTATTATCAAACAAGTTTCTTTATAGACAACTTTTTGCCTATGTTGAAAACATTCTTAAATAGCCAAGCCTTTTAGGTCTCTACCTATCCATATTGGATTTAATGACTCTTAGTCATTTCTCGAGTTGATGTGAAACATCGTCTAGTCATAATCAATAGGATTATCTTGGTGATCTTTATCACCAAAGAACAATTCTTTCACATTCTAATGGAGATACAATATCTCTCTTATGTTAAAGAAATATCCAATTTGATATATGAAAAGAATGTGGTGTAATTAAAGATTTTGCCTCAACAGAGACAAGGGTTGGATCTTTGTTCATTTGTGGCTTTACAGACAATTCTATAAATTCTATCTACTTTTGCATCTTCTTGAATGAACTCTTTCTCAAGAAAATCCAGCAAACATCCTAATGGACAACTTTTGTTCATTAGGGTAATAGAAATACTATCCCAACCACTTTTGGGATATACCACAATTCAACACTTACTTGACCGTATTTCCAGATTGTCTACATTATGTTTCCAGACATACGTAGCACAAGCCCAAGCCTTAACTTCTTTAAGTTGGGTTTCTTCCCATATCATATCTGATATAATTGGGACAAAACTGGAGTGAACCCTAAATTATCAATATGTAGCAATTTTAAGGTATATCCTAGATGGATACATTAGTAAAACTCATCATGGATCAAACCATATCTTAATAGGGTTCAATTCGTTCTCTTAGATTCACCATTGAGCTATGGTATTCTAAGATGAGTCTACTGTAATTGAATGCATGCTCTACATGACTGTATACATCACGATGTATAGTCAAATTATAAATGTAACTCATTCACTTCACTAAGTAAAAGATGGGTTTGGTCATCTCATAACCAAGTCATAATCGTTACATTTAAATGAGAGTCTCTACATCTCTTGTATTCTCGGAATACGTTGCATTCGCTCTAATTAGTCATTTAAATTCGGAAATCAAATTTCTAGAATGTCTTAAAAGACTTAGTTAAGAAATAAGTTCCCAAAATTAATCTAGCAACTCTTGCTCTATTAAAATTTTTAAAGGGAACTTATTATCTACTTAACTTTCTGCTTCGATTTAGATTACACTAGAATCCAAAAACCAAGAAGCAGAACTAACCAACAATTTAGTTTAGAGCATGAACCAAAACTTCAAAAGTTTGGTTCTTCTAGGAAGACTGATACTTTATCAAGTTCCCTTTACAATACCTTATGTTTACTACAAAATAATTATATTTCTTTGTCTTTGACTTTTCAAGACTTGCTTTCCTCTATGCTTCCATTTTAAATCACATCTAGCTTCTCAAGCTATTCTATGTGATTAATCATTTTTCAAAAGAATGATTATTAATAAACAACTTTTATTACATCCTAGTCCAGAAGAAGTCCTTTACAAGTACTATACTTTATAGTATTATTTTACTCACAATACAACCTTTGTATGTGATGTAGGACATCAAAGGCACTTGCATTGACTAATTTTGCTTCTGAAGCTCATTAGTCATCAATACTATCATATAGCATGGCAACAAGATGCCAATTGCGCATAGTGTCTTTTTCTTCTTAGGATGTTTTATGGAGGGCCTTTAATAAAAGGCCTAATAGCATATAAACAATCTTTTGAAATTGAGAACAATTCTCAATTTCCTAAGTCAATCAAAGAAATCGGGTTTAGTCAAACTATCAATATCCTATATTAGGAAATAGGGGTTTTGAGGTGAGTAATTAGGTAATCTACATAAACAAAGAATTAGATTTCATTTTTATCCATAATGATTGGGTCTTTAATCATATGGTACCTCCCACTATTTTATCAAATTCCATACACCCTCTAATGGAATTCGGGAATCTCATTCCTAATGGGGATTGGGGTCCCACTGTGACCTAGAAGCCTCACATGTTAGTTTCTTGGCTTCTAACCCACAATAAGAAGACAACTCTTTGTCTATTGCTTCATAAGCAAGTTCCAATCATTTTGCCTCTAGGGTACATACTCCTCACATGTTAGTTTCTTGGAATACTTCCCTAGTTAAGTTAAGCCCATCATTCACACAGGTATGTTTCACCAAATATATACCTCACATGTTAGTTTCTTGGTATATACCAGCTTAGACACCCCATGATATCTACATATGTGATAGTTTCAAGTAATGTCTTTAATATGGGTAGCTCCTACATGTCTGCACCCAGGTACCCACATTAAGGGATGTTAGATGATCCTATAATGATGGAAGGCAATGAAGAATTCATTCCCTAATGACTTCTCCATTTTCAACTTAATATTAAATAAGAGGGGTTTTAAAGGGTCTCATCAAATTAACATGCATCCTATGTATCAAAATTTAAACATATAAATTATGCTATTTATAATCATACATCTCATGCTATTATAAATCATACATCGCATGCTATTATATATCAACATATATAAAGTACCATATTTTGATATTAGTCCCTAAGTGAATAGGTAACATATACCAAACTATGGTATTGGAGCTAATACAATTATCTCATAAATTAAAGCTCCCACTATGATGATTATGGACTTTAAGAAGATTCAATCCAAGCCAATAGATTGAATCCAAGGTCTATTGTAGGTGTAGGTGATCGTAAAACATTCAATGGAAACATGCATGCATTCTTGAAAGTCTTCTCTAAGCTTTCAAGTCCTCCAATTCCTCCATGAGCTTGATGGTCTCCACCATTGGCTTGTTGGGCTCTACTATGCTCTTTTGAGTCCACCATGCTCCTAAGTGCGCTCTCAATTACATAACATTTACATAATTTAAAGAAAGGGATACATAAGGGGAATGTGGGGTACATAAGAGAATGATAGAGAGAGAGGGAGAGGGAAGGTGGCATGCAAGCCCCAAATAAATTACATCACCTTAATAAAATTACAACTCTTGTAAATAATAACATCCCATTCATAAGACGGCCAATCACAATTGGTTTAAAGGGTATAGTCCATAATCATCATCCAAACACATACATACAATCTCATTGCATAATGTAAAGAAAAACTGTAAGCATTAAAACATATGGGCATTATGGTAATTCTCTTGAATGATTTACATTAATCTCATTAATGCATCCTAATCTTATTAGGTTTTAACAAAAATATCCAGAATTAAATAAAGTCTTAACATTTAAGACATTACAGTTTCAATTAATCAAATTAATTTAAAACATGTAAAGTTTCCTAAAATAACTCTAATATCCAATATTAGGGTTTCCTTAATTAAACAAAACAATTTCATTTAATTAAGAATTTTCAGATTTTAATTTAATCCCTAATTGTATTTTAAACCATTTAAAACATTATAAAATTAATCAATATTAATTAAATAATTAATATAGGAATTAAATAAAATCATTAAAATGATGAATTAGTGTATTAGGGTTTCCTAAAACCCTAAACCCTAAATGCGTAACCCTAAACCCTAAATGCAAGCCCTAATCATTAAATGCCTTATGATTGGTCATTTAATGTCCAATCATTAAAACCCTAGGTTCATATGGTATTTAATAAAAGGGATTAGGGTTTAATTAATGCCAAATAGGGTATTAATTACCCTTAATTAATTACACTAATTAGGGTTTCCAAAACCCTAACCCTAGACATCATTAATGGTATTAATTATGCCCTAACAATCAATAACCATGATTGGTCATTTAATGACCAATCATTAACTCTTAATTAAGGTAATTAATATTCCAATTAGGGTTTTAATTAATGCCATAATGAAATTAGGGTTTCATCATTAACTCAAAATTAGGGTTTCATCCTTAACTCTATGCAGCCGCCACTACCAGGGGGCTGCCTGGGCTTGGCTAGGCTGCCATGGCCACCAACGACTGTGGGAGGCCATGGCCAGTCATGGGAGAACATCCTAGGGTGTGGGACACGCCTCTGGACACGTGAGAAGTGGTGGAAGTGGCTGCCATCATCAAGAACAATCAGGGTTTCCAAAACCCATTGCTGGAGCCATTGTTGCAGACCTTGAAGGTCACAATAGCTTCTAAATCCTTATCAATTTGACTCCTCCATTGAAACCAGCTTTTGTATCATGTCCCTACATGAAATACTAAGCTAATAGAAGAGGTTTGGATGATCAAATCATCACCAATTGTTCTAAACAATTAAAACAACAGTAGGCTGCCCAGAATTTGACAGCACACTGTCCATGATCAGAAATTGATTTAAAACCCAGCAAGATGAATGAATTAGGCTACCAAACGAATTTTCCCAGTATCCTACATGTCTTAGGAAACTAATGCAATTGGTTTCATGCAATTTGGAGTTCCCTAACTCAAGTTCTAATCAAAACTCCATTGATGACTTTTCTGCAGAAAAATTCTGCTATGCTGTTTATGAAAAATTTTCAAACTTTTTGAATCTTTTTCCATCAAAACCTTTTTGAAACTTAAAGAAAATCATATACACATGATATATAATGATCCTACAATGATTTTACATCATAAATACAGCAGCTTTAATTAGAATTAATTGCAAGAACCTTAGGGTTCTAAAACCCAGATTCAGCCTCCATGGTGTTCTTCTCCTTCTTCCTTCTGTTCTAGCATCTTAATCCAATTATGATGCATCTAAATGCTTGGGAACCTTTCCCTACCATGTCTAGAACATAACCCAAGTGGTGGCAACCATTGCCATGCCTTTGATCTCCATCAATAACTCAAAGTTGTGGCTATTGCATCATTCCCGAGCAAATCTGTCTTTCCAGACAGCCTGTAGTAAAAAATTCATAACTTTCACTACAGAACTCGGATTGACGCACCGTTTGTTGGGTTGGAAAGCTTATTCGAAGAGCTTTCTAACCATATATGGCTCGAAAATTTTGGAGAAGAACTCTGAATTCGGCATGCAAAACAAGATGACGGTTTTTCATGGCAACCATGAAAACTGTTCATAACAGTTTTATAAAACCCTAGTTTCCTTATTCTTCTTCTCCAAACTCAAACCCTATGCAACCTATTGCATCCATGGCTACACTTAACCATCAATTAGAAGAGGAGTAGAAGAGAATTGACCTAGGGTTCCAAACCCTAGGTTCAGCCATGGAGGAAAACCAATTATGCAGAAAAATTTTCCAGATTTTTGAATCATTCAACTACACCATAATTACCAGCCCATATGTATTTTGTATTATGCATAATCATGGCTCTGATACCACTGTTGGGAATCGAACAAGAGGGAAAAATACAAGTGCGGAATATAAAAATTTTTCCTACGATTCCCAATCCCATGAATCTAACTATGCATAACACAAAATCAAACCCTAACTACAAAGAGGGTTAGAACACTTACAGAATTTTTGTCTTCTCCTTTTTGCTCCAAGCTTTGATTCCAGACAGCGGTGAATGAGCAGCCCAAGTGTGCTGCCTCCAACGGTATCCACACCTAGCTAGAGCTTCAAGTCCTTTCTTTCTTCTTCCTTGTTGTTGCTAGAGGTGGAGAAGAGAGAGAGAGAGAGAAGAGAGCCTCCAAAGGGCTGGACGGCTAGGGTTTATTGTGCAAGCATCTTATGCCATGTCACACATAAGTGTGACTTATATAGGCAGCCCACTAAAGGGGGCTGGCCATGGGGAAGAAACCCTAATAGGGTTATGTGTAATTACTCTTAATTGCACATTAACCCCTATTATTTGTATCAAATACAAATAGGCCCATAAAGAACTATTCTTTATTCACTAAAACCCTTTCTCTCATAGACTTTAAAGCCCTTCTTGCATGATCAGTGTGTGACCCATTGGGTTCACATCATTAAGTAGTAGGAATAGCACAAGGTGTGCACAATGGAACTCTTTCCATTTAGGGTCTAATTGGAACTCCTTCCAATTCCCTAATTGATTATAAGTCACTTATATCAATTAGGGCTTCTACTAACCATGAGTAACACCTAGCATATGGCTCATGGTGTGGTCCTTAATGAGGTGAATAGTCATTTACAAAGAACCCTTCTGTTATAGTTTATAGGTTACAATTGCATCCTTCCTTCAACACAATGTCTCCAATTGAACTAATAGGACATGGAAGTCTGTCAAGTCCCTAGTTCAATTACTTTATACTCATTCATAGATATCAACTCATAGATGAACTCATGAAACTCTTTTCATATTCATCCTACCATGGCCATGGATTTAATGAGTTATATTATGAATGCTATATGAGACATTCTCTCTCTTTTTCCTAAGAGTGATGGATCCCTTGTTGATCACTCACATGCCTTCATACACATAGCAGTAGGGCCAATGAACACCTTTGCAGACCCCTGAATAGGATTTGCACTTAGTGTTATCAAACTTCTAAAGCTACATGCATAAGGCAACTATGGTGTCTCAGGTCTAAGGATTACTTGTACCACTATAACAATGAGAAACTGATTGACAGGCAGGATAAAACTCCATTCAGTTTATCTCATATCTTTGGTCACATTCAGTGTACCTATTCTCGCAATAGGCACCCACTTGTTGGTTGTAGTGTCTCCACACAAATAGCTTGAGACTAGCTATCCTCCTATAGAGTCAACCTAGCAAGTGCTAGTCCTATGGTTCATTACTGTCCATCATAGTGAACCTTCAACTAGGAATGCTTAAGGAGTTTAGTACAGAGATATATCTATAGTCTCAAAATTACGACTCTTTGTAATTCCATATTCTCAACTCTAACTCCATGGACATATTATGTAAATATAAATGATGCATATAAACATAATAGAATAAGCCCTTTTATTAAATCAATAATAAATGTGACATACATAAATGAAATCAAATGATTGTTCCTAATCCCTAAACAATCATCTCTATGATTGGCTCTAGGGCATAATCCTAACAGCTGCTGTAGAGAGTCCTCCTTCTTTTATACATTGCTGGGAATTCCTTCCTTCAAGCCAAACTCCAGCCTTCCTTCAAGCTCTCTCTCTCACTATCTCACTCAAAATTTAGGTTAAACTACCCTAAGGATGGCTGTCATAGCCTCCATGTGCCTTCTTCTCCAGAAAATTCCTCCCCTATTGCTGAAGTATAAGGGGGTATTTATAGGGTTTAAGGGAAAGCCCTCAATGGTTGGGATTAAAACCCTAGGTATCGATCCAAGGGCTCTTAGAGGTTCCCTTGGGGCTCAAGTAGGTCAAATAGGGTTGAAAATAGGGTTAAATGGCGGCTGGAGGCGAACAAATCCGAGGAAATAGGAAGGGATCCGCTTCAGCACTCAAAAAAGGAAAGTGGCTCCGGTGACCACTTGGGCCCGGGCGGCTAGCCACTTGGGCCCGGGCGGCTAGCCTCCTGGGCCCAGGCGGCTAGCCGCCCAGGCCTAGGTGGTCACCCGAGGCCTTGTCAGCTTATGCCCATTTTTGACCCTTTCGGCTTCCAAATGTGTTTCAGGGCTCAAATCAACTCCGATTTTGATGAAACGAAAGCCAAAATGACCGTGTTTCGAAGGGGAATGTAATTTGCAAGAAACCCGAGCCATGGCTGCATGGTTGGGTCCTACAAAGGCGGTTAACCGCTATACCCTACCGTCGCTTAGCTTAGGTATGCACACAGGGTTGCACCAAATGCTTTCCAATTCGAAATTCAACCTCCCTAAACACATTTGGGGATGAAATTAAGACTAATCAAAGTCAAATGAATAGTCATGGAGTGAAAATCATGAGCCAATTTGAGCTAACCTGAAATAGGTCTCTTAACTAACCTGAGCCATATTGAGCCATTCTAACCCCGAACCGTCAATTCATCGAATTGAACCCATAAATACCTCAAATGCATCCATATGAACTCCAATTGGCAACTTGGAGATCATTTCAAGGTTAAATGGAAAGTTTGTGACCTAAAAGACGATTATGCCCCTTAAGTCACAAAAGTTCTTATTAACCCTCAAGATCAACTCCAAATCGAACCAAAATTCATACACATCATCCTCAAGACTCTAGAAACTCAATGCAAAAGACTAGACTCAAAAAGGAAACAAAAAGACACATGAAATGACAACCCTAGCTAAGGTGGCAAAAATGGGGTGGGACAGAAGCCCCTCATTGGTGAACAAGTTTCACTTGTGAACCAATGACAAAAAGAACAACCCCTTTTTGCCTGGGGAATTGATTTCATCAACACCCATTGGGGAAAAGACAGTGATCATATCATTGAATTCTTAGAATTCATCATACACAAACACAAAGGTACTCCTTATAAGTTCTACAAAACTCTTCTCATATTGTATACCAGTTTCACTGGGGGACAAGATGAGGTATCCACAGCTTACATCGAACTACGTTCGATGAAAGGTCTTCCCATACTACACCAGTGGCACTGGTGAATAATACAAGGTATCCATAGCTTACACCGAATCTGCGTTCGATGAAAGGTCTTCCCATAATATACCAGTTGCATCGGTGAATAATACGAGGTATCCATAGCTTACACCGAATCTGCGTTCGATGAAAGGTCTTCCCATACTACACCAATGGCACTGGTGAATAATACGAGGTATCCATAGCTTACACCGAATCTGCGTTCGATGAAAGGTCTTCCCATACTACACCAGTTGCACTGGTGAATAATATGAGGTAAAACTATGCCATCAAGGCTATCACAAAACGTGAGAAAGATACATCCTTCTCATATTCAAATCATCAAGGTTATCATGTAACACGAGAATGATCGCATCCTTCTCATATTCAAACCATCAAGGTAAACACAAATCATGGGAAAGATTACATCTTTCAAGCTATCAAGGTAAACATGTAACATGAGAAAGATTGCATCTTTCTCATATTAAACTCTCAAGGTGAACACATAGTATAAGAAAGATTGCGTCCTTCTCATATTCAAACCATCAAGATAAACAGAAATCATGGGAAAGATTGCATCTTTCAAGCTATCAAGGTAAGCATGTAACATGAGAAAGATTGCATCTTTCTCTCACTAAGTCATCAAGACAAAGGTAAGCTTCTACTTACTAACACTCAACAAGTTCACCAAGTCATCTCACATGGAGGCTATTCATGCCTCAACTCAAACATCAACTCACATAGGAGACACATTCATCCCATGAAAGCAATCATTCACATGCACATAGGGAAAGTATCTTTATCCCAAATAACAACGAATCATAGTGACATAGGAGGGAATTCATCCCTAATGATCAAAAATCATATGCATAGAGAGGGTTGTTCAACCCTACTAGCATGCCATGCCCACACAAGGGCCAGCAATGCAATCAATTTCAAAAACATTTTATGTCAAACAATATCAAGATATTCATTCATTTTTCAACTCAAAAAGGGCTTGAAATTTCATCTCAAAGAAGGTTCAAAGGCGCGAATAGGCGAGCAAAGGCCAAACGGGCAAAGCGGAGTGGGCGAGGCAGCTGACCACCTGGCTGCTGGTGGCTTGCCGCCCAAGCCCAGGCGGCTTGCCGCCCTATGCTGGGCGGTTACCCGAGGCTAGGGTCCTCAAAATTCTAGGTTTTTAAACCCTTGACCACCATTTGATGCACACACACACCCAATTTCGAAAATAGAGAGTTTCTCTCTCTAGAAACCCATTCCATCTTCTCCACACACTCACACACACATTCTCATTCAAAGTTTCACTTTCAAATCAAGTTATGTGCATGAAATAGCATCAAGAACAAGTCATTCAACAACAACAACAAGCATCAATCATCAACTTGTAAGATCAAATTCATCATCTTTCTCATCAAACCTATTTTTCTCACATACAAGCTCAACCATCATCAATGGCTTCTAGCAATGATTCCAACATCAAGTATCCATACTATGTGATAAAGAATACATACAAGGCACCAATCTATGATGCATCCCAAGACAAGGTGTTGCTTGAACCCAAGAAGCATCTTTCATACCTCCATTCCCAACAAGAGGTTAGTTCTTCCCAACTTAACATGTTTATCTTGAAATCTTGATTTCTATTGGATAAAATGCATTCCCATGATCTTCTTTTGATTGTTTCTATCATTGTTAAGCCAAGTTCATTGATTTGGCAAGGATTGAATGTGCAAAAAGCTTGTTTCCCAATGCTTGAGAAAAGATGCCCACCAAGTGTTTGATAAAATGCCAAAGAGACAATAACATCTTCAATACTTACAAAATCAATAGGATTGCATTGTAGTACAAAGTCTATTGGTCTTGGCAAGGATTTGGTATTCAAAAACTTCCATTTCAATGCTTGAAAACAAGTCACACACCAAGTGCTCAATAAAATGCCGGAAAGACAAAACCATGTTCAAACCTTACAAAATCAATGAATTTGAATACACAAAGTCATGGGCATTCATTTCTAATTCATTTCATGAATCAAAACTCATATTTAAAACTTTTGGAAAACTATTTGAAATCAATTACCAATGTATGCCCAATATCTCTATGTTTTCAATGCTAACTCAATACACAATCCTTCGAAATAGCCCGACTTCCAAAGTCTCCGTACAAGGACATCAATGAAGGGGCTCATCTCATGGTGGAAATATATGGAACATGCCCAACCACATGCTCGCAAGATAATAAAGAAGGCGGGTTTTGGGCCCTTCCTAGATGCTCTATGGAACGAGCAATGGGATGGGCAAGCATTGTTTGCCTTGATAGAGTTATGGTGGGATACCACCAACACTTTCCATTTTAGCTTTGGGGAGATGACCATGACCCCTAAGGACTTTACCATGATAACTGGGTTGAGCTTGAAAGGCAAGCGCTTGGAATACTATGAACATGCCAACATGGATCAAAACTACATAGTAGCTCTACTTGGGGTGGAAGCGGAGTTAAGCCCAAAAGGTGTACACCGTACTTGGCTCTACAACACCTTTGCTACTGAGGAAGAGAGTGATGGGATGGATCCCCAATACATTGTGAGAGTTTTCTTGCTCTACATGATTTCATGTACCTTCTTTGTGGGCACCAATGACATGGCTCGACTAGAGTTGCTAGCTAGCATGGAAGATGTGAACAAGATTGGGAGATACAATTGTGGTGGAGCTGCCCTAGCAACCATGTATCACTCTATGACTGACATGTCTCAAGTAGTTGCAAAGAACTTTGGGGGACTTCCTTTCGTTTGGGAGGTAACAAAGAACATTCAATTCTCTATTATTTTTCGAAACTTAACACATACATGATTTCCTCTATTTCTTTGATTTTCCACAGATATGGTACTACGAGTACCTGAACATGTGCCGCCCAACTCTTGCTAGTGATGCCATGTTATGGCCCATCCTTCAGAATTACGCCCCATCTTGCTTGGCTACGAAAGCCTCTAACCGACATGATTATGCCCATGCAAAGGCATATCCCGCCAGCTTGACTGTCGATATGGTAAAATCTTTCTTTCTCTTTCTCTTTTTGTCTTTTCTTTCTTATTTCTCATTTTAAACTCAACAGGTGGAATGGGATCTATGGAGGCTATGGGAGCCTAGGCTACCCGAGAAGTACTCCTCTTGTTTGGAGTTGACAAGCAAAAGGGTCCTTTTTTAAGGCCTCACAGGTAGATGTTGGTATCTTGGGGAGCGAGTCTTGAGACAAGTCCATGGAAACATGAATGTAGCTGTAACTCCTTCCATGCCACCAGAGAACATGAGGCATGCTAACCACCTAGTGGGGGATGAACTGGAAGAGGCCTTGAGGGGTTGGGATACTGAGGGATTCACCTCCCCTCACATAGAATACACTGCTTTTTGTCGACAATATCTGATGAATCCTAGAGTCACTGGTCTCCCACCTCAAGGAATGAGCTCCTCAAACTCTTAAATTCTTTTTAAGATCATAAGAAAGACTCCTCTTGACAAGCATTTGAATTTCAGGGCCGACAGGCGAGGGGACACAGCTCCACAGTTGGATCTGCCACTGGGATGACTTACAATGATGAGGATGATGACTTTGAAGGAAATCAACCTCCACCCCTCCTACAACTAAATTGGTATGTGAACTTGTGCAGTGGGACGAAATTCATGGAGATTGACATTACCCATCCACCTTTCGATGAATATCCCAAGATTGATCCATATTATGAGAATGTGTGTTCCAAACCCTTACCTTCTTGGAATTAGATTCTTTCATTATTATTGACCATGTTCATACTCTCCTAGGTTCCACGGGAGTACGCCTAGGAATGCATTGAACCCAATGAGGGATTGAGGAGGGATCTTGTGCGAATGAGTTTAGAGAACTCAGTTCTGGAAGCACGCTTGAATCCCCAAGTAAATGATTATCTTTATTAACTTTCAATTAGGATTGGCACCATTACCCTACTAACCCATTATCTTCTTTGCAACAGGCATCATTATCTCATCCACCACAGGATATGCCCCCTCCTAGAGCTCCTCGTTCAGGTCATGATGGAGCTGGGCCAAGTCGAAAGAAAAGGCCCACGGGGAATCATTGAGTTTCACTCACCTCTTGTTAGGAATGTTGAAACTTATTATCTTCTTGTCATGTAATAATTAGGAATTTCAATTCCCAACCTTGAACTTCTTATTATGGATACTTGATGAATCTATGTTGAACTTTATTCCAATGATATGATCTTGTATTATGTGAAAAATGGGCTTAAATCAAGCACATAAGAGTCAAAATATCACAAAAGGGCCAAACAAAGGCACAATAGGGCAAAAATTGGCAAAACAAGACGGCGGTCTCAGGTGACCACCCAGGCCTGGGCGGCTAGCCGCCTGGGCCCAGGTGGCTAACCGCCCAGCCCCAGGTGGTCACCCGAGCCCGAAGCGGAGTTTCGCCTGTTTTTAGGAAACTTCCTATTTTGACGGAATCTCTCCTTCCAAAACACGGATTTCTGAATTTTTTCCTATAAATGCACATCCAAGGGGTCTCAAACCCTACTTACATTCATTGAGAGCAAGTTATGGAAGCCCTAGACAAATTCTTAAGCGATTTTCTGAAAGTTATGAGTGCGGAGGCAAGGAAGGAGTTCAAGCGCTACTGCTTGGATCCGTTATTCTCTTTGGTGCATGTGAGGCTTGAAACCACTCTTCTTATTGCTGCTACATACTTTTGGGATCCCTAACTTCATGTGTTCCATTTCAACTATGAAGAGCTATGCCCAACAATGGAGGAATTCTGTGCTTTGTATGGAGTTTCACCTATAGGACCTTTCATCTTCCCTACCCCACGCTCAAGTTACCTGACTTCCTTCTCTAACTTCCTTGGGATTTCTCAACAAGAGGCCTCCATATTTGTGAAGGATCACATAGTGAATTTCACGGAAATAGCAACCTCCTTTTTGGCTCATGATAGCAAAGGCACCCTGGATTCCAACCTTACTACTCAACGCGCTCTTGCTTTTTGCTTGATTGGTTGCTTCCTTATCTCCACGGGGACCCTCTATGTCCCTATTCAAATTTGTGAATTGATTCCCTTTCTTCTCAAACATCACAACCTGATTCTCATGGTGCTAGCTGAAACCTTCAATAGCTTAGACAAAGTTCATGATAATCCACAAGCCCCATTAGGAGGGAGCCCCATTCTACTGCAGATGTGGCTTCTCGAAAGGCTTAACTTCTTATCTCCTGCCACCATTAATCCATACAAACCTCAACATTATTGTTGCCGTTGAGTTGAACTCCCTAGTCAATTTTCTTTGAGGGAATGGTTAGGATACTTCCAAACACTCTTATGGCGAAACATTAAGTGGTTTGTCTTCATATGGGGATGTAAGGAACAAATTCTTCTCCGAACTTCTGGGTGTGCTATAGTCAAGCTCATAGGGTTGAGATCAACTTCCTTCAATTGGACTTCAAATGGGTGCCATGCAAACCATACCTACTTCTGTGGTATTCGATCATTCTATTGAACTTGTGGGCCCCACAATGGTTAAGTGGGCCAAGACTAGATGGACTGACCAACTGAAACTGACTCAGATTGAAAACACCAATGGACCTTATGTTATGAGCCCTGAATACAAGACATGGTTGAAGACTAGCTTGGGTGAAAGAGAAACCCTACGTAGGGAAAGGATTTATGACCTTATCAAGGACACAAGACTTGGATATTGCAAGGAAGACATTCTGGAGGCAGTGGAAGCAGCACATGCCCATGACTTGCGAAAGAAGCGAAGACTTGAAAGAAGAGAGAAGAAAGCAAACCAAGAGACTCTGAAGAAGACCAAAAGGACTTAAAGACTTTAGAAATAGGATATCTATGGCATGTCAATAGTTCTTTATTTAACACCAATAAATTGTTATGTTAATCAATCAGTTCTAAATGAATTACCAATAATAATTTAATTTTGAGATTTGTTGTTGTGGTGTTGTTTGGACCGCACCCAAGGTAACTTTATGGGTTGCCTACGTATCCCCATCCTTTTTCTTTTTCTTCTTTCTTTTTTTCCTTTTTTTTTCCTTTTTTTCTTTTTTTTAGGAATGGGGAATTAGGCCCTCGTAGTTCAAATGCCTTAACTTTTGCCTGGGCTGCCCTTATGGGTTTGCAACCTAGCAGGCCTTACACATGATACTTCTTCAATTGATCCAAGCTGGTAGGACGAGCGAACTCAATCCCATCCAAATCCATGAGGCGAACAGCTCCTGCTGGCAATATCTCTTTAATGACATACGGGCCACCCCAACTTGGCTTGAACTTTCCTCGTGGATCAAAAATTGGAGCTCTAATTTCTTTTAACACCAAATCCCCTTTCTTCAAACCTCGATCTTTGACATGTTTGTTGAATGCTCTTGCAACCCTTCGCTAATATCCCTACACATGATACAAGGCCCTCAATCGCCTTTCATCTAGCAATGCCAACTCATCATAACGGTTCTTAACCCAATCCGCTTCTGCTATCTCACTCTCCATGGCAACCCGTAATGACGGTACCTCCAACTCAATAGGCAAAATAGCCTCCATCCCATACACCAAAGAATAGGGGGTAGCCCCTGTTAACGATCTTACGGGTGTTCTATAGCCCCACAAGGCTAAGGGTAACTTCTCATGCCAATCAGTGTAAGTGTCAGCTGTTTTCTGTAGTATCTTCTTAACATTTTTGTTGGCGGCCTCCACTGCTCCATTAGTCTGCGGGCAATAAGGGGAGGAGAGATGGTGCACTATGTTGTATTTCTACAAAAGCTCCTTGGTTTCTTTCTGAAAGTGCTGACCATTGTCCGAAATAATCTCATAGGGTACCCCATACCTATAAACAATGTTGAGCTGTATGAACTGTGCTACCTTCTTGGCATTCAAGGTCTTGAAAGATACTGCCTCTACCCACTTAGTGAAGTAATCAATAGCTACCAAGATGTATTCATGTCCATTGGAGGCTTTCGGCTTAATCTACCCAATTATATCTATTCCCCACACTGCAAAAGGCCATGGCGACGACATGCTTATCAAAAGCATGGAAGGCAAGTGTTGTCCATTAGCGAAGACCTGACACTTATGACACTTTTTGACATGTGCATGGCAATCTCTCTCTATTGTAGACCAATAGTAACCCAACCTCATGATTTTCTTAGCTAGCATATAACTATTCATGTGTGGTGCTCCAACTCCTTCATGGACTTCACTAACAAGCCGTTCGACTTCTTCCTCAGTGACACACAACAGATGGACCCCATCGAATAACCTCCGATATAGCTTTCCTCCACACAAACATAGTGACTTGCCAACCTCCTTAGTGTTCTCCTGTCAACACGGGATGCTCCTTCTGGATACTCCCTTTCCTCGATGAACTTCATGATGTCATGGTACCAAGGATAGCCATCTCTCACCTCTCCTTCTCGAATAGAGCAGCAGTACACGGGTCTTTCTCTACATTCTATCACCAACGGTTTTACATTCCACCATCCGAGATTTCCACCATAGAAACTAAAGTTGCCAAAGCATCAGCGAACTGATTCTTATTTCTTGACAAATAATTAAACTCTATTTCCACAAATTCCTTAGTCAAGGCTTCTAAATAGGCATGATACGGCAGCAAATTTTCATCACGAGTCTTCCACTCTCCCTTTATCTGGCAGATAATCAATGCTGAATCTTCGAAAACCTCTAACTCTTTGATCCCCAATTCTAGTGCAGCTTCTAACACAAGGATGCATGCTTCATACTCAGTAATGTTGTTGGTTGCTTTAAACCCTAACTTAACCGCCAAGGGTATGAATGCTTCCTCAGGTGAGACCAGTAGAACACCTATCCCATACCCTCTCTTATTTGCAGCTCCATCGAAGTATACTTTCCAACTCTTCTTTCCGATTTCCAGGACATCCTCATCGGGGAATTGATCATTAAATTGGTCTGATGATGCCACAGGGCAACTAGCCAAGTAATTTGCAATGACACTTCCTTTCACTGACTTCTGCGTTACATACTTTATGTCGAATTCATTGAGAAGAATCGACCAACGAGCAGTTCTATAGGACAAAACTGGCCTTTCTATCAAGTACTTCAGCGGATCCATACGATTTATCAAGAGAACCTCATAAGACATCATGTAGTGAAAGAGTTTCTGAGTTACCCATACCAAAGCCACACAAGCCTTCTCTATGGCATTGTACTTCACCTCGTAGTCTATCATCTTCTTGCTTAGGTAATAAATGGCATTCTCCTTCTTCGACCCCTCGAGGTACTGAGCTAGCATAGCTCCCGTCGTGGTTTTAGTGACCGTCAATAAATGGCATTCTCTTTCTTCGACCCTTCGAGGTACTGAGCTAGCATAGCTCCCGTCGTGGTTTCAGTGACCGTCAAGTATAACAATAACGGCTCACCTTGTCGTAGAGGAACTAGAATTGGTGGATTACTCAAATACCTTTTAATAGTCTCAAAAGCTTCTTGACATTCTCCGTTCCATACCTTCGGCACGCCTTTCTTAAGCAGCTTAAAAATCGGCTCACACACCATAGTCAAGTTAGCAATAAACCTGCTTATGTACTGAATTTTCCCCAGAAACCCTCAAATTTGCTTTTCTGTGCTAGGCGGCTCCATCTCCACAATAGCTTTGATTTTCCCTGGATCAACCTCAATTCCCCTCTGAGTAATCATGAATCCTAATAACTTGCCCGCAGTAACACCAAAGGCGCATTTCTGTGGATTCAACTGCAAGTTGTACTTCTTTACCCATTCTAAGAACCTTTCCAATGCCATGAAATGTCCTTCTCGATCCACGGACTTCATGATCATGTCGTCCACATACACTTCCACCTCCTTATGAATTATATCATGCAGCAATGTTGTAGCAGCTCTTTGATAGGTAGCCCCGGCATTTCTCAAACCGAACGGCATCCTTTTGTAGCAATATGTTCCCCACTATGTAATAAAAGCTGTTTTCTCCATATCCTACGGTGCCATCTTTATCTGATTGTATTCGGAAAACCCATCCATAAAAGAGAGTAGTGCGTGTCCCACAGTACTATCTACCAACACATCGATATGAGGCAAAGGAAAATCATCCTTAGGGCTTGCTGCATTAAGATCTCGAAAATCCACACACATCCTTACTTTTCCATCCTTTTTAGGCACCGGTACTATATTAGATAACCACTCGGGATACTCCACAACCTGTAGGAACCCTGCATCCAGTTGCTTGGTTACTTCTTCCTTTACCTTCAATGCCCATTCAGGTTTTAATCTTCTCAATTTTTGCTTTACCAGCTTTTTAAGGGGATTAGTGGGGATGAAATGCTACACAATGTCAGGATCTATGCCGGGTATGTCTTCATAAGACCATGCAAAGGCTGTTATGTTGGCCTTTAAGAGGGTTATCAGCTTTTCTTTTTCAAGTGGTGAGAGGGTTATCCCAATTTTAATTATCTTTGGCAATTCATTTGTCCCTAAATTGATTGATTCCAATTCATCCATGTTAGGTTCGGTAACACCCCTTTTCTTTCGCTCGGTGAGCTCCGAGGGGACGTCATTCCTAGGATCTATATCCATACCATAAATATCCATAGAAGAGAGGAAAGAAACACTGTAAGCAAACAATGTAAAAAAAAACACACTTCATTAAAGGAACTAACAAAAAGACACAAACATGAAGACAAAGAAGGAAACAAAATTTGGTGCCACAACTATGAAACGACTCCTAACTCCACAGAGTGGGATAGGTGGACACACTTTATTGAAAGCAAGAAAGACTCTAACTAAGGAACCTACAAGCTACTATCAGGCAGGTCATGATCTTCCTCTTCGAGGATTTCTGCAATGGCTCCATCTTCTAGGTACCAATTGTGAAGCGGCATGGTTGCATGGTGAATTGACGAATCTTGGCAATCTTCTACTGTTGACTCTCCCAAAGTAAGAACCATATCTTGGAACATAGTGACCATAGCATCGGTATCCACATGCTCTACCCAATCTTCTTTCTTCTTTCCCATAGAGTTGTACCAACTTGTTAAGCTCTGAGGATTCGACCCCTCTGTAAAGTATTTGTCACAAAAATCTCTATTTGCCAAAGCTGGATCAGAACTTGGATAAAAAGTACAATAGCATGATGGCTCTTCCTTTCCGACCATGGCTTCAGAATCCATGTGCTCCACCCATAGTAAGGACCATGTCTTGGAACAAAGCGACCATGGCTTCAGAATCCATGTGCTCCATCCAATCTATTCAAACCCCATAGTAAGGACCATGTCTTGGAACAAAGCGACCATGGCTTCAGAATCCATGTGCTCCACCCAATCTTCTTCTTTCTTCTCCCAATAACTGTTATTGATAGCTTCATCATCCACTATTTCAGTGGTGATTGGATATGACTCGGTGAAGAAAATCTCGAACCCCGAGATTCTGATCTTGGTTGTCGGATTGAACATAGGCTCTGGAAATCCACAGTATAGGAAGTCGTCTCCCTCCTTGATAAAATAGCCATTCAGAGTCAGCCTATATGGTGAAATCTTAAAGTCTGGCACCTTTCCTTCGGTTCTAGCTTTTCTCTTCTCCTTATTCCTCTTTGTCATTTCTGCATAATCATTCTTGGTGGGCTCATATCCTAACCCAAAAGTGTAGGAAACAACACGGCTTTGAATAGAATGGGGAATTCCTTGTTGGCGACGCCCTAAGCCCATACCCGAAAAGAAATTCATTTTCTGCATTATCTCACCAACATATAAATTACCATGGGGACAATAGTCAAGGGGTATCAATTCTTCCTTTTCCAACTCCTTTTCAATGTACTGCACATATTCAAACCCAGACAAAGGTATCTCAGCTGACTCTGGTTTTATTTCACATACGGGTACTCCCACTATTTTCAAATCATAGTCCCCTTGAAGCGTGACAATGGCTCCTTCAAGAGGGAACTTTACCTTCTAGTGCAAGGATGATAGTATAGCCCCAGCAGGATGAATCCAAGGCCTTCCTAATAACAGATTAAAACATGACGGCATATCCAAGACTTGAAACTCCACTCTGAACTCTGTGGGTCCCATAATTAGAGGTAAAGTAACCACCCCAATTACTTCTCTACGAGTGTTATCATACGCCCTCACTGTCTGTCGGGATGGAATGAAATCAGCGGGCCCCAAGCCCAAAACGGTTGCAGTTCTCAAGGGATACACATTCAGTGCAGAACCATTATCAATTAAGACCGTGGGAACCCTCTTCCCCATGGTGTCAACAGTTATGTGCAAAGCTTGGGAGTGGCTTGGCCCACTTTTAGGTAAGTCAGCCTCTGTGAACACTATAGTGGAATTCTTCGGAGCAGGGTTTACTAGATTCACCAATCCCTCAGGAGACAAATCAACCGGAACCTGTATCTGGTTTAACAACTTCAACACTGTCTGTCTGTGTTTGTGAGAGGCTATAAGCAAGCCCTAGATGGTGATATTGGCATTGGTCTTCTTCAATTGTCAGAGTACTTCATCCTCTTCTTCTTGCACATCAAGGCGCTTATCTAACTCACCCAGTGGATTATCAGACTCCAAGTGTGGAGGCTTGAAATGGCGTCCCCCTCTTGTCATGTGGTCTACTTCTTCATCACTAGCCCATATGTCATCAATCTCATATGTGTCACCCATTAGGTCATCCCATTCAATCATGTTAATGTCCTCCATCTGCACCTCTTCAGGTATATCATCCCAACCTGTAGGGATTATGGGCTCACTTGGCAATGGATCAGGATAAAGCACATAGTAATCAAATTTCCCCGAAGGTTCTCCCAACAATCCCACTTGAGGGTCTCTTGCTTCATATCTTTCTTTTAACTACTGTTGAATGGACTTCTTTGGCAATTGTAGGGCCTTTCAGTCAATAAGGTCTTGAACAATCTTTTTCAACATAGCACAGTCCTCAGTGTCATGGCCGGGTATACCATGGTATTGGCAATATTGATGGGGTGTTTGGGGTCTTGGCTTTGGAGGGTGAGGTATGATAAGGCCTTTGTTACAGCATTAGTAAAAGGCTTGGGTCAAGGACATGGGTAATGGGGTGTATTGTCTTATGGGTAGGCAAGGTCGAGATGGGTCGGCTTCAATGGCATTTATGGAGTTAGATGAATTATGAGAGGGAAGTGGATTTTGGGTGACATTTGGGCGATTTAGAGGAGTTAGTGGTGAGATGATTTGTTTGTCAAGTAAGTCTTGGATCTCATGCCTAAGGCGATAGCAACGGTTGGTTGAGTGGCCTTTGGCTTGGTGGAATTTGCAGTATTCATTCTTATTGTAGTTCTTAGGCAATGGGTTTGGCGGTGGTCTTGGGTCGAGAGGTTTCAACAGGCCTCGGCTCTTTAGCTTTTCAAGCACTTTCTCAAGTGGCATGTGCAACTCGGTGAATTGGTGAGGTGGATTGGTGTCATTTAGGGAGATAGGTTGAGTGGGTTGGGTTATGGCATTGACCTCGGCATTGTTTTTCCCAGCAAAGTTCGGCCTATGGCTCCTTTGGACTTCTTCTGTCTTGATTGACCCATCAACAATAGCATCCTCAACTTGTGTACCCGCTTCGATAAGAGCCTTGAAATTAAGGAAATAGTGAGCAAAGAGACGCTTGTGATACATCGGTGTCACACCCCATTTTTGTCACCTTAGCTAAGATATATCATTTCAGGTAGGATTTTGAGTCCTTTTTGAGTCTAGTCTTTTGCATTGAGTTTCTATGGCATTGAATATCACGTGTATGAATTTTGAAGTAATTTGGAGTTCGTCTCGATAGTCAATAAGAACTTTTGCAACTTTAAGGGCATAATCGTCTTTTAAGCCGTATATTTTCCATTTGACCTTGAAATGAATCCCGAGTCATTCCCACGAGTTCATATGGTTATATAGAGTCCATAAATAGGTTCAATTTCATGAATTAATGGTTTAAGATCAATTCGGCTCGTAATGGTTCGGGTTAGCTAAAAGACCCTTTCTTGGTTTGCTCAAATTGACTCATAAGACCCAACCAATTTTCTCTCATTTAACTTTAATTGGGCCTTATTTATGTCCTAAATATGTTTAGAAAGATCCAATTTTGATTGGGAAAGCATTTGGTTCGACCTTATGTACAAACCCAGCTTAGCGACGGTGAAGTACCATGGTTAACCACCTTTGTAAAACCTAACCATGCACCCACGGTTGAGGATTTTTGTCCTAAAATGCCTAAAAATGTGTTCCCCTTTGAAACACGGTCATTTTGGCTTTTATTTCATCAAAATCGGACATAATTTGAAGATTTTAGGACTTCTACAGCGAGTAGGAGTCAAAACCGAAGCGGACTGAAGGAAACCCTCGGGTAACCGTCTGGGGCTGGACGGTCAGCCGTCCAAGCCCAGACGGCTAACCGTCCAGGCCTAGATGGTCACCCGAGAGACTCCGTCTTCAACTCAACTTCTGACTCTTTCTTCCTTCTTTTGACGGTTTCCTCTGCCAATACAACTTGTTTGAGCTTAGGAGTGTGTAAGTTTGAGTTGTTTGAGCACCAAGAGAGTCTCTAATAGCCCTAGGATCATTATTTAATGAATTAATCTTAGCCATTGGTTTAGGGGGTCAGTTCTCTATATAAAGGACATGGTATTCAGCACATAGGGAGAGGTTAATTGCACTTTACACTTAGAGAGAGAGAGAGCTACGAGTTTGGAGAGATAGAAGGACATCAAGAGGAGGCTCTTCAACCCCAAGCAAGCAAGGAAACAAGAAGTTTGAAGACAAGGAAGAGTCTACAAGAGGTAAGCATGTCCCTTTAATGCTGAGCATGAGTTTTCTGCTTCTCCTCCTCCTTCTTCTTCTTCTTCTTCTAGGATAGTTATAGTGCATGAAATAGCTCTTCTTATGGATTGAATTCAATGCTTGTGTGATGTTATATGAATGATTTTGAGATGATTTATGGTTTTATATGCTTGATAATCCCTGGTTTACTAAGGATTTGAAAGTATTATCTTTTCTATCTTCTTGAATCATGCATAGTTCACATCACTACTACAATAATCAAAATAGATCACTATAAAAAACCGTGATCTATTATAATACATCACGGTTTTTTACCGTGATTGTTTTTTACCAAAAGTGTGATCTATTAAGGTGTGATCTAAAGTGTCCATATTAGATCACGGTTTTTTACCGTGTTCTTTTTTACAAAAGATCACGGTTGGTTACCGTGTTCTTTGTTTACTAAAGATCACAGTTTTTTACCGTGTTCTTTTTTTCAAGAATCGTGATCAAATGGTAGACAAATATCACGGTTTCTACCCAAACCGTGATATATTCCTCAGATGAAGATCACGGTTTATTCTCAAACCGTGATCTATATTGCAAAAAGATCACTTAAAAAAACCGTGATCTATTCTCCCCATTTTTATTTTTTATTTTTGGTTTTTTTTTTAAATTTTTTTTTTGGTTTTTAAATTTATTTGGAAACCTGTATTGCTTCTAGTAAATAAAGAACCTGTTGCTATTCTCAATCACATTTCAACTATTAAATTTATCATGCAAACACAATTCAAGCTAGCATTATAAATTACAATCCCATTAGTTAGTATAAGAGGTACGCATCTCAAAAATGAAAGATAATACATACATTAATTAGATAGCCAAATTAGTACGTAAACAATCTGATGTACGAATCTCAAACTAACAACCAATTTCTTAAAAGAAAAGACTAAAAGAACTATTATTCTCCCCACTTATAGAAAAAGAAAATCCTAATTAAGACTTTGATGATTGAAGCCTTCAACTGAACTCGATCCGGCTATCCATAACACGTACATGCAAACTGTGCGCCTTCACTGAATACTTCAATTCTTTGATTTATGCTTGTGCATCTCCCAATTCTCTATCTTATCTGCAAATAATGCACACAACAATTTCAATCAAATGCTAGCTAGCTAGTCAAGAGATGATACAAGCTAATGCTAACTTACAAGGATTCTTAATATTTGTATTTTTTTTGTGTCAGCAAAATCAAAAACTTTATTATTGAATAAATATAATGTGATATAGAGAAAAAAAACCAGCCCAAAACAACTACCCAAGCAAACAAACAGATCCATAGAACCACTCCCCAAAAATATAGAAAGTTTAAAACTCAAGGGGAAATTAATTTTGATTACCTTTGCTCCCAAAACCGATCATACATATTCTTGAATAAAGTTAATCCACTCAACTCTCACTTCATCAATTTCCTCGAGTGTGTAAGTATCTTTTCCATTGAACTACAAAGCATAAAAAAGATTCCACAAGTAAGGTTTGCGTAAAACAACATCATAGTGACATTATTGCTTCATATACAGCTTGTTTAAACCTTCCACCTATTGAATTAGCGATTAATTGGAAACTTAAAACTATGAGTAGACTAAGAACTATAATAGCCAAAAAGAGTCATCAAAATTTAGAAGAGTAAAGTTGCACTGTAAAGGTATATGAAGACATATCAAGTTCTTTATTTTTCCAATATGGTACAAATTAAAGTGTATAGGCTAACAACAAAGAAAAGAACGAAGGGTAAAAAAGTACTTTGAAATACCCTCTAAAGCCTCATTAGTTTACTACGTACACTTGTTTCCCTTATATATTTCTTTCTTTTTATTCTTCTAGCTTCTATTCCTCAAATTTGAGACTGTATTAGCCACAATGCTTATATAATTCTCTCATTCTCAAGTGAGAGAGTCAAAGTCCTCTTGATTGAGGCACTCCTAACCTATACAAGAGATGGGTGTTTCCAACTCTCCCTTGTTACTTGTGTAAGTCAACATCTTCAAGCTAGATTTCATCCAATAATTTCACACTTGCATCCAACTTTATTAGTCAGATATTAGAACGCTTGTTTGAAGTCATCTCTCTTTTTTATTATATGTACATGGTTGTCCTCTGAGATTTTTTTTGGACACATGCAAACTAATTTGTCAACTAATGAATGCATATCTTACTCACCCACTTTTTGTGCATCAAGGGATTAATACTTGAGTCTAATGGTTTGAAATACCCTTATTTGGTGTGTAAAAAAAAAAAAAAAAAACCCACTCACAGCTAGAGTTAAAAAAAACCACGTCTAATGTTTTGTATTTATTACTTTCTAACAAATCAAAAACCCCCATCTGCAACAACAAACATATTTACATTTAATCTCAAAACGCAATAACTAAAAACCCCGGAAACCAAAAAACTAAAAAAGATTGAAGTTCAAAACAGAGCATAGAAGACTTTGAACCAAAACGAATACATACCCAACTTAGGAAAACATGAACCAAACTCAAACCCATGAACCAAAACCAATTTAAAGACCCATGAACCAAAACCAATTTAAAGATATGTGAATTTAAGAAAGAGAGAGAGAGAGAGAGAGAGAGAGAGAGAGAGAGAGGGTTTCAAGGTTAAAAAAAAAATTCTAAAAACAGATTATGATATATTCTTCATTTCTTCCCCTTCACTCAAAAGGTGAGGGTAAGGGCTCAACTCTTCAGCCCAACAATCTGAAAAAATTGGGGGTGGATTGGGACCTAAGTTATGGGTTAGGGTGCTGGTTTGGTATGGAGGAGAGAAATTAAAGATGCTACTATAAATGCCTCGGGAGAAATGCAGCTGCACTTCCCTACAGATTGAAGGGGTCTAAAGGTGGGAATTAAACAGAATAAGCCACACAAAGACAGCTTACATGTTAGGGAATGAAACCGTGGTAACAAACAAGCAAACCAAGCATAATGTCAAAACAAAACCATTAGTTTTGAGATTAAACACACAGCATCAAAATCAATTCAGCTGATGCCTGCAAAATGACTTAAATTACAGTGGTTCTTTGAAGCTGCATCAGATTCTCTAACTATTCTTCCTTTGAGCATATATATATAATAAATAAAAGCAGCAATTACTTGCATCAAAGAAAACCATGCCTATGAATTGAAATACACTCTTGAATTCAAAGTTTCAAATCCCATGCATAAAGCTAAATTTTATAGGATATAAGTTCCAAGGGAAAAAGAAGTCAAAAACCACTAACATTTGAAATATGTTCAGGGGACTTTGGATACAAACTGAAAATGAACATTCTATTTTGCTCTAACGACAATAGAAATGAATTTTTTTTTTTAAGAAAATAATTTTCCAAACCATATAAGATAAATCAAATGATTCTTCATTCTAGAAAGGAAAAGAAGCTAGAGAATTAAAGGGAAAAAAAAAAACAGAAATGATGAAGAATTTTTTTTTTTTGGGGGGATAACTACTACAACTCAAGTGAGGTGAGTCGCTAGTGCCGACCTGCATCCAAAATCCATCTCCCCCTCCAAAAAAAAAAAAAAAAAAAAAAAAAAAAAAAGGTATGAAAGATGGAGGACCTTTTCAGTCTTTTTCCCAGTGGGGCTAGGCAACAGTGGGGCAACTATTACAAAAACCTTGCTTACATTTTTCTGATAAAGAATTCTGGATGGTGGAGTAACACATCACCAATATTTTATAGTCTTTGTTGGAAGGATTTTCTGCAAATCCTGCCTTGACTTGTGTAAAGATTCGGGCTCTATTTCAAGTGTTTTTTTTTTTAGGCCCAGCATATTCACTTGATGTGGATGGGAGATGAGAAGAGCATCCATGAACGACAATGCCGAGATTGACGTTAATTTCGATTTCAGCATTTCTGTTCAACACTATTGCTTTAAAACTCACCCTTTTCCCATTTGCTGCCAAGAAATTAAAGAAAAATCCAACGATTGCTTTAATACATAATGAATTAACATTTTTCTTACAATGCACACACCACTGGGAAGAAAGGTGCATCTTGGTTCATCTTTCTAAAGAAAATCACAACCCCTGAGGTATCCCCGCCAACAACCACAACCCCTGCTTCCTCTGTTTTTCTTTACAGCCCCTCCCCCCCAAAAAAAAAATGTATATATATATCTTGGTTCACACAGAGCAACCCAACGTGTAGTTGTAAACAAATCACACATATTTGCAGAAGAAGAGAAGGAGAAAAAAAAAAAAAAAAAAGAAGTTAGAGACTGACCTTAACAAAACCCTGTTCTTGACACCAAAAACCCTTGTTCGTGAGAAGAAAATCGAAGCCCTTCGTTGGAGAACTTGAAGGAATGGCTGCTGGAATTGACCCTTAACACCGTCGACAAGCTGCCTAGCTACACAACAGCGCCGCCGTCGTCTTCTCCGGTTCCGATTGCAACAAGTGTGAGATAGGATGGAGAGTGGGTCTTGTAATTGGGGCTCGATTGATTAGTAACGTCGTGGCTGTGAACTTTGTGTTTGTTGAGAAGAGGGTTAGG